>JALBCR010004353.1:0-472038 GCA_030710515.1 Abscondita cerata
TCAGTGTAGCTAAGTTCAGTTACGTATTGCTGATCCCTACATTATCCAAACATGCTGATACACTTGTATTAGGGTTTCGTGACAGATGTGACACTTTTCATAATCAAAGTAAGGGTCAAAATGTTTCCATTTTTCTTAACTACTTACGAAAAGTTAAATTTTTCGTCACTTGTAATATTGTTTGTTTCCGACATTTGTTTTGAAAATCGTAACCATGGTAACATCGGTCACACCCGATTAGAATTTGAAATTCGAAATTAGGTTTAATTCCTTTTTTAACTTATTTTTTTTCAAAAATTGTATGTAACATGTAACAGAAACATGAATTTTGTAACTTATGTGATTATCAGACTGTAATGTTTTAAAATGTTATTAATTAATTAAATTACGTATGCATTTTTGTTTTAAAATCTCTCAGTACCATTAATTTTAAGGAAATTGTAAATTGCGTAAAAACTGTAACACTTAGGCATAGGACACTCTTATACCATTCGAAAGAGGACTTTTTGTTAACATTATGAAATAATAAAATACAGGGTGTTCCATTTAAAATAAGGCTCATATTACATATTGAATGATCTCAATTATTAACCTGTAAATTCTGAACACCCTGTAAAGAGATGTTTTATATTTGATCATGGAATACATTAATCTCAGAACACTCTGTGTTTGGGTATAATGAATCTTTATAAAAGTTCCATAAGAAAAAATATAGCTTATGTGCGACACTTTTTTGGGACATACTGTACATTTCAAATGAATTTTAAAATCTCTGTTTTGTTGGTGGTGATTCACCATGCATTGATTTTTTAAATATTGTTTTGTAGGTAATGGATTTAGCACAAAATTAAATTTTGAGTACGATCTTCATGGATACATTTTTAGTTAAAACTGGCGATTTAAAATAATTTCACGTAACAATTATCGCTATTTAATATTCATTTTTATCCTACAATGGTGAATTTAGCCATTCTTTACATAACAACAACAAGACAACGCATAATGCCCATACAGGCATTGGAAAATCTTTTAAGTCGGCTCTAAATCTTAGGAATCTACAACTATAAGGTAACGTCGTTCAACATAAAGAATCTTTTAAATTCCGTCAAGGCATCGATATCAATTCTAAGAAAAGCAACGTTATTTTATAGATTATTTAAACTCAATTTTAACTTAGCGCTCTCTGTACGGACTGGACACTCTGCTCATTCTATATGGAAACAACTACTTAGTACATAAAAAATGACGATGTACAAATGCAGTTATTTAAAAAAACAAGTTGTAAAATTTAACTAAACTCGCTTGTTCGGTGAAAATACTTCTTTAGATTCAATTATTCGATAAAACCCGTATGGATATAATTAAAGTCAATTATTCACTAGAATTTTAGCCAGAAACGAGGCAGTTTCTTTAACGTACCTCAATTTAATCTATTATTTTCATAAGGGTGATAGTTTATAAAGCACCCTTATCTGCAGCATATGTTTGCATAGGCGCACTAGCATTTCCACAAACGACAACTTCTTCGAAATTATGTGCGACAGGAAAGTGGGTCATTACAATTAAAACTTTGTACTTTGTCGGTTATAAACGACTCGTTTAAAATCTCCTTGCAAGCCATAAAAATATTAGTACTGAAAAAATAAACGTTTTCTCCGCCCATTCTGCATATTGATTTCGATTGGTTGTACATACGCCTACACAAGTTACGTTACTTGTGTCACCGTTGACATATAGCATACAAAACCTTCTGGAATTACAAACATTTTAAAAAATACTCAAATCGTACGTGTCATATTTTTGTATTTAAATTTTTAATTGCAAAACCTAGAATTTACTTTAAAAACAAGCAAACTGATGTACTAATACGTAAAACAAAGACATAAAAACCTAATTATTTAATATATAATACTGTTGCATTTCCAGTTTATTAATTATTCTACATTATACAGTATTATGCACGGTACAAGCATAATGACAAAATATGATTCATACAATTCGTCTTTTCAGAGATATTTTTTCTAATCGTATTGGTGAGTTTAAAAAAATTGAAAGTCATGGTAAATTTGTTTTGTGAATTTAAAAAAGATTGTAAAAAAAATATTTGAGTGTGAAAATTGACAAACGACACAGTACTTATATTTGTCTTTTCAAGGAAAGGTGGCCGTCGGTACCTACGCCTGAGAACAACCATTGAATTAGAGCATTGAAATTACCAACAAAATTTTTCTTAAAATATTCTGTCAGTATATTTTGACTCGATTCTACTACAATAATTATACAGAAAAATTGGAGAAATCAGGTGAAATTCGAAGAATGGTAACACTCGAAGAAAGGAATTTTTGACGCAGTGTCGTACAGTCTTTTTTATTACTCATTTATTTGCATTAAGTACGTACATACGAATATCAAGTATCGATACCAATTCATATTCGCTACATTAAAACCTACATATAATTGAACTCGTATAGTTTGCGGAGAAAGTGCTAGTTTTGAATTGAATTATTTTCTTTAAAAATTCATTTCGGCATAATTCCCATGATAATGATAATTTTAAAATTATTTTTAGTTGTACCGGGTGTACCATTAAGAATGGTAGCCAGCTGTATCTCAGAAACTAATAATCGCACAGTTTGAGGAAGAAATATTTTCAATAAATTATTTTCAGAGCTATTTATACTTAATTTTAAAGTCTTATACACCAATACTTTTAAACACCGGTAGAGTTCGCTATGTTAGCATCTGACACATTTTGTAAAATTCTTGAAAAGCGGTTCATAATTTTTACATAGAATGTAGAAGACCAAAAAACTGGCGCAAATCGCTACTTCATACCTTTTAAACCGAAAGTATTTCGAAAAACTCAAGATTTTTCTAAACCAAAAGTTTGATACAAATTTTCTCACTTGTCAAATAAAGTGTTGAGCCTTCAATTTTGAAAAATGCTTTGGATTAACCAATTTTAGTGAACATAGATGTATTTGATAGAGCTATTTATACTTAATTTTAAGCCTTATAAACCAATAATTGGCTTCTGTGGCGATAATTTACCCATTTGGAAATATTTCGGTTTAAAGGTATCTAGTAGCGATTTGCGCCAGTTTTCATTCTATGTACCGGGTGGCCAACTAAGAATGGACGCCGGCTATATCTCGGGAATTATAAATCTGACAATATTGAAAAAAATATTTAATAAGTAAATCGACTACGTGAAATCGCGGGAAATTATTTTCAAGTTTGTAAGATGGCCGCTAGGGGCGAAACTGTTATGGCCGATCATAAAATTGGCTCTTTCTCCAAAAAATATGCAAATATAAATATATTTTAAATATTGCCGTAGTAAAGACTGCAAAATTTCTATTTTTTTGTTTAGGGTATTTTACTCTGTCTTAGAAAATGTAGTGGTGGGGGAACGTCAAACATGTTTTTATTTAAATGCAAATAACTCCGGTATAAGTTAACGGAATTGAACAAACTAGGTATCGTTTAAAAGAGCTCTTCTTACTTAATAATATGCAGTATAAAGATAGTCCGAATAAATTTTGACGTGATAGCTAGAGGGCGCTGTTTAACATTACAACAATTATTGCGCATTATCATGAGATTTTAAATAGCACCCTATGTATCTTTTTACACAGTTAAATAGAGGACAAAATTCCTAAACAGTCGGCGCAAACCGCAACTTCCTATCTTTTTTCAAACCGAAGATATCAATAAAACAAATGTTTGACCGCTGACTATGCAACATCTATTACATATTTTACGTAGAAAATGAATTTAAATTAATTGAAACCATTTAATTAATGCCGCCCTAAATGTTCAAACAGTCGTTCATCGTTTCGATGCACTAAGCATCAAAACCGACAATGTATGCAAAGAAGAGAATAAAGTGGTAAATAATAATCAGTTCTTAGCGAAGGCACCCGTCATAAAATTAGTAGGCTGTGAAACAAAATTGGAAGCAATACGTCAAAATATTGGAACAATTGAATTTCATGTCAATATCATTTAGTTGCTATTTTTCAAAGCTTGTTCTCGATTTTGTTATTGCGTGTGATTGTTTGAGTTTTTCGTGTAGTTTGAGTTTACTTGTTGTTGTTTGTGTTACGTTAGTGTTGTTAGTATTAGTATTAGATAGTCTTAGTGCTGTGCTGTTAAGTGTTACAAAATGCTTTATACCAAAGAAGAGTTATTTGACATGATAGGTGTCTATTTTGAATGCATGAGAAATGCTACAGTTGCTGAAAGGGTATATGCGGCAATATCCCGATAGACGGCACCAGTAAAAGGTTTTCTGCGAGTTATCCATCGTTTACAAACAACTGGAAGCGTCCATGTTCCCGTATACCGTAGACAACACAGGAGACGTACCGAAGAACATTGATTAATGTTTTAGCTTATGTGCAGTTTAATCCACACCTAAGTACTAGAAGTATTGCACAGGATCTGGGAGTAACTCGATCTACCGTTCAAAACATTCTCAAAGAGCACAGGTAAGCGAATCTTCAATGTTGAAACTCTACTGTAAACTTACAAGGTTTACTTAATACTTATCCTACTATTTAGATCAGTGAGTGATCGTCTTACATCTTTCAGGTTACATCCATATCATTTAGTCACTACATCGGAAGGCATGACTGCTGCAGATTTTGATCGAAGACTGAGACCATTGCCACTGGGCTCTTGGGTATGATGGCAGACGATCCCCAAATTCTATCACGTATATTCGTGAACAGATGAGGCCACCTTTCATAGTAATGGCTAGTGTAAATGTCCATAGTATGCACTATTCTGGTCAAGAACGAATCCGCACTGGATTTAAAGTTTTAGCACCAAGGTCGTTGGTCTGTAAAATTTGTTGGGCAGGGATTCTAGAAGGGCAGAGTATCGATCCATTCTTTTTAATAACCAACTAAATGGCCCACAATTACATACAGTTTTTAGCAAGCAATTGCCACGATTCTATTTAGAGGAAGTGCCCCTAGAAATTCGAAGACGAATGCTGTTTCCAGCACGATGGCTGTCCAGCCCACTTCGCAGTAAATGTTCGTCAATTTTAGATGCCTACCCTGGTAGATGGATGCGGATGGGGCAGGCATTTACACCATGGCCGGCTAGATCACCGGATTTAACATGCCTGGATTTTTATTTATAGGGGTTAAGATAAAAGATGCTAGTTTTACTAGCCGGACCCACTACACGTGATAACATGATTTGACGAATAGGGACTGTATGCAAACTATTTCAAGTAGCTGAACTAGAGAGTGCAGTTTGGTCTACGCGGGAAAGGATGCTTAGGTGCATCGAAAACGATGGACGGCAGTTTGAACAATTAGGACGGCATTAATTAAATTGTTTCAACTAATTTAAATTTGTTTTACGCGTAAAATATGTAAATAGTCAGCAGTCTAACATTTGTTTTATTGATATCTTCGGTTTCAAAAAGATAGGAAGTTGCGGTTTGCACCGACTATTTAGCAATTTTGTCCTCTATTTAACTGTGTAAAAGATACATAGAGGTGCTATTTAAAAATCTCATGATAATGCGCAATAATTGTTGTAATGTTAAACAGCGCCCTAGCTAGCACGTCATTATTCCGAAGTATAGCAAAACTTTTAATTAAACAGAGACCTAGTTTGTTCAATTCTGTTAACTTATACCGAAGTTATTTCCATTTAAATAAGAATTTGTTTGACGTTCCCCCACCACTACATTTTATAAGAGTAAAATATTCTAAGCAAAAAAAAATCAGAAATTTTGCAATCTTTACTACGGCAATATTTAAAATATGTTTATATTTGCATATTTTGGAGAAAAGAACCAATTATATGTTCGGCCATAACAGTTTCGCTTGCGGCCATCTTACAAACTTGAAAATAATTTCCCTTTTTCTAATGGCCCGATTTAAGTATTAAAATTGTTTTTCAATATTATTCACCAGTACAAAAATTACTAAGTTGTTTTTAATAATTTCACAATTACACACAGTATGTGTGTACCTGTTAGCCCATTAGATTTGAAAATCAAGTAAGCCATTTTATCAACAATAGTATGTTGATGTCAGTCGTTGTTGCTGGCTGTCACTCAGTTCACAAAACTCTTTATCCAGAATTATGTGGACGGATGAAACAACTTTCCATGGTAATAATTGGGAGAATCGCTACAAATTGTATGCACTACTGCCAATAACTCCCGCTGGGTGCCGGAAAGTGCAGTATCACACAAGGTGGGGCGTGAACATTTAGCGCTGACATAACAGGCACTAGAAATTATAGGGCTTTTTTTATCAGACTCTTAAGGGACATTCAACATACTTAAATTTTTTTGAGAGTCCGTGTCATTTCTTTTTAGAAAGAATTAGGCTGCAAATATTTGTCAATTTCTTCATCGGATATTTCCTGAATAGGTTTGATTGGAAAAAAGTAGTCTGCTTTCATGGCCTACGAAGTACTGTTTAGGAACAAATTTAAACTTCTTAACATTATTTAAATAGAAAAATTTTCCTCCATTTTTATTGCAGGTTATCCAATTTAACCTGTTTTGATTTCTACTTGCGGTGCAGAGTGAAAGACGTTGTTTTGACACAAGACCCACGACAAAAGAATATATGATTTAGCGGAAGTTAAAGCAGCTGTCTTGTCGAGGCTAGAGAAGGATTATAACAATGAGTTCAAAATGATGGTCCGGCAATTTAAAGACTTGGAATGTTATTAAATATTAAAACGATTAATACGTCCCATCTCTATATTTTGTTTATATGTTTAGAAATATTTTTGGTTACTTTTTTTTTGTTTTAATGACTGACTTGGTTTTCAAATCTAATGGTCAATAAGTACACATACCGCGACGTCTGCGGCTAATTTACTCACATTTTCGTAAATATTTCCGGTTTTAAAAAAATATATCAAGTAGGTAACGAAAAGTATAAACCGTTGTATTTAAATTTTGCAAAAATTTGACAAAATAAGTCAATTGTTAACATGGCGCCCTCTACAGATTTTTTCGAAAAAGTATCTAGTGTTGGTTGATAGTGATAAAAATTTAGCATATTTTTATTTCCATGCTTACTTAATTTCAAATCTAATGAGTACACACATACCGCGGCGTCCCGCGGCTTAACCTCTGTGGCGGTAATTTACTTACATTTTCGGAAATATTTCCAGTTTAAAAAAGTATCAAGTAGCGGCTTACGCCAGTTTTGGACTTTTTGCTCTATCCAAATATGTAAAAAGTATGAACCGTTTCATTTAATTTTTTTTCAAGAATTTCACAAATTTCTAACATAGCGACCTCTACCGCATAGGTCGGGCAGAAACGTCGGCATATTGAATCCAGGGTAGTGATTTAACTACGTCCCTCTACTTCAAGGAATCCCTAGTAAGATAATAGTCTTCAGTAATGCAGAAAATTGCAGCATCTCATCGTGCATACTTTTTTGTTCATAAACTCTTTTCTAATTCTTCTACATAGTACGGAATAGTTCAAAAACTTGGTAGACTATAGGACAGCTTCGGCAACATATTTTTCAAGAAAACGTCCTTCAGTATTAACTGTCAAGTAGCAGAACAGATAAAAAAATATTTAGCAGTACTGGAAACTTGTGGCAAAACGTGATTTACGTTTTAGAAGAGATAACGAAACATTTGGTTGTCATGATAATGGCGTTTCTTTGGATTACTCAATCTTATAGCCAGTTTTAAAACGTATTCAAAGGAAAGAGCGCCCGCATTGGTTTCCGGTTTGTTTTCAGAAGCAGGTAGCAGGCCTTACTGGTTAACTTATGCTTTGGTAAAAAGTTAGGAATATTTAAACAAGTGTTGGGTATTATTAAATTTTATAAAATTTTATAAATTACTTGGCAGTTCTCATAAGTTGTTAAACGTTAATTTTTTTCAACAGCGTAAGTTCATTGTTAAATGCCATTACGGTACTTTTCCCAAGGTAAATAATAAATAAATTACGCAATATGTTAGAAAACAGTTATTTAATTGCCTTTTCTTTACGACGTATATTTCTTTTGTCAATTTTGTTATAAAATTTTATAAGTCGAATTGTAGACGTTTACTTTATTTTTTCAAACAAAAATTGTATGTCACTGGTTTCTTTTCTATTCAATCTTTGATAATTATTAGTGTTGGGGCTATTTGGGCAGAAAGGATTGTTAAGAATTAATATTGAGGATTAACAAGTATGCTATGTATGCTTTTGGTAACAGAAGTTGCTATTGTTTAAATGCGGTGAAGTTTTTGTTGAAAAACAAATTCAGTTATGAAACTTTTTGTACTATACGTATGTTTGTATTACAGAGATTGTTGTATGATTGAAGTTGTACACTCATGAAATTTAAAACTTGGACACCACAATTTCTGTAAACAAAAGTTTGCACATTGTGAAGCGGGCTTAAGGGTATCATTTACAATTCTAACAGCAGGTAGTCTCAGCAGGGGTTATCTTATAGAAGGACTGTAGAATGAATCATTACACTAAGCACGTTTTAGAAAATAGGTAATTTACGTTGCTTACTTAATTTTTTCTTTAAAGAATATATTTGAAGGTATCGCTAATTAAACACCATAGCTCGATTAATTATCGAATCAAAATTTTGTTTAGGAAATGTTTACAAAATAAAATTAGAAATAATTTTGATTTAAAAACGTCTACAAGCAATAACTTTTAAATTAAATCAAAAACTAAACATGGTTATTTGGGTTGACTGATTATTACTTATTTTAAATAAATCTAACCTACTAATTATTGTAAGTTATTAAAAAAATCATTAAACTCTCTATTCATAATATTTAGTCCTTACAAAATGTATATTTTATGACGTTTCATTTTTTCTGTAGTTAATATAAAAAGTGAAAATAAAAACTAAGGCAATTCTTATTGTCAACGTATATATTTAGTTTTTGACAAGAATTTATTACATAATTATAATTAAGATACCAAGTTATAGTTTAAAATTAAATGAAAACTTTTTTTTAAATAAAGGTATTACTATATAAATAAATATAAGAAATCAATAATGGGTGTGACCTCCATTATTATTGATACATTCTTGGAGGCGTCTGCTCATTGACGCTATCAAGGTATCAATATAATTAATATTAATCGTTTCCCATGCGGTATCAATGGCTGCAATTAGTGCATTACGGTTTACTGGTATAAAATTTGGCCCTTGTTGTCTTCGGATAACAGCAAGTATTCGAGCCCAAACATTTTCGATAATGTTAAAATCTGGGCTTTTTGCTGGCCAGGGTAACAGCTCCAAGTTATTTTCTCGTATCCAATTGCGCACAACCCGCGAAGTATGAATAGGGGCGTTGTCCTTTAACAACAAAAATACATTATGAAAATGTTAATTCAACAGATCCCGAACTATTTTTGGAGAAAGTATAGTGAAATAAGAATACTTACTTGTTGGAAAATATAATCTTCGTCTGGATAAAACACTTCGACTGAAGGTTTCATAATAGTTTCAAAATATCTAAATACGCAGCAGAATCAAGACGTCCATCGATAGCCCAACAAACTCCTGGACCCCGCGCGCTAACCCAACCCCACACATTCACAGAAAAATAACCACTTCGTTTTTTAGGACATATGTGATTATTTTCGTAACGAGTTCCTTCCATTCTAAAACTTTTAGTGGTCCATCGTTGCGGCTATTGAACGTTTTTCGTCGCTAAAATCACTCGATTCCAAAATTCCAAAGGTTCGTTCACATATCGCCTTGCAAATTCCAGACGACGTCTCATATTTTCGTCACTGAGAACTTCTTTCGCAGCAGCATTATACTTCTTTATTCCCATCTCCTTTAATCTTTTTGTGCAGTTATACGGCATCCGGAAAAATGTGTATCTGCTATAGCCCTGGGTATGTAGCAAATGGTTGTTCTGTTACGTAATGAAACAACTCGAGATCTTGAGCACGTGTAGATACTTTAGGTCTACCACTTCCGATGGCTCTTTCCAAAGTGTGTTCAAGATTCCATTTGCCTCGGTAATGCTCTACGGTGCAGCACCGAGATGAGGTGGCATTTCACAACACTTGAAATTTTAAACTAAAATGGAATTTACATTTCTTACTTTATTTATTGGTTCACACTACCCCTTCTCAAACAGTAGGTAATTGTTTATTTATTACATACTTCTAATGACCAATGTAACAACCCTTAGAGCAATATGACTCAAAGGAAGTAAATTAAACAAGCAAGGATATTCTATTGTTATTGAAACTTATTCATAAAGTAAAACCCATTTCCTTATAATGCTAATGGACAGGATTTTCTTTTAAGTATTAAGATTACAATAGAGGACTTATAAACTTTCGAAAATATCTAATTATAAATATTTACACTGCAATTGCGCTTTTTCCTTAATAATTTCTTAGCAATAACATACACGTTCTTGGTTTTAAGTTGTCATAAATTTGATATGATATAAATTTGTGTTTCTAATATTACATCACAAACTAATCTTTATTCGCCAAAAAATTGTTGCTTAAGTTGTAAAGCTTCGTACACACCTGAACAACAAACCGAGCAACAAACATAACAACGAACCGAAAGTCAAACAGAACGACAAACGATCTTTTATGATTTCCACAATCGAACAACAAACGGAACGTTTGTGCTGTTCCTATAATTATTTTCAGTAGTTTTCAGTTCATATATATTTATTATTGAGAAGAAAATTGCGGAAAACAAGAAGATAGTGCCAACCAAATTTTTACGCACAAAGAAGAGTAAAAATTATAATTTACTTCGCTTTTTTTATTTTGGAAATTTCCCGCCCAAATGATGCTAATAGGGACATCATTTTTTTCTTGCATTCTTAAACACTGATTAATTTAAAACATTTTTCTTCTGTCAACTCCATAATATTACCTAAAACACAACAAACCCACAAAAGGGAGGACAAAAATAAATAATTTAATTCTCCCGCATAAGTTTGTTCGCCGTTTTGTTTAGATTCGTCCAAACCTGCAAACGCATTCGCGCGCATTTTCTTTGATGTCGGAGAAAAACCGACAAGTTGCGGGAACGCCGCAAACCGTTCGTGGAACAATCAGGACTTGCGAATCTGTTCTAAAATTCGTACGTAGCACCGTCCAAATTAATGTTCCGATTGCCGTTCGGTTCGTTGTTCTGTTTGTTCCTCGGTTTGTTGTTCAGGTGTGTACGAAGCTTTACAATAAGCATATTAATATGAACTATATCTTATGAAAGGAGAGTTATGTAACTATAATTAACGACTTAACGTTACGTTAGTAGATTCCATTTACTATTTACATATTTTCTTGGAACATTCGATAATTAACTATCGGGATATGATGACCCTATACTTCGCAGAATTTAACATTATCGAAAATGTTTGGGCTCGAATACTTGCTGTTATCCGAAGACAACAAGGGCCAAATTTTATACCAGTAAACCGTAATGCACTAATTGCAGCCATTGATACCGCATGGGAAACGATTAATATTAATTATATTGATACCTTGATAGCGTCAATGAGCAGACGCCTCCAAGAATGTATCAATAATAATGGAGGTCACACCCATTATATATATCATAATAAAAAAACGTTTTCATTTAATTTTAAACTATAACTTGGTATCTTAATTATAATTATGTAATAAATTCTTGTCAAAAACTAAATATATACGTTGACAATAAGAATTGCCTTAGTTTTATTTTCACTTTTATATTAACTACAGAAAAAAATGAAACGTCATAAAATATACATTTTGTAAGGACTAAATATTATGAATAGAGAGTTTAATGATTTTTTAATAACTTACAATAATTAGTAGGTTAGATTTATTTAAAAATAAGTAATAATCAGTCAACCCAAATAACCATGTTTAGTTTTTGATTTAATTTAAAAGTTATTGCTTGTAGACGTTTTTAAATCAAAATTATTTCTAATTTTATTTTGTAAACATTTCCTAAACAAAATTTTGATTCGATAATTAATCGAGCTATGGTGTTTAATTAGCGATACCTTCAAATATATTCTTTAAAGAAAAAAATTAAGTAAGCAACGTAAATTACCTATTTTCTAAAACGTGCTTAGTGTAATGATTCATTCTACAGTCCTTCTATAAGATAACCCCTGCTGAGACTACCTGCTGTTAGAATTGTAAATGATACCCTTAAGCCCGCTTCACAATGTGCAAACTTTTGTTTACAGAAATTGTGGTGTCCAAGTTTTAAATTTCATGAGTGTACATACAAAAATTACGAATGTATGGTCGTATGGTTGTCTAATATAAAATTAAAAATTATAATTTACGTTTTAGAACTTATCGTTTTGGTTAAGAATAAATTCTTGTGTTGAGATTAACCGTGGACCTGATTTTATTTTAAATCCAACTTAATTTTAAAAAATTTTTCAAAGAAATATACAACCTGTCCGTGTATTAGGCGAACCTTTGATTTTGCATTTAAAAAGTAAATTTCTTTAAAATTGACTATTATTTTAGGTTTATCAGTGGTTAAAATTATAAAATATTTTCAATTATACAGGGTTGTCCCCAGTTACACTAACCACTTGTCAATTTTGAACTTTAAACAGAAAACATATATTTTTTTATTTTTTATTCTGAATCTACGTAGAAAACTATACAGACATTCTTGATATGAGTTTTACTCAAAAAATGAGACTTTTAAGATATCGATTTTTAAACATTTCCTTGGGTCAATATCGATCTTCAAATATTTTAGGTTTTTGAAGGTTATTAATAGCAAATCAAATAATAAATTATTAAAGAATTGGTTCAGGACTTACAAATTTTTATTTGATTTTCACATCTACACCAAAACCAATACATAAATTTCCCCAAAGATGGATACCAATTTCATCATCAAAATTAATAATAAATGAATTTTCTATGGCAGAATTAGTTAGTATGGTTTATTCCACCTAAAGTCAAATGGAAGTTGTTTATTGGAAGCTCATAATTATAAAGCACATAATCAGAGGTACAACGGTATCCTCGATTTGATTATTTTAAAAAAACTAAAGTAGAGATTCAAGGAAACTACAAAAACTAATTACAGAAAAAGAATACTAGAGAACATGCTTGTACTGCAGAGGATATGCAACTTGACAACCTTATCGTTATCAGCAGTTTGAGAACCCTACTATTAGAGTACGACAAATAGCAGATAAACGTTAGGGAGCCGCGCTTCAAAAACCTCTGTAAAGAAGGTGTTATGAAAAAACAAATTCCATCCTTATAGCGCACAATACAATATCAACATAAGTTGTGTTTTGATGAAAAGTTTAACATTTTTTTCTCATACCCTCTAAAGACTCATATACATATAAAGTCTCTATAGTTTTTCACATACATTCAGAATAAAAATATATGTTTTCATTTAAAATGTCAAAGTTGACAGGTGGCCATGAATGTGGGACAACCTGTATATAATTGAAAATAAGTTTAAATTGTGAGCTACTAAGGAACCTAAGAGAATGGTCAAGACTGACTTCAGAAAAATATATATTATTTAAAGGCAAAAACAAAGGTCCGCGTACTCCACGGACATCTTTTCATCTACACTTATTCGAGCAGTACTGTTGTTATTCTTAAAATGATAAAAATGATTCAAAGGTTTCAAAGTCTTTGTTAAAGATTGGATCAGAAAGCGCATTTCAATGGCCAAAAAAATCAAGCCATAAACATTTTCATTTTTTCAAATTATGGTGATTTTAAACGTCGAGGAGTTACTTGTTAGACAAATTTCACACAACTATTAAATCACTACAAAATTCTCAAATTACTATAGATGCAAGTACGTAAGAAATTATATGCTCACTTTTGGATTTTGTTAAAAGTGCCAGGTCCGTTTGAATCATTTTGTAGAAGAAGCAACAAAATTTGCCTGACATTGATTACAAGAAAAGCAGATGTAGATAATATCAATGATGATATGAAATTGATGGTTTACAAAACCTTGATCTCAGAGACTAGCAAAGAATTACAAGGTTTTATCCGTGACAGATTCATTATGGTATGACAGATTAATTACGGTCTCAGATAAAAAGCCTCAGCATACCATGATCCTACAAAAACGTTTCTGTTCTTAACAACATTAGAAGCTAAGAAATTGTGGACGTGTTGCAAATTACATAGGGGAAAGATCTTTTCTTATGTAAAGAAAATAAAAAATGGATTTAGAACAACAATGACTCAAGATAAATTAGTTCAAGCCACCTTTGCAGTTCCGACTCGTGCGATTGATACGTTGTCAGCAACGCAAAATTTTTAAGAAAGGAACAATGCATTTGGCATATTATAGCTGAAAATAAATCAGCCTTCAACCTCAAATATCTCCCAATACTTTTTTAGTCGAATATATATCTACACTTTTAATGTGTAGTTCTGTACAACTTTCTCAAGAACCTAAATCTGAAATGAAATTTAGGGTTTGCCATTTAAAATAAGAAAGAAAAGTTACAATACGATTTATGCAACACCCTCTGTATTTAAAATCATAACAGAGCCAAAATTCATTTTTACTTTAAAATTAAGAAGTCCAATTATTTATTTCAAAAACATTTTTTAAATTTTATTATCAAAAAAAATTCTAAACTTGATTTGTTTTGGTCACTTTTTTGACATTCATCCCAGAAGTATTAAAAATAAAGCAAAACTTCATAGATAAAAGTTTATTTATATTTCATAAGATATTTTCTCATTATCCCCAAAAATACATATTACTCCATAAAAACAAAGTAAGGTCATATTTTTTTAATTGCTAGAAATTATTCGTACATTGACCTCTAGGGGCGTAATTGTGACTTCATAACACAGAACTAAAACATCTTTAGAAATATTCAAGTAACGTATGTCAATAGATAACACTGTTTTAATCTTTAATGTTTTCTGAACAAAGAGCTTTATATGAAAATTTGTTTTCTTCTTCTTTCCGTATATTTAACCTCTATCTAGGTTTTCCGGCGTACAATAATTTTTTTCATTCCTGTCTATCTATTTAAGAGTTTTGGGAATACTACTTCTCTTGTCAAAAAGTGGTAGGGGAAGTTATTCAATATTGAAAAATGCTCATAACTCTACATTAAGTAATTTTAGTAAATTTTGTTTCATTTGATAGAGCTATTTATGCTTAATTTTTAGCTCTACACCAATTCTTCATATTTATTTCGAACACCGATATAGGTCGCTATGTTAGCAAATGACACAATTTGTGAAATTCTTGAAAAAATTTTAATGCAACGGTTCATAATTTTTTACATATTTGGATAGAGTAAAAAAGTCTAAAAATCTGACGCAAGCCGCTACTTGATACCTTTTTTAAACTGTGTACATTTCCGAAAATGTAAGTAAATTACTGCCACAGAGGTCAGTCGCGGAATATGTCTACTCATTAGATTTGGAAATTAAGTAAGCATGGAAATAAAAAATAGGCTAAATTTTTAGCCCTGTAAACCAATACTGGATACTTTTTCGAAAAATCTGTAAGGGCGCTATATGTTAACAATTGACATATTTTGTCAAATTTTTGCAAAAATTTAAATACAACGGTTTTATACTTTTGATACTTGATACTAGGAATTTCTTTCTTTTCAAGGGTTCTTGAAATTAGGGCGTAGGGTCACATCTAACATACTACATAAAACTTCAAGAAGCCTTGAAAAAAGCCCCATAGGTCGGGCGAAACGTCGGTATATTGAATCCAGGGTAGTGATTTAATTTTTCCCTCCACTTCAAGGAATCCCTAGTAAAATAACAGTTTCCAACTTTAATTTTGGAGTATAAATAAAATTAATTCATTTTTGCATTACTTTCCACCATTAGTCCGTTTGGGATAGAAGAAGCTTTTCAGCAATATTTGTCTTAGTTTGCAAAACCTTTTTCTACTCAATATAATTACCATTATCTTTATTTAAATTGCCCCATAAGTGCTTTTCGTTTAATTTGATTATACGGTTTCTATTATTTCAGTCCGCTAAACACATATAGGTGATAGTTCGTTTAGAGGTAGTTTAAATACATTGTTATCACTTGTGCATTCGGCGTACAGTTCATACGGACTTTTATCTTGTATATTCATACCATATACTTCCCAAGTAGCACATAAAATCGCCAATACAATACTTCAAGTAGTTTAAAACTTTAAATAGTAGATTTTAGGTAACGCTACGCCATTTTGCAATCAAAAAGTAAAATGTTTTTTATTATTTTATGTACCAGTAAGAAAATTGAAAATATTATTATTTAAAATTATCATGTTTTTAACTGTATAGTAATATGTTCAGCAATACTGACGTATTTGTTACTAAGCTAAGTTGCCTTCCAGTGTTTGGTATTAAAAGGAAATTGTAAGAGTAACCGTCACTGCAAATTTTACCTATTGCAAACTAATAAGTATTCTAGACTACATAATTTTATATCTAGCAATTATAACGTTGTTAGTACCTATTTAACCACTTTAAGGTATTCGGTCTAAATAGTTGTATCTAAAGTCATTGTTATTGGAACTTAATAAAATAACTGAATTGTGAAATCAGGTACTGGTTGATAGGTCGCAAAAATGGCCATATTAAAATTACTGGCACGCTAGAAAGGAAACAAATTTTGACAAACATTTATGTTATAATAATTTTATTGCAATATATTTACTTTACGTCTTATTCTTGTTTCAATATCTGCCCAAAAGGAACATTTAAACGTGTATAATTAAAACTAACTCAAAATATGTTGATATTTTTGGGTTAGTTAAATTGTTTAGGTACCACCTCACACGACTCATTTTCAGCAGCCGTTAGACCGTAGATTTTAAAGTCACTGAAAGAATATTATTATGAGTCTTAGCAACACCTTATAAGAAATAATCCTACTCAAAAACTAATACGTTGCAGTTTGCAAAATTACTAGGCGAGGCTTGGAGAAAGCAGCCATTAATCAGAATGCAGTTCGCCATTCAGATCAACAGGTATTTTACCTTAATCCAAATCAAACCGATCATGCTTCGGATAATATTAATGTAGTTAATCCTGAACCTTTAGAAATATGCTTAGATTTAATAGATCCCGCTATGAAAAGTGAAGAAGCGGAAGCTAGACCATCTTGCCTCGCTGGTACACAACAAAAGATCAGCTTCAAGAAGAAATAACGGGAAAAGCATTGTATGTTATCTCTCCAGTTCTAGCAGTGACCCAGGATGCTAAAAGAAACATAGTACTGGAACATAAGTAAAAACTGTGTCTTGCGCACATCTCAAAACATTGACACGTATGAACAGTATAAACTAAGAAAATGTAAACAGTTAACTGTAACGGCATTGTGTGTGTTTTCATAGTACTGGAAGTAATCACTCCAGAGAACATAGAAGAAAGAAAATAGAATTTGAAAAAAGCAAAGAAGAAAAGCTAAAAACAGGCGACTAAAAAAACAATTTAGGAAAGACTCTTCTCGGATTCAGATGCCGAAAAATTTAGTGATTGCATGGATTCAACATTAGATGACTGTTTCAGCGATCATGAAAGTGTAAAGAAAGATTATAAAGTGACAAAAAGAAAGAAGACTGATTGAAATGTGTAGTATGTTGTCGATTACTGCACAAAGGCTGTAATGCATTTGCCAACATCTGCCAATCAATGTGTATAAATTTAATTGTATATAAAAAAAAAACGATAAAAATAGCGGTCCATCTCTTCTTTACTAGATGATCCATCTGTCCTCCACAGTATGGGAGAGATGGACCGATACATATATTTTCCTTGCTTTCTTACATTTTCACTCCATATCTCTTAAGTAAGATGTTGGCTACTACCTAACATGCATTAACTACTCTGTAATTATCATTCTTCATAAGTCCGATCATCTTTCGGACTATGAAACAACAAAGCTCAGTAGAAATTTAAGTATATATTATAATATATATCATTAAAAAATAAACAAACAATTTTATTCAAATAATGCAAATTATGTGGTTATTTTGCAAAAAATTGACAATTTCACATACCAATTATACCAACCAAAAAGATAATAATAAAAGTGTGCTATGTAATGAATAACGCTATATTCTTTGTGTATCCTAACAGAAATATTACGTCTAACAAATTTTTGAAATATAGCAAAGTATGTTTGTATAAAAATAGAAACATAAGCGGATAAAAGTACGCTTAGTACGCTGATGGTAGGACCCCAAACAGCAGAAAAATGGGGTTGAGCAAGTAATGAAAATTTTATGGGAATTATTGAGCTAATTTATTTCTGCAAGAAATCTCACAAAATGCCAGTCTAAATCAGGTAAATCAGTTTTCTATTTGTCTAAAACTACCTACGAAGAAGTATTTGCAAGTGCTCAGAACTATCATCGGACAAATAAATAAAGATGAGGTTCCATTCTGTTCTAACTTAGCACACATTGATCAACTCGCCATTGTTGTAAGATATTGTTACCAGTGACTATGTTTTGAAAGGTTTTTGACCTTTATTCCAATTAAGAGTAGCACATCAGATATTTGTTTGAGCAAATATGTTCATTTTTGAATGAAACTGGCCTTCACTTGCAAAATATTCGAAGACAGTTATACGATAACGCAGCCAACATGTATGGTCGATATAAGCCCGTTTTAAGTCAATTAATCCTCCGGTCGCTGTATAATTTTTTTTTCTCTCTTGCCCCATAAGTGAAATACTATAGTACCAACTATCGTCAAACTTCAGTACGCCTTAAAATCATTAAGTTGAAACTAAATGGTGTGCTCTTATGCACTTAAAATTTTAAAGACGTTCAAATATCTGCTGCAGAAATAGTTGTAGATTTATTGCCAGACAAATTCCGGAAGATTTACCGAAAGTGCTTCACGGAATTTTGTGATTGGTGCCTGGTGAAACAAGTCGATGAAATGCATAGCGAGAAGTTGAAGGCTTTCACTCTCTCCAACGAACTGGTAAAATTAAGTATAAATTATATTCAAGACTTGGGATTTGTAAACAATACTAAAAATCACGTAAATAGAGCATTTACGATAGTCTCCAAAGACAACACTATGATTGATATCATTGCCATTTGTAAAAAATGTATGGTTCTACGGAAAGAGAAAACAGAGCATAGACAATTTTTTGTGAGTTATAGAAATAACAAATGTTCCACGCAGCCGGTAGGTAAAAACAGTTTTGGATGATTACCTAGGCAAACAGCTGCATACATCAATTTTTCCGATTCATTTTTTCCGGGCCACTGCTTTCGGCGCTTAACATTTTCCTGGCCGATGCGGATGCGGATATTAGCGTTATAAAAAGTCATAGTGGATGAACATCCAATACTGTCGCAAAGGGGTACCTACGTTGAAAATTCATTAGCTAATAAGAAGATGATCGCCAACAAAATTCCTCTAGGAAAAAGAAAACGAACCGTCATCGTCAACTTCTAACAGATTAAATCAAGTGAATATTAGTATCCCAAATAATAAAATTAATTAGTTCACAACTTTGTTTAGTATTAGTGGTAGTTCTACTTAATGTAAATATGATTTTGAAATAATAAATATAACTTGAGTTGGCTATGTTTTTTTCCCCAATGGAGTAGGAGAAAGTGTGCATGAAAGAGCCAGTCATTGAAAGAGCCAATATGATTTTCATTATTTACCAATATACTACCAAAGTTTTACTCTTTATTACAACACAATTTCACAAACACAATCACATTACACACTTAATAATATTATTACATGTGAATACTAGGTAGTAAGGAGTTGGCATTTTTAGGTTTTAGTCGTTTTCCTAAACCTTGAAGTAAATGCTTTGCCAAGACGAACCAATCCACAATTGCACACGGTTTCGTCACCACACTGTACAGGTTTTATACTGATCGTCTGGGGCACCATACATAACACTTACATCACAATACAATATTTAAAATGTACCATACGATTAAATAAATAACACTGGATAACTTGTATCCACAAACGTTTGACAGTTCTACAACAAGAAGTGGCGTCACAGGACTGTTATAAAAATTCAGAAGAAAAGGTAAGTTTTTTTGTGTTTATTTATTATTTTTTTATAAGGAAAATTGACATAGATATGCCGTATGGTTATGTATATATTTGCGATTCATTTGCATACATACTATTAAATTAGTGTTCCGGTGTAATAGTTTTAATTTGAGGTTATATTTTTAAATACGTAGTGCTTTGAAAGAGCCAATTTTATGCTTTGAAAGAGCCGGCTTTTCCATGACACTACAATTGGCTCTTTCAACACATTTGTTAGTTTTAGTTTATTATGACACTTTATTAGGTACAGTGAGGAACACAGTTAGCTGGGAATTTCCCAATAATATCAAGTATTAGGAAGTGGCTAGCTAACTATAAGCTGACTGTACCTACATGACCTTTTGAATTTCCAGAATAAAAAACATGTCTTTGCAAGCGTTACCAACTAGAAAACGGGTAAGGGCCACAACTGCTGCAATAGAAGAGGCCGTAAGAGAAGTGGTTAATGGTCATCAGTCCATAAATAAAACAGCATTAGCATTTGGAATATCAATGACCTATTTAGCAAAAAATAATTAGAAGGCAAACAATACTGAGCAAGAATACGTGCATCGGCCAAAATATTGGTAACAAACGCATTTTCTGTAAGGCTCAAAAGATTTATTGGTTTTGTATTTAAAACTGCATCTAAAATGTGTCATGGTTTAACGAAAAAACAAACAAGAGAACTAGCTTTTCAGTATGCGGAGGCAAATAATATCTGTTCGGAAAAATGGATTGCTGTCAAAATAGCATCTGTGGAATGGCTTCGTGGCTTCATGGCGAGACACAAAGATTTATCGCTTTGGAAACCCGGGAGTACTTTGCTATCTAGAGCGATAATTTTCAATAAAACGAATGTCGGCGCATTTTTCCAAAAACTAACTAGCCTATACAAAAAGTTCAACTTTCTACCACACATGATCTTCAATACTGATGAAACCGGGTGCAGTACCGTTTCAGCTCCTCCTAAAATTATAGCAGAAAGGGTTCAAAACAAATTGGACAGGTAACATCAGCAGAACGTAGGACGCTTGTAACCACTTTTTTTATTAATGCTGCAGGTGGACTATACCTCCTGTATTTGTTTTCCCACGAGTAAATTATAAGGACCACATGTTAAACAATGGGCCTTCTGGATCATTAGGCTTGGCCCATGTCTCAAGCTGGATGACTGAAAATTATTTTATAAAGGCAATGGAACATTTCGTAAGCCATATAAAACCAACCAAGCAAAACCCAGCCTTACTGATATTAGATTACCATGCGTCCCATGTTAATCTTCGTGTTATAGAATTTGTTGAAATAATTTTATTGTAAATTTTGACTTTTCCGCTACACTGTAGCCACAGGCCAACCTATAGACATTATTTAAGACATAACAAGATACCGAATAGCTATGATTGAGTGGATGCTGTCTAATCCAGGCAAAACTGTCACCATCTATCAAGTTGCGCAGTTTGTTAGAGATGCTTATTTAGCAGCTTTTAATATACCAAATGTTACGAAGGGATTTATAAAAAGTGGTATTTACCCCTTTAACTCTAAAATATTTTCCGACGATAATTTTCTAACATCATAAGTGATTAATAAACCTGATCCAACACTCTCAGAAGCTGCAATGTCAGAGAGTGTGAGACCCGGAACACCAGAATTCAGCATTCCCCTGTTACGGTTTATTTGTAAACAAACTAAAAAAAAATATATAACAGTGCTAGAAGGCTTGCTGGTAGCTCCTCTTAGTCGGAAGTGGTCGTGGGCTGATTGAGAATCTTTCGAAATGAAGGTTTCTACACTGCACGAATAATCTATAAGGCGCCACCTATGATTACGTATAAGAAATATCTAGAACCACTAGGAACTCGTAGACACAGAAACAAACCGTACGTGAATAGAAATATGTATTATTATAACGACTAGAGTTCAATTAATACACATAGAAACACATCGACATAACAATAGATAATATCATTTAGAATAAATAGCAAAATACAGTTATAAAATAATAATAATTCACGAGAGCGAGTTCAGACATGAATACAAATTCGAGGCACAAACGCCCCAAATAGGTTAGCGTATTTGACAGTCGTAGCACCATTTAATCCCTGCAAGCGATTCACGCGGCAAATATTGTTCGGAATGTATTTGACATCAACTACGGAGAGTACCGGACCTTGTCCAATAATTTAAATGGGTTCAAAGCGCACAAAATTAATCATGTACTTGAAAGATCTTTCTAGTTCACAAAAGTATTTATACAGCGCCAAAAAAGGTACGTTGCTAAACTCACGGCTGCGGTACGTATACATAGAACGGACAAAATTAATAAATGACATGCATAAAAGAATTAACTTAGCTTGTATAAATAAGAAGTCTTCTGTGTTTGACAGTTAATCGGCAGATGTGACCGCTCTCGTATCCAAATCTAATATTTTATTATCCAATGAAGAGAAGGAAAACCAAAATAGACTCCGTTGATAACCGTTACTTGGCTGCTCACAAAGAACCAGATAACAGCTTATCTTGGGTGATGTTTTTGACCAGAAGGCGGTCCCAAGGTAGGTTGAAATTCCAACGGTGGTGATACCAGACCCACTTCGATATTTTATAATTTTCGGATTATTATCCTTGCCAGCGTAACCAGAATTAAAGACCATTGATTAATTAAAACGGAGTACGTACAGGAACAGTAGTCGAAGACTTATTCCCTAATTTAAATAGGATGATTTTACTTTAATCGATATTACAAAGCACATGTCTAATTGTTCAATTTTTAGACAGCATTTTCCATACACACCTTTTCGCGACAGTCAGCACATAGGAAGTGAGGTATAACTTTTGCAAATGCAGACAAATCATCGGAACTGGCAATTCCAAACCACTAAAATTCTCAGAAGATTTTTCAATATAAAAATTCATATTCAAACGCATGAGTGTAAACACGGCTGTCTATACTGTAAGGAGAAATTGGTCTATAAATCAATTACTTCAAATGCTCCTAGAAGTCCAAATGTTCAACCCATGTTTGACCAAAGACACGACATCATCAAAACTTACACAACCATCAACATCACTGCAGCATATTGTGCGTCCTGAAATTGTAAGACACTTTCTTAAATCAGGACCTAGGAAGACTTTAAAATCCAACACTCGCAAAATGGTATCGGCTATAATCACTGATATTCCTGAAAAGAATAAAATAAAAAGAATCTAAAAGTAAATCTAAAAAATCTGTGACCAAGAACATGAAACATTACAAAATATTAGGCAGTTAAATACAAAGAAACAATGTGATATAAGTGACTCTAGTCAAGGCGTGTCATTCATTCCATGATGATACATCAATAACTAGTTCAGATAATGACATACTAGCTCAGAGGAAGATAGAAATTATTGTATTGTGTGTAATAAATACTATACTTATAGTAAAGAATTTTGTTTAAACGCATACTTTATTAACATTGTTGCGCATGCCAAATATTGTATTTTAAATTTATTATCAAGAGACACTTACTTTTGCGGTGTGATTAAAAGGAGTTATATTACGAATGTCGTACGAGTTGCATTCAAAGTTACTTATCATTAAAATTATTTTGTCATTTTGACCTTACTTCTTACTTCAAAAGCTTCTACGCCAAAATTAAGCAGAAGAAAAAACAGTACCAGTGCAAGGTATGTGAAGGGTGGGCAAATGAATCTTGTGGTCAAAGGAGTGATTAATTTCTTCTGCCAAAATGCTTTTAGTGTTGATTTTAATGGTACGAATAGATATAGTTTATGAGAGTTTGACTTTATGTTCTAACAGATTTTTATATAGATGCGTTAAGTCACAAAATGAATTAGCTTCTAAAGAGCAGACAGTCATGAACAATAATTAGCACTTACATTAACATTCATTAGTTGAGTAATCAATATGAATGCAGAGTATGTACTCCATGTGAATTCGTAAAATGAATCGAGAGTATTAGGGTGTGCGCTCGCAACGAATCGAGAGTAGGTGAGGACGCACAAACGACATAACATATTAATATAGAAGATATATATGTAGTACAAATAGAAATTATTTATTAAAAAAAATATTTAGAACCGGATTTATTAGCTCGACCGCTTTAACGTAATACAACAAAGTTTATTTAGGTGAGATTGACTGTTTGGTTCGCATAACGCTCGCAGTTACGCGTGTGTGAGTCATCAAGTTTGTGCATACGAGGATTTTTTTGGGTGAAATTGAAACCTCTACAGTTAAACCATTCGAAAATTTGCAAAATTACGAATATTTTGATTTTTTATTCGTGTTTTTACGTAATATAGTTCCGGAGTTATAAAAATTACAGTATTCGTATAACAATGTAAAATTGCTTGAAAAAATTTTTAAAAATGATAAATTTTATTGAACATTATGTGATAGGGTCATAAAGGAACGTTTTTCTTAAATAAATTTTTTTATCTGTTATAATTTAGAAATTATGGCCGTTTTAGTTTTCGAATGAAATTTTGTCGGAAACGTTTTTCGCTTATAACTTTTGAAAACACGCAAGGTCATACAAAACTGAAACAACCAAAATTTTTTATTTCTTTATCCGCGTATGATGCTTTTTGAATTTTTAAAATCGGTCCGTAAATAAGCGAGTTGTAGTCAACTTACGAATCAATTTGTTTGAAATTTTTTTGACAATTTAACCTCGAAGATGCCCTTGTACAAAAAAAACAAAATCAAAAAATAAAGACACATCTTTCGTAAACTCGAAACTTTTGTCGAAACAAAAATATCTCAAGGCGTTCTAATGTGAGACGAATTTGAAAAAAGGTCGATTTACGCATGTGAATTCGTAAAATGTGAATTGTTAAATAAATCGAGAGTATTCGGTAAAAACGAAGGTGAGGACGCACAAACGACATAACATATTAATATAGATATTTAATTACTGATTAAGACAATGTTTAATTATTATGGCAAATGAATTATGTGGTCCAAATGCGAAAATGCTTTTATTGTTTATTTGTGTGTTCATTTTTTTATGTTATAAACTATCTATAGTTTATGAGAGTTCGTCTTTATGTTTTCAGATTTTTATATAGATATTTAACTATTGATTAAAACAAAGTGTAATTATTACAGAAACATATTAAAAAACATGATTTTTATAGAATTGTCTATGTAAGTTTAATATAAAACTGATTTTTAAAGACTTGACGTAATTTAATTGTTATATAACTATTTTGTTCCTTAAAAGTAGGTATCGGCTTTTTCATAAAACATGACATTGATATGCTGCCATGAAAGAGCTGATTTCCCTTCTTTTATAAACTACTTAGATAACAGATTATTAGCGTTGTTATCTTCTTTATTGTAATTTCATAGCATTACCAATTAAAGAGATTATTCAAATATACTAGTTTTATTTGAAAAAAAAAGTAATTAAAGTGTATTATTTTCATACTTTTTAAAACTGACTCTTTTATGCACACTCTCCCCTAAAAGACTCACTTTACTCCCTCTTTTCAGAGAGTGAAATCAGTCATTATAAGCAAAAAAATTGAAACGCCATTGTTTAGTTGGAAAAATATATTTAAGATTAAAAGTTTCTTGATAAACGACTTAAATCGTCTAAGTAGGTACCTATTATCTATCGAGATATAAGTAGTGGTTAAATTTAAATGTTTATTGATAGTTTTGAAGATAATATTGGCAAAAAAAGATAAACTAAACAGTTTTTCAAAATTTTTAAATACCGGGTGTTCCTTTTCAAGATAGATGATATGTATTGTGATATGTATTTTATCCTAAATACATGGCTCTGGTGATTCATTTTGCATCTAGACTTTAAGATAAACTAATGCGAAACACAAAAATGACAAATTTCATTATTTTAAAATAGAAAATTCATAAATTCCGAAATACAATTTACATATTTGATTTTAATTTTAAACCGATGCATTACCGAAACATTTAAGTTTGTCTCAAATTAGTTTTAAAAAATATGTTTGTGAAACTAGAAGTGTCTATTGTAACTCAGTTTTTTCTGCTCTTTTCTAATAGACTACGCGCTCTCGGCTACCGCCTCTAGTAACATTTAAGAATATGGACCTACTTGTACATAGCGTTGTTTGGCGCGCGTCTGCAAGGCGCTCTATAAAAGGGTAAATGTTTGGTTCCAACAAAATGATGCCACTTTTCAGTTTACTCCTCTGTTTGCTAATTATTTGATGAAGTTTTTGCCTGTTGAATGGGGGGTGCTTTTTAATTTTCGTTCATTAAAAAATAAATAAAATTGACCATCCAATGACCTTCAAGGTAATCAATTAGTGATAAATTAATTACGCCATATTATAGACTTAACGAAGTCAAGCAAATTTGAAACTTTTTCTCACCGGGAGATAAGCAACAATTTGTAAACTGAAATCTGAGACACCCAGTGAACAAAATTGGAATACACCGAATTGTTGCAGAGAGGCAAATTGCTAAACAAAAAATTCTTGTTTGTAACGGTATTTGTTAGTTGCTGATTTATATATCATCTGGCCCAGCAAAATTGAAGCCCTTTTGTTCTTTATTGTTTCTTTCACATTATCATAGCATGCACTTATTTGAATTACTAATTTCATAGTGTTAATTAATAACACTCGAAACCTTATATTCGTTCAGAACTTAGTTTGTTGTTCATCTGATGTATTGGAAAGAAGGGGATTAGTACAAATAGCGGTAACAGTAGCTGAACTTGTACGATTTTATTCAAGTTCGAAATCTCCACTACACACAAACTTTGTAAGTTTAATTGGTATAAAATTACAAAGTTAAGACCCGACGTTGTCCCTGAAGTTTTAAACAATATTTTTTTTAGCACTAATGGAAGATGCGGAAGACATTTGAAAGCTCATAATACGGTAAAATTTTGGCTCTAATGTGTCATAGATTAATTAATAACTGGCATTTATAAAACACTGTACATACACTTTTATGTTTAACTATAAGTTAAACTGTGTCTGTAACATAAAAAGTGAACATTCAGAAGACTAATGCAGCGTTACATACAGAGAGAGTTAAAAGTATGGAGACACCTAAATTTCTGTCGTTAAAATTCATTTTTTACGAAAATGATTAATACAAAAGTTTTTTATGAAATTTTTATCTACATATTGGCATATACAAAAATTGTTGTTATTCAATTGTTTTTGAGTTATGACTTTGCGGGATATTTTTTTAAACATCAACCTTTTAATGTTGTACTACTATTCAATAGAGATTTCTTTTCTCTTTATAAATGGTATAATTTTTTTTTCGGTAGTATTAAATTTCTTCGAGGAAATGCCGGTTAAAGTATTTACAACTAATTAATTTCCGATTCGTAAACGATACAGCCATGATAAACAAAAGCGAAACGATGAACAATAGCTATATCATTAAGGCTAAATTTGTTTGTTTACGATACATTTTTGAATTTTGTGTAATTTGTTGGTAATGGCATTAAAGTCTGTATACTATTGGCGCGGAGTAATAAATCATAATTGCTTGAAATAATTCTTTATTTTCTTGTGAAAGCGGTACTTCTACGGTTAAGTAAAACCAATAAATTCTAACCAAAATACGATCATTGTGCCGCTCTTGCAGCATATCGACCCATCTAGGGTCTGAGAACAATAGTTTAATCTGTGTAAACACGTTGCCATCAGCCCAGGTACTGACGAAACGAGAATCATAGCCGTAGATGTGGGTATTATACCAAGATACAAAAATAATGGTATATAATACGTAAGAAGTAAAATTTGTAATGTGATCTACTATACAAATAAAATAAATAACATATAAATAATA
The DNA here is from genome assembly GCA_030710515.1 of Abscondita cerata. Lineage (NCBI taxonomy): Eukaryota > Metazoa > Arthropoda > Insecta > Coleoptera > Lampyridae > Abscondita > Abscondita cerata. Next base: position 27,836 of record JALBCR010004353.1, read on the forward strand.
TATGACATAAATATAAAATAAAATAGTAATGCAGATATCGTCAGTACATTTATTACAATTACAATTAATTTGCGGGGACCGATTTTTAGGCATCAAAAAGTAAATTTGGCTCAATTATAAAATTATGTGGTTGTCATGGAAACTTATCAAAATGAATAGATAAAAGTAACAGGCATAAAAATGTTCATTTAAATAACAAGACATTAGTAGGTAAAATAGGTATATTTAAAAATAACTGACAATACTCACTCATGGTTACAATAAATGGTGTTTAGAGAGTAGAACACTGTTTCAGGCACATTACGCTTGGTCATTTAACTTTCTTCCTCGTCTGAAATTTCCATTTCGGAATCAGAATCGCTGTCTTGTGTGTTTACTGATATAATAATTGGCTCCAATGTTATCTCTACTAAATTATCCAGTTGCCAACATTTGTCTTCTTCCTTAACGACATGAGATACACAGTTCTTCCATCTTTCAGGTGTTACTTTGTTTAATGCATTTTCCAGAAGTTTTTCACGTCGTCGAGTTTAAAAGTGGTATTGTTACGAGCGACGTCACCTTTACTTGAGCCCAAACCAACTCTATAGGATTCAGCTCACAATGGTAAGGTGGTAAACGCAGTACTTCAATGCCCCGATTCTTTGCCATTTCGTCAATAACATGACGTATATACTTATTCTTATGAACTTTAACAATATCCAATAATTCTCTTTTCACCATGTCATCCTCAAAAGTTATATTCTTAACAGATAACCAATCTATAATTTCTGCTTTCCTCCAAGCGCTGGTAGGTAAATTTTCGTATCTTCGTGAGTGGTAGCTGGCGTTGTCCATAACTATTATAGGGGGTATCAAATCTAGCATCTGCTCAAAATATTCTTCAAACACATTAGCATTCATGTCTTCGTGGTAGTCGCCAGTTTTCTTTGATTCGAATTCTAACAAACCACCATCTACAAAGCCATCTTCATTGCCAATATGAGTAATAATTAACCGTGTTCCTTTCCCAGAAGGCGGTCGAAATCCTGTCGATAGCCCTTCTATAAATCCTTGTCGAGCACTCGTAACGGTATTATCATGCCATGTTTTTTTACGGTATGTCCTGCATTGATCCAGGTTTCATCCAAATAGAATATACGCCTGCCTTCACGCCTATATTTTCTTATTTCCCGAAGATAATTTCTCCTCCATGTAATAATCTCTTGTTTTTCAATTAAAACGGATCTTCTATTTATCTTCTCCCAAGTAAACTTCAACTTGCGAAGAAGTTTCCACAGTGTTCTACGACTCATTTGGGGTAGATTTTCATCCTCATTTACTGCTAGTAAAATCTTATCGATTGTAGGAATCTCTTTCCGTAAGTAGAACGAGTGAACCTTTCTACGGACAGAATTCCTCATTGCATCATCTAATTCCATCGGGCGCCGACCAGGAGATGGAAGTGGGTGAAGCACTTGTCCCAAATTTTTCTTTCCCTCACTAGTTTATAAATGGTGGATTTTGATATTCCCGTCATTGCAGAACATAATCCTACAATATCATCGACACTTTTGCAGGGTGTTGACATCGAACAGCGTCATGCACATTTAAAATTATAATTTTTCATTAGCAGATAACGCACCACTTTTAACACGTTTTGCTGGTGAAAAGTTTTCCATTTCAAAATTATTTGCACTAACACACAAACAAACAAACAAGCCGATTCATTGCTAATAACAAACTAAACATATTTTTCATTTAGAAAGTATACGAAGCCCTTCGGTCAAACAACTAATTATCTGTAATCTTTCGCAGAAATTACAACCCGTCTGCCGTAATGACTGCGCTAACGACCCCACTTTACCTGATGATAGATAATCCAACACACATTTTGACGCTAAAGAATAATTGTTTTAAAATTACTTTATTTAGCTATATCGATTCTTAATTGTAATAATAAGAAACAAACCACATAATAGTAAATAATTTTTTTGAAATATTCCACAGTTTAATAAGATACAAATAGATTCATAACTTTTGTAAAACTCAGTATACGTACCTATATAAAATTAAAATTTAAAATAGACAAATTGAGAAACGACACATTTGTCATTTATCGATTTTAGAGTTTAATTTTATATTCAAATACTGTGTTTTACAAAAGTTTTGTATCTATTTATATCTTATTAAACGGTGGAATATTGCTGAATTAAATTATTTACTATGAAAAATAGATTCCACAAAGTAAGGATTGAAACAATAAAAGAAACCACATAATAATTCATATCAAGGTAGATTTTACTATTATAATATATTTACCTACTAAAAATATGATTTTCCAAACGTATCAGGTACCTACGCCACTGCAATACGGGAGATTCGATAATTCTAACAGGTTTATTACTCCGCGCCAATAGTATACTGAGTATAGCAATTTCAAGTGAATGTGAAAGAATTGAAATACTTATGATGCTGGGTTATCAAGATAGACGTAGAAGTTTACAAGAAGTTTGTAATTTATTTAATGATACGCATCTAAACAGAAATACAATTTCTAAATCTGTTGTTGGTAAAACTTTACAAAGTTTTGAACAAACGTGGTAGCGTTAAAAATTTGCCAAAAAGTGGTAGACCAAGAACATCAACAAGTGATGATAAGAAACTGGATGTTTTATTGGCTGTATCTGAAAATCCCCATTTACCAACCAGGCAATTAACGGCCAATCTCAATATGTCGCAGTCTATAAGGTACATCTTGTACACGAGTTGGTAGAGGATGATTTTGATAGAAGACTTCAATTTTGTGAGGAAATGTCAAATATTTGCAATAATAATGAAAATTTTGTCAACAATATTATTTTCTCTGACGAAGCTACGTTTTGCCTTAATGGTGAAATAAACAGACATAACTGCAGATACTGGTCATCGGAAAATCCTCATTGGGTTTTAGAACATCATACGCAGTATCCTCAAAAGGTTAATGTTTGGGCGGGAATTCTGGGGGGTCATATTATAGGTTCTTTTTTTATCGATGGCAATTTAACTTCGGCTATGTATTTACAGTTATTGCAAAATCAAATTATATCTGCATGTGCTACTCTTTATCCCCATGAAAACAATGGACACCTCCCCAACAACAATATCTGGTTCCAGCAAGATGGCGCCCCACCACACTATGGTGCAAATGTTCGTCAATATCTAAATAATGTGTTTCTAAACAGATGGATTGAGAGAAGAGGAAACATTGAGTGGCCAGCCCGTTCGCCGGATTTAAGTCCTCTAGATTTTTTTCTATGGGGATACGTAAAAAACAAAGTTTGCAAAGATAGGCCCAATAACATAGAACATTTAAAGATTAGAATTACCAGAACGATGGAAGAAATTCCCCGTGAATTCTTAGAAAATTCTCTTCGTGGTTCCGTAAGTCGATTGGATCATTGTCAAATTGTAAATGGAGAACAATTTGAACATTTAATTCACTAGATTTATGTGTTTGTTTGTATTTATTTATGCTTTACTTGTTTTTGATAATGTTTTTGTTTAATTTCGTTATTAATTTCTTTCTAACAATAACATTTTCACCGACACATTCATTACAAATATTTTTCATAAAATAAGAATAGGTATTAAACTAGCTTGCCATTGTTCATCGCTTTGCTTTTGTTTATCATGGGTGCATCGTTTGAATCGGAAATTAATTAATTGTAAATACTTTAACTTTAACCAGCATTTCCTCGAAGAAATTTAATGCTACCAAAAAAAAATTTTTATATCATTATAAAGATAAACCAGTTGGGAATGCGCAAGCTTGCATTGCCGTGGATGAACAGAAAAGAACTGCTTATTTAGCGTTTAAAATTTATAAAATTTTTTTAAAAATTTTTTTCGGAGCTGATTTGACCACTTGTGCTGATGGAGATAGACAAAAAATGATCGAAGCAAAAATGTCTTAGATTTTTTTTGATGTTCTATAGGGAACTGATAGAAAATTTTCAAAACAATTTTCTGAACAGGAAAAGGGCTACGGACAACCAGACAGACAGACAGACAGACAGGACAGACAGACTTTGTGAATTCATACAGATGAACTTTTGTTTTTTTGTTCATCGAAAATAGGAGTACAGCATTAAAAGGTTGCCATTTAAAAAAATATCCCGTAAAGTCATAACTCAAAAACAATTGAATAACAACAATTTTCGTATATGTCAATATGTAGATACAAAATTAAAATAATCAAAAAATATATTTTATAAAAAAAAAAAAAATTTCGTAATTTCTAATAAATAAACAGTTTTTCAAAATTTTTATAAAAGGAATTTTGAATTTTATGAATCGTACATGGATAAAACATTAATGTTTATAACGTTATTATATATTACTGAACAAGAAAAATATGTTGTCAATATAAAGAAAATTCACACTGTGGTTATGCGCAAATGAAGAAGTTAGCAAAATAAATAAAACACCTTGCATCTTGGTTATAAAGGATTTAAGACCTGCACCAATATACGTTTTTTAGAATCCTCTTGATGCCTCTCTAATCCTAACGTATGCGTATTTACCAATGAATTACCCTGTATAACGCTTTGAAGTTGTTTTAACTCTTCTATGTGACCAGTGGTGAAGCAGAACGCTAATTTTCTAAATTGAAAGTGATCTTACCAGCAGTGTAAATTACAATAATGCAATAAATAAGGAAAGTTGTAAATATTAAAATAAAAGAAAATAGTTTGTTTTTGTAATTTTTTTAAAAATTTTTGTTTGCTGTTTGTTTTATGTTCTATTGCGGTATAATTGACAAATGTGTTTTTTATTGTTTGATTTTGATTTCATGTTTTCATTTATTTATTCTCTCTATAGGTATTTATGACTAAATATTAGGTAAGATCAAAATATTTGTTTTTTTTCTTGTTTGTATTTAAAGAAACAATTAACAGTAAGTATACATATAAAAATAAGAAATATGTGAGAACAAATACACACAAAAAAAGTGGGGACTCCAAAAGTTAGGTATTCAGCTCAAGGACCCCAAAAACCGTAAATCCGCCCCTGAATAGAAACAGAAATACCTACCTGAAAATGTTACTCAACTTACCTACTTACTGTACGACTAATACAAGAATGTTGGATTTTCCATAAAAAATTAATTAAACCAAGTTTGTGCAACACATCAAATATAATATGGAAGTAACTACCTACGCCAATAACTTTCTTTAATTTAAATTATTTTTTTTTAAATTTGTTAAATTCATAACAGGATCGTAGAAAAAGTGCGAAATTAAATGCAAGGAATTATCAATGAATTAATGTTATCCTGCTTTTAATAACACAGTTGAAATTACAGGATGCTAATGGTACGTAAAAAGTAGTTTTGTATATACAAGGTAGTAAAGTATTTCAATCAATTAAGATAGATCATGCATCTGTCAACTATTCAAGAAAAGTACCGTTTTATGTTTATTTTATAAATAACGACCGTTCTTAAAGCTTGCAACTCTACAATACGGAACGAATTCATTTAATTAATTATAGGTATCTGCTCACAATATTCGAATAAACTCCAATTCGCATTTACGATGCACGTGCGTTTGAATACGTATAACGTCGTCAACGTTATTTTAAGAAAATGAACTAATTTTCCAGAATAAAAATACATATTTGAGACGGGAATATTAAGAATTGCACAGCAACTGGTTTAAGTGATTCGTATTCGGAAAATTCAAGTATTAAATTTCTATTTTACATCACGTAACCAATCCACAATGCAATGCTTAATACCATCAACCGGTTGACTTAACCAATAAGACTTAAGAGGAGTGGTTACATTATTTGTCTCTGCATATGCGATTCACGTCACGTTAAGATTATTTTTCACGTCTACAAATTCTTTAGATTTTCTTCTTGCGTAGTAAATTTTGGCAATTAAACCAATAGGTACTTTAATTAAGTAAGTATATAAAAATAAGTCTAATGAATTTTTCCTAAACTTGAATTATTATTTAAAATCAATTCAATTTAGCTCGGTATGTGCACTTATATTTAAAAAAAAAGTTAAAGTCTATTGCCGTAACGTCAGTAAGTTTTAAATTTTTAATTTGCGATTATCAACAATATTTCTTTACGGTAGTTTTATTCTTTCATGTCGCAATTATAGAATTTAAAGCTAGAAACACATTTGTCTGACGTGTTGTGGTGCAACAGGACGTAGTTATGCATCAGGCGAGCAATTTTTGTATCAGCGTCAATGGTTAGCATGCACATCTGTACCATATGATGTTATGTGTTGTGTTATGATACCTTAAAATCCCGATCGTCCAGATTTTCGTCACACAACATATTATATCATCACAGAGTGTTATACAAGTGTACACGGTCGTTGGGTGATGTGGAAATTAAACACAAAAATTGAAAGAAATTTTAATTGAACATGTACAAAGACATGAATGTTTGTATAACATTCAGTTCCTGCAATACCGGAACCATACAATGCGACAGGAAGTATGGGGAGAAATAGCCAGGGAAATGCAAATACAAATACAAAGAAAATTTTAAAAAATAATCAGTTAGGCCATGCAAAGAACCGCTGCCGCATAATCTTCAATTTATTTTCTCTTCAAAATTTTTGGATGAGTTGGAGGTCAAGTTGACAGACTCGTATCAGTTCCCAAATGCTTTTTAAGAGGAATTCTCTTTACGTACATCACAACACGTCGCAACTCATCAGAACAATGTGTTTATGTCCGGTCCAACACAGAGAACCAACACAGCACAACAGAAACAACTCATCAGAAATGTGTTTCCGGCTTAATTCTCTAACACTAACAACACTTCTTGATGATGATAAAAAATCTGTATTAGGATTCATAGATATTCCGACAAACCGTTATACAGTGTGTTTCTGAAAGGTGTGTACATGGCTTTACCAAAGGTTCTCTGGCTCTAAATTAACCGCTTGACACCATTTTACCTATAACCAAAAGTGCCCCATAAGGGCGCCAGAGGGTGTCAAACTTTCAAAAAATTGTATATTGGAAATAAATAACTCGAGAACGGTTCGACGGATTTTGTTCCACTTTCGCCTACGCATTAGCATGTTAAAATTTTGTAAATGATTATTTTTACATTTGTAAAAATGCCACCGGGAACGCCATCGATTTATAGAAAGGTTTATTGGAAAATTTTAAAAATTTTTTTTATTATATTTTTTTTTTGATTTTCCTTTAAAATTTTTTTATTTTTTTTTGTTTTTTTTTTTTTATAGTTTTTTTTTTAATTTTTTTTTTTTTTTCCCCTTTTCCTCCCTTTCCCCCCTTCTTTTTTTTTCCCTTCCCCTAATATTTTTTTTTTTTTTTTTTTTTTTTTGTGGGGGTTTTTTGGGGTTTTGTTTTTTTTTTTAAAATAAAAGTATTTTGTTAGTGTAGAAATAATTAAAAGGAGGTGATAATAGATAAATTAGTTTTAAGAATTTTTTGGGTAATTTTATTTTTTTTTTTTTTTTTTTTTTTTTTTTTTTTTTTTTTTTTTTTTTTTTTTTTTTTTAGAAGAAATACAATAGCATTTGTGCAACAAAAAAAAGTTAAATTGCCAATATTTCGAAAACCATGAATTTTTTAATAGATAACATTGTACAAAGTCTACCTTATTTTTGATGCTAAATAAGATAAAATTATAAAAACATGGTGCTTGCATTTAAAAAAAATGACTTTTGACCTGTTTTTGAATTTAATTTTATTCCTTTTTTTTATCACCCTGTATTAATTTGTTATTAAAATATTGACATAGTCCACTAAAATAGGTCACCTGCTACAAGGAAACCCATTCCAATTAAATAATAAAGGAATTAGTATAAGAAAATTTTATAATTTTGTTTAGGCCTGAAAACGTCATTTTTGACATAAAATTCAGTTCAAAACAGTTAGACTTAGGTGTAGAAGATTATACACAAAATGTGTCTAGAATTTTGTGCAAAATCCAAAAAATAGAATAATATATAGGGTGTTCCATTTAAAATAAGCAAGTTGACACCTACTTCCGGTATAACCGGAAGCGCCACCATCTTGAAAATATTTTAACGGAACTGCCCCCGTCGTTGTTAGTATACTGTCAAATTTTCAAATTTTTCCCATGCACAGTTTTCCTATAATCTATCGATGGCGTTCCCGGTGGGACACCCTGTATTGTTTCTAACGTTCGGGGCTTTTAGCGGGATAATAACACTGTTTTGAACAAATTAATAACTCACCTAATCTCACTACACTTTTCACATGCATGGCAATATTTCTTTATTCGTATGGTACATTTTAAATATTGTATTAGGATGTAAGTGTTATGAATAGTGCCGCAGAAGATCAGTATAACCCTGTATAGTGTGGTGACGAAACCGTGTGCAATAGTGGATTGGTTTAGGAATACCACTAAAACCTAAACATGCCAACCCTTACGTCCATCCCAACAAAAAGGATATTTGCCGCAATGTGAAATAGGGTATACACCACATTATTTAGTACGGTTTGTTTATTGGCATAAAACTGTGATTACTAGTGGTTGTCAACCAAAATTAACTATCAATCTTTTTTTTTAAGTTATGCCTCAAAAGTATACCCGAAAAGCAACAGTAAAAAAAGGGCATGTTGGACTGAAGAGCAATTAAGGAAGCCATCCAAAAAATACAAACTGGTGAAAGTTTATAGGCGCTAAAATGTCCCGCCAAGAACTTTAAAGCGTAGAATGTTGTCCTATAAATTGCATAAACTGAGTCTAGGGCCTGATGGTATGTTGATTAATTTAAATTTTTTAATTCTGGAATCCTGGGAAGAGAAAACGAAAAGATGCTTGTTTAGCATATACAAAGATTGGTAGCAGCAGGTAGCACCAGACCGAAAGACTAGTCAAAAACTTAACTTGATATAATCAAACATTTATTTTCAGAAGAAAAAGAGGAGGCGAGTTTCGTTTCGCATGGCTACCGTCATTTTTGGAAAGAAATTCTAAATTGTGTGTAAACCATCAGGTGAAAGGTCTTTCTTTATCGAAAGCTCCTGACATAAATCTGGAGGACGTGGAACAGTTTTTTCTTCTGTTGAAACAAGTTATGACTTAAACTAATTTATTGGATAAACCGTCCCATATTTATAACATGGATGAAATTGGCTTGCAGCTTAGAAACAAACTACAGGTGTAAAAGAAAAGAAATTAAAAATTTGATTTTATATTTTTTTTTATTAATAATAATATAATTTTTTAAATTTTTTTTTTTTTTTTTTTTATTTTTTTTTTAAAATTTTGTTTTAAATATTTTTAAAATTTTTTTTTTAAAAATTTTGTAGATTTTAATAAGGTTAATTTTAAAAGTTTTTAAATTTATTATTATAAATATTTTTTATGTAATTTTTTTTTTTGTTTTTGTTTTTTTTTTAAATATTTTATTTTATTTTTTTTTTTTTTTAATTTTATTTTTTTTTTTTTTTTTTTTTTTTTTTTTTTTTTTTTTTTTTTTTTTTTTTTTTTTTTTTTTTTTTTTTTTTTTTTTTTTTTTTCAGTCAGATTGTTTTATCATTTCTTCTATATATGCCTTCCTTGGTCTGCCTCTTCCTTTGTAACCATTTATTCGTCCTTCAAATATATTTGTCATAAACATATTATGCCTAAGTAGGTGACCGAAAATTTTTCCACTTCTTTCTTTTAGGGTGTTTAATATCTACATTGCTTTTCCTTTCTGTCCAACTGATTTTCAACAATCTTCTCCATATCCACATTTCCATGGCTTCTAACTTCTTTTGTCTTGCCCATTGATGGTCCATGTTTCACAGCCATACAATAATACACTCCACATAAAAGATTTGGCAAAATTTTTTTCATACGTGTCAATGCTTTTACACGAGATGTCGTCAGACACACATTTTGCTTATTTTTTTCATGTTTATATTAAGTTTTTTGTTTGTAAGTAGCTACCGTTTTTGCGTAAATGCTCACTTTGCCATAGATATTCTTTGTCTGATTTCTATTAAGCATTTGCCATCGCTTGTAATCGTACTTCCTAGATACTTAATTTGTTGGACTTGTTCTATTAAGTTATTATTTACTTCCAACTTCACTACGGGAATTTCTTTTGTTTTAGTCACCACCATTGTTTTAGTCTTATTTGCATTTATTTTTATTTGATATTTCTTTAATATTTTTGTAAAGGTGGTTAAAGATTTTTGCATGTCTTTTTCTGATTCAGATACTAAACAATATCGTCCGCAAATAGTATGCAGTGGATCTTTTTCCATTTATGCATATTCCATTAGAGTTTTTTTTATACTTGTCTATGTTTTCTTCCACGAATAAATTGAACAAATAAGGAGATAAGGAACAACCTTGTTTTACCCCTCTTTTAATTTTTGCTATAGTACTATGTTCTCCTATTTCTATTAAGGTCTCCTGTTCCTTGTATAGTAACATTATTATTCGTCTATTCCTACAATCTGTTTGTGTTTTTTTCATAGAGTTCATCAATAGTGCCCAGCTGACAGTGTCAAAGGCTTTTTCTAAGTCAATAAAAGTTATAAATGTATTTCTATTTACATTTAGTCTTCTTTTCGTAAGTACCCTTAAACAAAAATTGCTTCTCTTGTACCAATTCCCTGTCTAAACCTAAATTGATCTTCATCGAGCTCTTTTTCGGTTTTCCGTCAAACGGAAATATTTTTGTTGATTTTGTGTGTACGTGAGTGCTTTGAGTCATATGATAAAACTACAAAGTTGTAAGTTGTTCTAGGTTGTTCTGTGTTTCTTCTGTATTGTTCCAAAATTATAAGACTCAAATCAAAAAACACACAACAAACTCACAAAAAACATCTTTTTTCCACGACATACTTAGAAAACGGAAGTTTCTTTTCTACAAATAGCGAGGAAGATTCGTTTTTCCTCACTAGCGAGGAAAATAATGTCGTGTTACAAAAATGCCTCTTTAAAAAAAAGTAAGAATGTGTTATTAGAACTATATGCGCCTAGTACTTAGTTAAACAATTTAATTTAGTATTCAATCAAGTTTGTTTAATTTAATATCTTATATTTCGACTCTTAAAAATTGCTACCCTACATTTATTGGTTAGAATTAAGCTGCTGCGCTATGACAGATTGAGACTACACTTTTACTACAGAATACTGTAGCGAGACTATTGGGACCACCTATTATCAACTTTTGCTTTTACGTACGAAAATGTGACGAAATTCTGTAACAATAAGTTACGTTTACAATGTTAGTTCTTTCAATAGGTTGTTTTTTTGGTGAATGTTGTGGAAAAAATGTTGTGTCTAACACATGAGGAAAGCCTTTTTCCACTCTCACTCTAATGCCTCGAGTGGGAAAAAGAATCGCTTTCCTCACTTGTTGGACAAATAACTATTTTCAACGGCCCTCATTTTTTGTTATTGTTCTAGGTATTCTAAACATTGTCCCCAATTATTATTTCTCTAAAATAAGTTTTTACAAAGATACGGCAAAATACATCAACAGAAATAAGATATCCTCCCATTTTTTAAATTTAAATATTTTGTTAGTTGTTACAGGTTGTTCTATGTTTGTTCTATACTGTTCCAAAGTTATAAGACCAAAATTTAAAAAAAACAACACAAGAAAAGCAGAAAATTAGTATTCCCTCATTTTTTTAAAAGTCTAATTTTTTATTGCTCTAAATTGTTCTACGTTTCTAAGCATTGGTCATAGCTATCAATTCCCTAAAACATGTTTGTTCAAACATGCAGAAAAATGTATCCAAAAGTGATGACAACGTATTATTATCTTTAAATGAGTTGAAAGGCCGTTTCAAACATTCTTCAAATTTTGGGTTTGACTTGTTTCCGTCAAATAAATTTAATAGTGTGAAACATCATCATTTGTTTTTGACAAACATTTGATCATTGAAAAGCAATGAAGAAATAAAAAACCAGACAGAACCAACACTCATCAAATTAATTTGAGAAATGTGAAACACCGCCATTGTCAAACTTATTTAATAAAATAAGTTTGACTGAAAAGCAAGACTTTGACCTTTGATTTGAATAATGATAGATGTGAAACATGCTTTATAGCTTTCATTTATTGTATCTATGGCTATTTTAGAACGATTTCGATTTGGAACAACTTTCAATTTTCCAGACTGATTGATTTTGTTTGCTCGTACTATACCTACGATTTCTTCAATATCTAAATAATGCATGTAATACTAATGCTTATTATATATATGGTTTATCTTGTAACGTTGAGCAAACATAACTAAAGGTGACGCCATTCTGCTTATTAAGAATGGTTTTAAACAACAACTTCTAAAGTAACCAGGATTTATTTAACACGGTATGTTTGAGTAAAATTCAGGATTTTAGTGATGACTTCACCATTTTGCTATGGGTGGTCGGTGCTGTGAATACAAACAAGCGACGTTTTTCATTTAGATTCAGAGTTTGTTTGTCTTAGGTTTTTGAAGTTTTATTTATTTTTCTTGAAATTTTTTTTCTTAATTAATCGTGTTTCAATGATTGATTTTAACCATTTCATCTTACAGTTTTTAACGACTGTCACAGGCATTTATTCAGAGGTGAATTTATTTATTTTAATTGGAAATGTACGGTATGTACAAAAAAAAGATGCTTTCAAAATGTTTAAATTTTTTCCAAGACAGGTTCTTTACTACTATAATAATTTTTGTATTTTGATATCTAAATCACAAAGTAATACCTTTCATGATTATTTTAATACACTTATCTTTGTCCTGGTGATACTTTACCTCATAATAAAAGAAATAAATTTTGTCTTGGTGCACTTTCACAAGATGTACTACCTTCCAGTATTTGTACGGACACTTCTAAAACTAAAAGATAATTTTGAACAATGTCCAGAACACTTAGAACTTTCCAGAAGAATAACAAAAAATTAATTTTTCAAAAATGGAGGACCGTAAAAAAAGAAACATTTAACAACATGGAACAACAAATAATTTATTCAATTTTTAAAAATAGAGTGTTAACTTTATCTACGTTAGAATAGCTTTACGAGTCCTGCACAATGTACAAAGACAAGTGGAATGTATGTTCCAGAGCTGAATTACGGGAGAAAAATAAGAATAGTACATGCGGCATCTATTCGCCTCATTATTCTTCTTCTTCTTTCGATTTTGGCCAACTATGGACCACGTGAAATAACTTATGATTTCTTCTCTCCCTTCTTTCTTCTCTTCCAGTATTCTTTCATTCTTTCTCCATGTTGCTTTTTCTTTCCTCCGTCCACTTAGTTCCAGTCTTCTTTTTGGCTTTTCTTGATAGCCTTTGAATTTTCTTATCTTCTCTCTGAATTCTTGTCTTCTCTCCACCTCCTCTCCATCAATTTTCATTTCTTCCATGTCTCTTCTGACCTCCTTGATCCATGTCATCTGTGTCTTGGGATTTCTGTCGAAATAGTTGAATATTCTCTTTGTCAGTCTTTCTTCATCCATTCTCTTAATGTGTCCGTAGAATGTCACTCTTCTTCTCCTCATCGAGTCTGTTATTCGTTCTGTTTTTGTGTAGATCTCTTTGTTGCTTCTCAGTTTCCATTTTCCATCTTCATACTTTGGTCCCAGGATTTTCCGTATAATTTTTCTCTCCTTTTTTCTACCTCGTCTAACTGTTTGGCCGTGTTTAGTGCAAGGCATTCTGAGGCGTAGAGGCCCTCTGGCTTAATAACCGTATTGTAGTGCCTCAGTTTTGCATTTATAGATATGGACTTCTTATTATATATTTTTTCGTCAACTGAAATGCCATTTCCATTTTTCTTGCTCTTGCCAGGACCGCTTCTTTGTCCAGGGTGTTTGGTTGAATTAGTTCTCCTAGGTATTTGAACTTGCTAACCACCCTAATTTTCCCATATTTTGTTTAATCTGCCTTGGTGCATTTTTTTTTTTTGGTCATGAATTCTGTCTTTTCATATGATATTTGCAGTCCGGCTTTTCGGCTGTCTCCTTCAGTATATTTATCTGTTTACCGTCTTCCATGTTTTCCGCTAGTATTGCTAATCATCTGCAAGGCCAGACAGTCAATTTCAAGGTTGTCTTTCTTTCTTCCTATCTTTATTTTTGGAATTCCTTCCTTCCATTCTCTTCCTCCACTCTCTCATTACCTTCTCCAGCACACAGTTGAAGAGTAGTGGGGAAAGGCCATCTCCCTGTCTTACTCCTGTTCTTGGACCTCAAAAGGTTCTGAGATCTCTCCCCATAAATTTTACTTTTGACTGCGTGTTGTCAGAGTTTTTTCGTGATTGCAATTGATTTGTCATCGGTCCGAATTCCTCCAAAATATTGAATAGTGTCTCTCTATCTATAGAATCGTAGGCCTTTTGAAGTCCACAAATGTTACTTGTATGTCCTTGGCTCTCAGTCTCCTGTACCTTATTATGAGTTTCAGGTTTAATATCTGCTCAGCACAGGATCTTCCCTTCCTGAATCCTCTCCTGGTAGTCACCTAGTTGTGGGTCCAGTTGAGCCTCCAATCTGTTTTGTAATGCTTTGGATAGGATTTTGTATGTTACCGATAGGAGTGAATTCCTCTATAATTGTTTGCATCTGTTTTATCTCCTTTTTTGTGTATTGGATGGATCATAGCTGTTTTCCAATCCTCCGGTATTTCCTCCGTTTCCCAGATATTTTGTATTATTTTATGTAGGCTTTCGACTGTTTGGTATCTACATTTTTCCACATTTCTGCTACTACCGAGTCTTCTCCTGGGGCTTTATCATTTTTTAGTTCTTTAATAATCTGTTGGATTTCTCTTAGGTCTGGTGGTTTGGAGTTTTCAAATTTGTATTTCGGATTTTGTTTTGGGAATTTTGTTTTTGGTTCTTCACAGTTTAATAGTTTTTTGAAGTATGTTGCAAGTATTTTGCAGTTCTCTTGGTTATTCAGGGCTATCTTTCCTTCTTCGTTTTTGAAACATAAGTTTGGTGGTCGATATCCTTGAAGGTTTTGTTTAAAGGCTTTATAAAATGTTCTTGTGTTGTTCTTTTAAAGTCTTCATTTATTTGCTCTAGTTGGTTCTTGTCAAAATTCCTCTTGTTTGTTCTTATTGTTTTGCTGTTTGTGCTCTTTGTTCTTTGAATTTGATATAGTTTCATTATTTTTGGTTGAATGCCATTTTTCCAGGTTTTAATCCTAAGTTCCAAGGCTTTTTCACACTGTTCATTCCACCACCTGTGTTTTTTTTTTTGTTGAGCGGGCTATTTCCATTGATGTCTTGACTATTTTTGTTTTGATTTCATCCCATTCTTCAGATTCTATGTTTAGTTTTCCTGAAATCTTGTTTCTTAAGCTTTAGTATTTCTGTGTTGATCCTCTGTATTTTAAACTCTTTGTTCCGTGTCTTTTTGGGGGATAAATTTCAATTTTAGTGTTGTCAGGTAATGGTCTGTTTCAATGTTTGCACCTTTCCGAACTTTTACATTCATAATTTCCTCTGGTTATTGAATGAGATGGCAACATGATCAATCTGGAATTCTCCCAAGCTGGGGTTTGGTGATTTCCATGTTTTCTGTTTTCTGGGTAGGTGTCTAAAATTTGTTGACATTAGCTTGAGGTTAAAACCCCTGACAACTCTATTAATCTCTCTCCATTTTTGTTGGTTCGTTTGTGCAGGATATTCTCCTACTGTCTTTTTGTATTTTCTTTCATTTCCTCTGTGCGTTGAAGTCGCCTAGTAGGATCTTAATGTTTTCTCTTGGGATCTTTGGTTCATGTTCCAGAGACTCCCAGTATTTCTCACCTTTTCTGGATTCCTTTTGTTGTTTGTTAATAGGAGCGTGGCAGTTTATAAGAGTATATGTCTTATTTGCACATCCAGTGACATGATTGAGTCGTTCGTTTGGTGAGTAAGTCTGAAGAGTTGATTATCTTCCTGTTCACGATAAAACCGTTTCCCAGGTGTGGTATACCTTTTCCCATTGGGTTTAGCCTCTTTTACCTTTGAAGATCCTATATCCTTCCGATTCCATTATATTTTCATCTGTGAATCTCGTTTCCTGGAGGGCCAAGATTAGGTCAATTCATCAGAATCTTGTAAGTTGTTTTAGTTTTCTGTTTTTTAACAGTGAGTTTATATTCAACGTTCAAATCTTTTTGTTTTGAGCTTAGGTGTCGGGGTTTCTTGGGGTTTTGCTGAATGCATGTCTTGGGTTCCAGATCCGATGGCCCGTGCGCCGCCATTGGAAGATTCCTGTTTAGGTACCTCCTGGGTAGTTCCTTTGAATTTTCATCATGCGTTATTGAGATTTGGTTGGGGAAAAGTTGTATCCTTTCAGGGTTAAGTTTTGTTTTATTTTTTTTTTTTATTAGTTTTATATGTATGTATTATTATGTATATTATTATTATTATTTTATTATTATTATTATTATTTATTATTATTATTATTATTATTATTATAATTATTATATTATTATTATTATTATTATTATTATTATTATTAGAGTTGTATTTTACATGATTTTTCATGTTTTACCCATATGATGCGGACTTTTACTGGTCACACTAGTATTATTATAATAATTTTATAAAATGACGGCACATCAACAGTAAGACGACTCATCCCACTATGAAAATATTTTTATCAAAATTTAATGCTGGCTATTACTAGTTGCATAAGTCGCGTGCAGCTCATTGGTTATTTGAATTCGCCACAATTTAAATAACATATAATATCACCAAGATAAATTTGACATGATTCATTCTGAAACTTAACCTCCAAACCACAACAGCGCACACGTCTCTCAATAACCAATCCAATCGTAGTTTTGCTCAATGTAAATACAAACGTTTCTATTTAGGTGACGTCACGTCAAAATATTTAACGTAACGTTACATAAATATACTATATCACAATATCAGTACTGTCTATCAACATGTTTATAAAAATATATATATAATAAAATTGATGGTATTCTTCAGTAATATAATTATTTAAAATGTCCAGATAGTGGAGCAGGTCTGGACCCTTTTAATTGAAGGAAAGGACCGTTGTTTGTGACATGTTACATTGTATGTTTTTTGTCTCTTTTTATTATTAAAGTGGCCTGATGAAGCTTTCACTTCGGTAGCAAAACGTTGCCCTAACAGGACCTGAGAGTTTTGTTTCGATTCTTTCCTTCAATTAAAAGTGTTCAGACGTGCTCCACTCTCTGGACAATTTAAATAAAAATATACTCCAAAGTATTGAGAGCCCGATGCCGTCTTAAAAAACTGAAATCAAAATTTGCAACTGTTCTCTAAATCATAGGTCTCTAAATAACAGGCGTTCCTAAGTTTTTACCATATATGATCCTTATATGAATTTTAATCAAATCTACGGCATCAATTTAATCAAAATCGTATAAGTAATTTTCCAAGTATCAAAGTTTTTTATGATAGAAAAGACAAAGGGTTCTAGTTATGTGACCATTACTTTTAACAGGCCGTGGTACATGAAAAGCCAATTAATTTACAAAAAAAAATATATTAAAACTTTGATAATAACAAAGTTATGGACTTTCGCTGATCTATTCCTATTGATTTTGTAATCATCTGCGATGCCTTTGTTGATACAAATAATTTTCTTGGGATCATTTTGACTTATCTTATAAAGAAGATCTGGAAGTTACGCGACGGTTTCCAAACCAAAATTTTAACATCCCTTTTTTAAATTTTCTTCGACGAATTAGAGTTAATACGTTATAATAAAGCAAAAAATTCTGCACAAATTTTCAAATTGTTAAAAGATGTTTTCACTATAAGTACAAGTGTTTGTCAATTTAGTTACCCTCACAACTTTGTTTAAACTATTTTTAGTCCAAAGGCTTAATTATTGAGATATAACAGCACGTAACACTAATTGTTGTAACAATATCTCTATCAATATCAATTAATACAAAAAGTTGTGGAGAAACGTTGTTGAAATTTCTATTGTCTATAGTTTTGTTTGAACCATTTTTTTCTAAAAACAATTTCATTTTCGCTTTGTGAGAGTGATAACGTGTACTTCACGTTGTTCCCGACCTACTGACGTAGTGTAGTAGGTAGCGTTCGTATAACGCCTTACCGTTAGATACATTTAACTATCGATACTGAAATGTTTAATTCGATTTTTTAAATTTTTTCGTGGTGCATTTTTCTTCATAAATGTGATTTTTTTCCTACAACTTATCTGATTTTTACTCCACATCTCATAAATAAGATGTCAGGAAAATCGTCTTTTAGATTTTTATAAAACTTTGCATATGAGTTTTTAAATATGTAATAGTGCAGATCTGGTTAGATTTTGGGCCAAACCAATCAAGCCAAAATGGCGTTAACTTACACATATTTTGAAATCTTAAAATATTTAGAAATATATTTATTTTACAAAATTTTAATATTTTTGTACAACATATCCATACTTTCCATACATTCTTTGACGTTTATTAGTATCGGGGCAATGTGAAGTTCTGTTCGATTTTCTTATTACATAAATTAAATTAGTTAAATAACTGTTGAAAAGTGTTGAAAGTCAACGTCAATGTTACTTACTTTGTCGGTCACCTTAATCAGACTACATTCTATCATTATGTTAATGCCGAGGACATTTAATGAACCAGGCGTACCAAAACTTTCATAGAAAAAAAAAAAATTATAATTCACTTATTTTCATTTTTTGTTTTCCTTAGGCATTAGACGTTACTTTTATTAATTTTTTATGTAAATATATGAATTCATTCTGATGAAGCATTAAACCTCAAATAATTCGTTTGTACGCCAAATAACAAAATAATATTTTTAAAATTATTTCCAGAGTTATTTGAATGTTAGTTTTTTTTCTATTTAATCTTAGGTATATATTTCGAATCTTAAACCAACTTAAACGCATTAAATACGAAATGAGCAGCAACTTCTTTAAGTTCGAAAAATAATTGGAAATTTAATGTAAATTAGTATATAGAACTCGAGTTCAGATTCACAAAATAATTACGAATTTATAATAAAGTTTTGATTAAGACTTAATTTGTTTTATAATGATATAAATTATTACGCCAAAGATAATTACGTTTTAATTTGTTCTTTTATTAAACATAATTAGACTACCTTGTTTTCTTTTTTTCGCTCTTCTTCCTCTTTTCTTTCTATTAGTCATACTAATATTCAGATATGCAGAAAAATTATGTGTAATTTTTATTAACACAATCACTTTTATTACAATAAACTAACAATTCGAATTATGAGTTTTGCAAACGAACGTAATTATCTTTATTTGTTTGTATGTTACAGTGGTTGATTCTTGCATATAAAACTCTTATTACTCCAGAGGTTTTACTAATTAAAGGTTAATTAACTTCCGCGTTCATATTACTTCTTTCTAAAATTTTAATTTTTTGAAAGTCGCTTCGGTTTAGTAGTTAACTTTTTTCAAAAAAAAAATTAGAAAAACTTAGATTAATTATCAGTTTATAACGAAATGAGTTTCATACTCAGTTCAAGACTTCTTGCTAATCCCCTTTTGGAATGGTATATGGATTAATCAGTATGCCGAGGCGCACTAGACGAGACTTATATATCAGCCGTACAGATGAAACGAAATGAGGAAAACTTAGCAATTCCTCACCCCCTACGTCCGTCGTAGTCCGTGTCATCGCGTTATGGTGCGGCAAAGGCTATTAAATAAATTAGTTTATGCATTAGATTAATTGAGTGTCCGATGTCGTGCCAAAAAGTGTCAAAGCATTGAACTTTGCACAATTATACGAAACGCGTCCCTTAACCAAAAAATATTATCACTTCCTACAATTTTGATTTGTAATATTTCGACGATATTTCGCGCTTTATAATTACGAAATAAAGATGAAAAACGAACCGCTCTTTTGTAAACATGCCAGAAACTAAAGTCTTATGATATATCAGGCCAACGCTAACTTAATGAAAAGATATGTACTGTATATGTTATGCTGGGCAGTGCGATGCCGCCTGAAAAACGATATTAATACAAAAGGAATAAATATGAGCCGTAATGTGCTATTCGTGGGCGTTTTCATCTGATTAAACATATAGATGAGAATAATTATCGATTCCGTTGTAATTTGTTACGTGGCTAAATTAGTTTTTGTTAAAAGGGAAAGGGTTTACTAGGATTTTCAGGAATCGACGACAATAAATCATTTAAGAGAATTCATTCGTTGTGCGGAATAAAGTAAAGATTATATTCTCCTTGTCAATTATTTAGATCTGTTCAACCCTTTGTTGGCGGATGATCTTAATTTATTCAGCATTCTACGAAATATGTATAAGCATGAGTCGGTCATACTACATATAGATACTGTACAGATTTTTTTGTATAAGAAATTTTGGTAGGTACTATACACACACTATACAGGTTGATTATAAATTCAGGGTCACTTGATTTACTCTTTTATTATCCATGATAGATAAAAAGTTTATTAAGAAAAGTTTTACAAGTATACAAGATGAGTATTTTCCAAACTTTGCACAAAATGACTGACTTCCGGTTTAAGTAGAAATAATATCAACTTTATTTTTTTAAATGAAACATGTATTTTTTAGGTTAAAGTGATTCTTTGATAAATTTTCCTAAAAAACTATAACACAAAGTATAGCGCTAAAGTTACTAATAAATTAGTTAGGAATGACCGGCGTAATCAAAGTCCAAAAGCATACATTTCAATCTTATCACAAGATTTCCATTTATCAGTTGATAATACACGCAGGGCTTCGGCGTTTGTAAATTAACTACTTGTTCAACAATTTCACTTGTCATATACAAGTAAAACAGTCAACCGGGTCTTCTACAATTTTTTCTGGTGGAAGGCACATTAGCTAGTGCAGTTTTGATTATGTTGCAAGCCTTAGAGCGACCAGACGGATTGGGCTTTATGACCATTCGGTTCCATCTTTACCGTAAAAATATGAACCGACGTCGGTTTATGACTTTCATTTTCAATTTCCTCATTATCATCACATTGAATATCAGATTCTTCGCTTGCCACAGATACATTTTCGCTTTCGGATTCTGATTCACTGTCAGAATTATTTATGTCATGAGGAGGATTATAATCGAAATCTGACCAATTGTCAATAATTTCTTGTAATTCTTTGTCAGACAGTGGCCGGTTTGCCATTACACAAATGTTTATGAATATTGAAACAAAATAATCTACAAAAATATAAAGTATTTATCAGAACTTTGTAGAATGTATAACTTACCTAATAAAATAACAATAATAATGAATAGATAACAATTTATGTAAAGTCACGAGGACAGTTTTGAATACATATGCAAAGTAAAACTACAAATGACACAACTACTACGACAGACAGGCGCCTATACACTAATACGTTCGGCGCAGGGTAAGTCAACTATTCGGAAAATATTCGGAGTCTGCCGGACTCATATTGTTCACTTATGTCTGAAATTTTATACACTTTTTTTTTACATACGCATTTTTTTTTGTATTTTATTAAGGAACAAATATCCTAAATATGTTTATAAACAAAGTCACAAAGGTATTAGATACAACAAGTAGTGTAAAAGATATTAGAAAAAAGTGAGTCAATGAGTCTGTTAGACTCACCTTGACCGGATAAGGGTTAAAGAAGAAATGAGCAGCAACTTCTTTACAAGTTCAAAATAATTGGAAATTTAATGTAAATTAGTATATAGAACTCGAAGTTCAGATTCACAAAATAATTACGAATTTATAATAAAGTTTTGATTAAGACTTAATTTGTTTATAATGATTTAAATTATTACGCCAAAGATAATTACGTTTTAATTTGTTCTTTTATTAAACATTATTAGACTACCTTGTTTTCTTTTTTTTCGCTCTTCTCCCTTTTTTCTTTCTATTAGTCATACTAATATTCAGATATACAGAAAAATTATGTGTAATTTTATTAACACAATCACTTTTATTACAATAAACTAACAATTCGAATTAGGGGTTTTACCGACGAACGTAATTATCTTTATTTATTTTTTGTATATTACAGTGGTTGATTCTTGCATATAAAACTCTTATTACTCCAGAGGTTTTACTAATTAAAGGTTAATTAACTTCCCGCGTTCATATTACTTCTTTCCTAAAATTTTAATTTTTGAAAGTCCTTCAGTTTATTAGTTAACTTTTTCAAAAAAATTAGAAAAACTTAGATTCTTTAATTAATCAGCTTATAACAGAAATGAGTTTTCATACTCAGTTCAAGACTTCTTACTAATCCCTTTTGGAATGGGTATGGATTAATCAGTATGCCGAGGCGCACTAAGACAAGACTTATATATCAATACATTGCACAGATTAAACAGAAATGAGAGAAATCCACCCATTCCTCACCCCCTACGTCAAATCGTAGTCCATGTCATCGCATTATATTTAAGATTGCGGCAAAGGCTATTAAATAAATTAGTTTATGCATTAGATTAATTGACTGTCCGATGTCGTGCCAAAAGTGTCAAGCATTGAAGCTTTGCACAATTATACGAAACCCATCCTTAACCAAAAAATATTATCACTTCCCTACAATTTTGGTTTGGAATATTTCGACGATATTTCGCGCTGTATAATTACGAATAAAGATGGAAAACGAAACCGCTCTTTGTAAACATGCCGAAACCAAAGTCTTATGTATATCAGACCAACGCTAACTTAATGAAAAGATATGTACTGTTATGTTATGCTAAGCAGTACGATGCCGCCTGAAAACGATATTAATACAAAAGGAATAAATATGTTCCGTAATAAAATGCTATTCGTGGTATTTTTCATCTGATTTACCATATAGATGAGAATAATTATCGATTCCGTTGTAATTTGTTACGTGGCTAGAATCAGTTTTTTGTTAAAGAAGGGAAAGGGTTTACTAGGATTTTCAGGAATCGACGACAATAAATCTCATTTAAGAGGAATTCATTCGTTGTGCGGATAAAGTAAGATTATATTCTCCCCAGTCAATTATTTAGATCTATTTCAACCCTTTGTTGGCGGATGATCTTAATTTATTCAGCATTCACGAAATATGTATAAGCATGAGTCGGTCATACACATATAGATACTGTACAGATTTTTTTGTATAAGTTTTGGTAAGTACTATACACACACTATACAGGTTGATTATAAATTCAGGGTCACTTGATTTACTCTTTTATTATCCTGATGATAAAAGTTTATTAAGAAAGTTTACAAGTATACAAGATGAGTATTTTCAAAACTTTCACAAAATCACTGACTTCCGGTTTAAGTAGAAATAATATCAACTTTATTTTTTAAATGAAACATGTATTTTTAGGTTAAAGTGATTCTTTGTAAATTTTCCTTAAAAACTATAAACATCAAGTATAGCGCTAAAGTTACTAATAAATTAGTTATTTATTATTAAAAATCTAAAGAGATGCTTTCATTTGGTACAATTAATCTTAGGAGGCTGTGAAAACTGAATGTACACAACGGTCAGAATACAATTGTTAGTAGTCTTTAAAAACTATAAAACAGGTATCAACAGCAACGATCATCAAATTAATATTTGCAACTTATAAAAAAGAAAACAGCTAATATAAACAACAGCTTATAAATATCTCTAACTAAACAACAAAAGAAAAAATAACTATTTTAACAAATGCCCCTCATTTTGTGCATATTAGTTTTCCTAAGATTAATTGTACCAATCAAAAGCATCTCTTTAGATTTTTAATAATAAATAACTAATTTATGAGGTAACTTTAGCGCTTTACTGTGTAATAGTTTTTAAAGAGCATTTACGTCAAAGAATCACTTTATCCTAAAAATACTACATGATTCATTTAAAAAATAGAGTTTGATATCATTTCCACTTTAAAACCAAAAAGTCATTTTAAAGCAAAGTTTGGAAAATAACTAATCTTGTAGCCTACTTGTAAAACTTTTTTAATGAACTTTTTGGTCTATCATGGATAATAAAAGAGTAAATCCAAGTGCCCTGAATTATAATCAACAACTGTATACTGTACATTTTAAGATATTTTATTTTCTCCTTAGCATTTGCAAAAGTTCATACCTATGTACGAGTTAAAACAATTTAATAACACGATGCAATTTTAGGAAAATCTTGACTATTATTTAAATAGTGCATAAAAATATTTAGAAAATGCAATATTTTTGTGGTTTAACGTAACTTTTAAAGCAATGTTTTGCGATTAAAAATATTACTTTAACACATTAGGATGAGTAATAGCAAAGCGATAATAGGAGCATTATGGAGAAGTAAATAGAAATCAGTAACAGAAGAAAAATATTCGATTTCTGCATTGTAAACGATTTAATAATTGCCAACCCATTATTCTACCCGACCAAAATCATAAATTTGTAAGGGAGATTAGAAGAAATGAAGATCTCTAATTTACTATAAATATGTACAGGATGTGTAAGCGAGACCTTTTTATTAGAAGTTTATAAAACAAAATTTTAAAATTTATAATTGGGTATAATTGATTCACGTCCTATTGTTCGAAAAGATGTCCAGCACTTCAGATTACACAGGAAGTTACCTATTCACTTTACGTTATTTTAAATAAAACACTATGATATATTTGCATTATTAGATGGGAATCACAATTATGAATAGCATGTCGATCGGTTACTGTTGAGATATTGAGAGGCAATTCTTTCCGAAATATTCACAGCTAGTTTGTAGTTTAAAGATTCCTTCGCGGCGCCTATCGACCCCCGGTCCAAAACCGTGCAGATGAACGCGCTATTCGGTCCTGATGATGAATACCCAGAGGACGACGAATACTCGTTCCAGAACCAATACCACGCCTTCGCGACTAGTACCGAAGACATCACGCCCGAACCGGATCTTTTCCCCATTCACCCCGAAGAAAGACGCAGCGAGTGGAAATTCTGATGGCTGACATGGAAGACGTAAGGCTACGCCCGGACGAGGGAGGCCCTTTCCCCAACGGAAAAAAACCACCTCAACGCTTCACTACCCGAATACGCCGACATCTTCGGACCAACCGAAGAAGCCACCTCATACGGAGAGCACCGGATTGAGACAGGGGATGCCCAACCGGTAGCCACGCCCCCGTATCGTCTCCCGGACCACAAGAAATCTCTCCTGCGCCAGGAAGTTGACAAGATGCTACGGCTTCATATAGTGGAGGAGTGTGACTCACCTTGGGCTGCGCCGGTGGTGATGGTGCCAAAGACAAAAATGAAGTGGCGCGTGCATAGACTATAGAAAACTAAATAGTGTAACAATCCCTGATAGGTACCCACTGCCTCGGATGGACGACTTGCTACATTCCGCCCGTGCTAAAGTAATCTCAACCCTAGATCTCCAGTCCGGATATTGGCAGATCTCAGTCCGCGAGTGCGACAGAGACAAGACCGCGTTCGTGACACCCTTCGGGCTCTTTCGTTTCCGACGAATGGCATTCGGGCTACGAAACGCACCCGCTTCTTTCAAAGACTTATAGACCGCTTCCGTGCAAGTGTACCCTAGGTAACCTTGCTGGCTTACCTGGACGACATCATCCTGCTCTCAGGATCGGTTGAAGACCATATAAAAGACTTAAGAATAGTGTTAGAACAATTACGTAGTATAAGTTGCACGCACGAAGGTCCAAGTGCACCTTCGGCTGCCACCAAGTGAAATACCTAGGTCATTACATTACCCCGATGGCATCCAGGTGAATCCGGAAAAGACGAGAGCGATTACGGACCTGCCGGAACCCAAAACCATCAAACAGCTGATGTCCTACCTTCAGACCTGCTCGTGGTATAGGCGATTCATACCCGGCTTCGCAGAGATCGCACGTCCTCTATCCATGTTATTAAAAAAAAACACCACCTGGAGCTGGGGACCAGAACAAGCTAACGCCTTCTCACAACTTAAAAAATTACTAACGTCGGCGCCCATCCTTAGACAAGCCGATATGACCGCACCCTTCATAGTACGCACTGACGCTAGCAGCTATGCCTCGGGGCAGTACTATGCCAAGGTGAAGGACCCGACGAACGGCCGGTAGAATACGCAAGTCGTCTGCTGTTACCTGCTGAAAAAACTATACAACCACAGAGCGAGAAGCTCTAGCTATCGTGTGGGCGTTTAACAAGTTTAGAGGATACCTGGAAGGAACCCTGTATCCGTCCTGACGGACCACCAGCCACTAAAATGGTTGCTAACAATTAAATCGCCCACAGGAAGACTAGCCCGCTGGGCCCTTGCCCTCCAGTCATACGACATTTTATATAAGTATACGCCTGGAAAAACCAATGTTGTGGCTGATGCGTTATCACGACCTCCATGTGTACACTCGGTAGAACAGGAGTGCACTGTCTGCATGGTATCCATTGACATTCCAACCAGAAGCAGCACGGACATCCGAAACGAACAGTTGAGAGATCCGGAATTACGCAAAATTGTGGAATGCTTCGAACAACCAAATTCGGCACCAGTTGATTTCACACGCTGGACGAACAGAGGATACTTGATGTCAAACGGCATCTTATTCCGCTATGCACCAGACTCTGAAAGCGAAGAGGCTCAACAACTTGTTCCTACGCACGAACAAGAATCAATTTTAAAAGAATATCACGACGCTCCCACAGCTGGTCACTACGGGGAAGATCGAACGTATCATCGCATAGCCAGCCGATACTATTGGGTCGGCATGAGAAAACAAATAGCGGAATACGTGCGGCGTTGCATAGAATGCCAACGCTTCAAAGCCGATAATCAGAAACCAGCAGGCTTGTTACAAACACCAGCTCCGGCGCAACGTTTCGAAACACTGGCTATCGACTTATTCGGTCCACTCTCGGAAGCACCCTCCGGGAGAGATGGATTCTGATCACGGAAGACGTCATGTCCAGATGGGTGGAACTTTTGCTATCCGAACCGCGGATGCAGAAACCTGTGCGAAAACTTTGATCAACGAAGTCTTTTGAGATATGGGAACCCAAGAAGGATTCGCAGCGATAACGGTACCCAGTTCGTGAGCGGAGTCATGCAGCATGTTACTCACTGTCTAAACATCCACCAGAGCCTCACACCAGCCTACCACCCACAGGCAAACCCGGTGGAACGGAAGAATAGAGATTTGAAAACGCAACTAGCCATACTGGTACAGCGAACTCACGACAACTGGCCAGATAAGTTGCCCGCTATAAGATTTGCCTTAAACACCGCGCATTGCCAAAGCACCGGTTACACCGCAGCATACTTGACGTTCGGCCGAGAACTGCGTACCACCGACGATGTAACCAGGGATCAAAGAGCAATCATAGAACGAGACACGTTCATACCTACAATTACTCCTCACTTGTTAAGTCTAACAGACACGCTACGACAAGCGAGAGAAACCAATGAGTTGGCCCAAGACAAAGCAAAACTCACCAAAGGCCCAAGTCGCCGAGATGCACTAACATTTCAACCAGGAGACTTAGTCTGGGTCAAGACACATCCCTTAGTAATGCAGCTAAGAAAACAACGGGAAAATTCCAGCCACGACGAGATGGACCGTACCGTATACTAACCCAAGTATCTCCAACTACGTATGAAGTGGCCTCAGCAGAAAAGCCAACAGAGCCTCTGGGGAGATACCATACCTCAGCACTGACACCGTATCAAGGAAGAGCAGAAGATGTTTCCAAAAGCGGTCATGCCCCTAAGAAAAGAGGAAGACCACCAAACACAAAATCCT
This sequence comes from Abscondita cerata, assembly GCA_030710515.1. Taxonomy (NCBI): domain Eukaryota; kingdom Metazoa; phylum Arthropoda; class Insecta; order Coleoptera; family Lampyridae; genus Abscondita; species Abscondita cerata. The sequence continues at coordinate 55,515 of JALBCR010004353.1, forward strand.
GAACCCTACGTCGGGACGCCTATCGGGTTCAGAGGAGGAGTCTGTAACGCGGCACTAGCAACCCGCTTACACGCGCGTCATACAGGTTAATCAACCCGTATTCAAACGCCCTACAACCGCCGACGAAGTACATCCACCCTCTACACGAGGGCGTCAACGGTACCGGTCGGAAACAGGCATTCGATGAAGACCACTTATAACAGTCAAGAAGCTTAACCGATGGCATCCTACGATCGGCATCGCTAAGAGTAGGAGTATCCAAACGCATCTCTCGGGGATCACCTGCGGTACTCTAAATCTTACGTTTACGAACGTAGCCAGGCGTGTATTCTGTCTGTAATAAACATTTATATCTGTTGTTAGACGAAACTTTCGAACTCGTGCAGGGAAATACAGAAAAGCATACAGAAAATCAGATCAAGAAGAAATTACTTCTCTTACACCGTTGCAAGCCCTAGCAATGTTTGTTGAAGCTGATTTGACCAAGCGACAATATGAAGTCATCAGGAACACAAATAAATCGTTTTATCCGTGCTACGACCTATTGTTGAAGCAAAAACAAGATGTTACCCGCCCGAAGATTGTATAAGTATCACAAGTACCTGTGCAGAAAACAATTTACAAAGCTTAATTGATAATACAGTTACGCGCTGATCAATGGTGCTAGAAGGAATCCTTTGTTCTCTAAAAGATACTGAAAGGAATTCTTTGAAAATTAATCTGTAAATGGGGTTGTGACGGATCTCAAGAAGCCAAATATAAAACAAAATTGACGATGATGTGCCTCAGACGCAAATTTATTCCTGAGCTCTTTATAGCACTTGAATAATTTGTGGGAAAGAAGGCAAAAATAATTTGGCAAAACCCAACACCGTCATCGCCTAGATATTGCAGACCAATACGATTTAGGTTTGTCAAAGAATCTACTGATGTAATAAAGGAGGAAATCAGTTACGTTGACGAATCCGCCAAGAAGTTAACACCTACTGAAGTAATTTTGCATGGGAGCAAATTCATGTTTGAACATGTCTTTAAGATGACGATGATCGATGGCAAAGTGTGTAACGCTGCAACCGATACAAAATCAACTAATCGGTGTTATATATGCAGAACAACATCTAAAGACTTTAACAATCTGACCCAAAAGTTTAATACAAGTTCTACGGCTATTGAATTTGGACTATCTGTACTACACGCCAGGATTCGATTGTTCGAAAGCGTTTTACATCTGGCGTATAAATTACCAGTAAAAAAGTATAGAGAGAAGAGAACTAACGAAGAAAAGGAGTTAGAAGTGCGTCAAAAAAATCATATTCAGGAAAGATTTCGAAAGGAAACTGGATTGTTAGTCGACATGCCAAAACTTAATTTCGGGAATACCAATGATGGTAACACTAGCCGAAGATTCTTTGAAAACCCTAAATTAGCTGCCGACATAACAAAAGTTGATTTTGAATTAATATATAGATCAAAGGTTATACTGGAAACTATCTCAAGTGGTCATAAAATGGACGTCCAACACTTTGATGAATATGCAATGGCAACTGCAAAGTTGTATGTCGACCTATATGAATGGCACCCAATGACTCCGACCATGCATAAAATATTAATTCATAGCCCAGCTATAATTGAAAATGCCTTATTACCCATAGGACAGTTGTCGTAAGAGGCAGCAGAAGCCAGAAATAAGAACTTTAGGTTATACCGCGAAAACTACGCAAGAAAGTTCTCGAGGGAGGAATGCAACCGGGATATATACAATAGACTATTACTGAGTTCCGACCCACTATTAAGTAGCATGAAACAAAAAAAAAGAATCAAGCCAAAATCTTTTTGCCCTCAAACAATCAAAATGTTACTACTGGCTGACCCGGAATACCGAATCCGATATTTCAGACACGGATCAAGATTATTCCATAAATGAATAATCAAATCTTGTAAAATATGTATTTGCACTTAAATAATAATTTAATTAATTATTAATCTGTACCTAGAATTATTTGTTTGCTTGTAAAATTGTCATTAAAATTTTTTTTATTTTCTCTTTTCTTTCTTATTTGTTTCACTTTTTATTTTACCCATAACGCTTAGAATTTTTTATTATTTTTCCAGTTATCTAACCATTATTTTAAGTCCATTTTTATACCAAAAAAATTTTGTCCATCTAAAAGTGCAAAATCCACCACTGTGCGCCGTCATAAATGATGTAAGATAGCCTGAAATCTATCATAAAGCAAAAGACACTAAAATTAAACTTAACCGGACAGTTTCCTTTTGTGAGAATTTACCGTAGCCCATACATGATTGTAATGCCTGCTAAAAATCACTTCACGCAAAAACTTAAACTCGTCCGTCCAGATAAGTTTTCTAAACAACTTCTCTTCCTCTTGACCTCAAAGATACAGCACCTCACACAAATTAACTCAGGATGAAGGTTTTGAACTAACAAAAACTTTTTCGGTAGCTCGATGGAGGAGTTAGAATTGGCCTCCACTAATCAGTTTTTTATGGATTTAAAATGTTATCAATTCTTCCAAAACGCGCAAAATTTGCTTTTATTCTTCTAAATTTCAAAATAGTATCTCCAGTGTAGAAGTTACGAAAGTAGAAGGTTAAAAGGAATTACTTGCATTAGATTCTAACTTCAGTTCTGCTCATGATGAACCAACTTCTTACCTTTATAAGATGTGCAGTTCATTGTTAACATCTCCACTAACAATTTTGATGAATCAATCTCTTCAACAATCAGAAGTACTACAGTTATGGAAATGCGCCACAGTACCAATATACAAAAATAGCGACAGACTATTTTCTGAAAACTAGTGACCTGTAAGTTTGACGTCTGTTCTAGGAAAATGTACGACAAAAATATTAACCAAAAAACTTACCACATTTTAACGGCGTGATACCACCAAATCAACATGGTTTTGTTTCAAAACGTTCTGTTATAATAAACATGCTAGATAATGAAAATGTGTGTTTTGCGACATCTCGTGTAAACATTGAGAAGTATGAATAGTATAAATTAAGAAAAATGCCAACAGTTAACTGTAATGGCATGTGTGTCTTAAAATGCAAGATAATCTTGATAAATGGACGTCCGTCATTGACTTAGGAGTACCAGTGGATGTTATATATCTAGATTACGAAAAAGCTTTTGACCGAGTTCCTACACAAAGACTTCTCTACAAATTAGAACACTATGGAGTGACAGGCAAATTGCTGAAATGCATTGACAGCTTTATACAAAATAGGCAATTCAGAACTAGAGTCGATGGATCACTTTTGTCCAGAAATTTTATTTGTTGCCAAAGATATCAAGTTCTAAAAAATACAAAGAAAAATAACCAAAATTCCTAAAGCAATTAAGTGCTTTCCTTATGAAGAAAGATTAAGTGGGCTTGGTTTAACCACATTGCAAAAAAGAAAACAAAATGATTTATTCGAAACCTTCAAAATAATGACTGACTATTACAGCACACCTCTAGACATTCTTAGACTTAGTGAAACTGTACATCTTTGTGGTCATCCCTATTAGATAAGTTTAGAAAAATCAAATAAATTACCTAGGAAAAAGTTTTTGTCAAACCGAGTTCGTTTTTGTGGAATCTTTACCCTCATCAATAGTATGTAGTGAAAATTTAAAACATATTTAAAATGCTCTTGAAAAACATCTATTTTAATTTCATAAGAGTACATATTTTTATTTTTTAATTTATTATCGTGTATTATGCTATAAATTACAGTGCAATTATGTAGTCAAGTTATTTAATCGTTTCTAATTTTATTTTATTCAATTAATTTGTTAAGTTTGAATTTTGTATAAAGAATATGTACTTAGTTTTGTCATTCTGTGCAGTCATATATTGTGTGAACTATAGTAGTATGACCTTTTGTCATGGATAGTTTTGGTTAAATATTCTGCAAGTTCTAATAAGAATTTTGACGCATTAATTTCCTGATTTGTATAAACATTATTTTCGTTATTGTTATTCATCATAAACCATTTTAGTAATAATGTTAAGGGAATGAAATAACTTTTTAATTTAGATATAGGAACATGTAATGCTATTTTGTAGTAAATTTGTCTCCAATTCGACCACGGAACAAAAAATAGAGAATTCCATTTTAAAAAATTGAATTTTTAACATTATTAATTCACGCTGAATAGTGTAAATTTAAAAATTGTTTTCAGGTAAAGATTGATATTTCAACAAATAATTACGATCTCATTTCAATCAAAAGATTCAGAATTATTACTCCCATCTAAAAATGCAAAAATATTCATAATGTTTCATTTAAAATAACAAAGTTAATAGCCACTTTCGATATAGCCAGAAGTGCTGGAAGTCTGAAAATATTTTAGATGAATAGGACGTAATAGGACCTAGTTCAATATTTTCAAATTTTTGTTTTGGCCAGAACTCGGTAGACTTCTAATGAACGATCTTGCTGAGATACCTTATTAATAGAAAGAAAACACAGACGGGCGGTAATGGATTTGAGAGTTAAAAGGGGTACGGAAATTGGTAGCGATTACTATATGATGGTGGCTAAAATTAGAGAAATATACATTAAGAAAAGAAAACGCAGATGAATAATAAAATAATGAAGTGGTACAGTTTGAATCAATTCAATATTACAAATTAAGAGATAATACGAATAAGCTAGAAGCAAGAAATTTGTAGGACGAAATAAAAGAAAGGAGTGTTAAAAAATGGGAAACAAAAACAAACATAATATAAATACACACAATTGTGGACAGAGGAAATTAAAATTCTAACTACAAAAGAACGAGGCACGAAAAGACTGTAGAAAAATCCAACACATATAAGCAAGAACGAGAAACGACTAAAAAATAATTTGAATAGTAACTGAAGAGACAATAGAAGAAGAGCAAAGTGGATTCAGACGAAGAAGGAACACACATGGTCGCATATTTATAATAAAACAAATCACAGGAAAAGCACGTAAAGAAAAAAGGATGATTTATTTGGCATTCTCGGATTTAGAGAAAGCGCTTGACTCGGTACCCAGAAATACAATATAGAAATTACTAAAAGAAAAACATGGAAGCACAAAACTTATAAATATGACTCAAATAATATACGAGAATAACCAAAACGCAATGAAAAAAGACAATAATGTATCAAAAAAAAAAATAAGAACTAATATGGGATTAAGGCAATGGGGAAGCGTAAGTCCCACTGCTCTTTATAATACTTATGGATGAGTTAATTAAAAAATGTTAGAAGAAAACGAAACAGATGACAATTTGATATTTAAGAATGCAAAGAGTCAATATATCGGAGGGAATATACGCTTGACGTTGTACTGATCGCGAAAAGTGAAACAGATTAACAAATAAATTTAACTAGTTGCAATTTAGTACTAAAAAAAGAATAAAATGAAAATTAATAAAAGTGAAACAAAGGTAATGACAATCGGAGAAAAAGGTAAAATTAAAATTGAGGTTCTAGATGTTACGTTAAAATTCAGGCTTGTTCGAATTTACATTTCTAGTTGTAAAATTTCTCTGAATCCGCGATATCTGAGGGGTTTTAAGTCTTTTATTAAGATATAATAATTATTTAAATTGATATTAAATAGAAAAAATTAAAATGGATTAATGTTAATCTTATTAAGTGGCTAGCATTGCAAATCTATTTTTAAAGATTCGCAGTTGAAATAATAACTATTCAGTTGTGCTACCAATTGGTTACCATACAAAACACTTAAATAAAATACAAGAGTTCCAAAAATTAATGTTTAACAATATGTGAAATCCGTTTTGAAACCAGGTTTTCAAACCAGGTACGTATTACACAAAAACTTTAATATTCGCAGCTATAATCTTGACCGGTTAGCCATTTCACCCTTACTTTCTTGATTAATTACATTTTTTATAATTATTTAACTTTTGTTTTTAAACAATAGAACAACGGGATCCTTTTTAATGACGTAAAATGTTTGATGTTTATTAGCATGCTATTTACTTTTTTTTTTTTATTTTTTTTGTTATATATATTTGTAAGGTCGTCATAGATTTTTTTAATTTTACTAAAATTGACGCCAATCTTTACGAAAATTTTGTAAAGAATAGAAGTAGATAGTACGATTATTCCAGAATCCTCAAAATTTTAAATTTAACGGATAATAAAGATACAGGTATTAATTGAAAGATAGTAAAATGTTAAGCATAACATGCTAATATGTTTAAAGTCTTTTGTTTATGGTTTAGGAGATAAGATATTGTAATTTTTTGTCATGTACTAACGTAACATGGGGTTAAGTTTTCAGATTTTCATTATTTTTTTAATTTTTGGACTTCTTTACACTTTTTCTACAATTCACAACCCTTAAATATGTCTATAAAATATTATCTCCCAGTTTTCCACATTAATTAGATTTGTTTACCAGGGTCCTTCTTTTCACTAAATAACAAAGTTTTCCAAAGTTCTTCTCGGAAGAAAATAAGTGTTTAAGGCCTGATGTTTTCATCTCCAGTTAACTTCATTTGTTAGTTAACTACTATGAAAACACAGTGTTAAGCCAATCAAATTTTTGGAAAGTTGGAAATTAGTTGGAGATGGAAAAATCAGGCCTCAGAGTTTTATTTCTGCGTTTTTTCACAACAGTAAAGCACAACGGAACTTGGGGATGTAAGTCAAAACGGGTAAGATTCTTAATAATTAAGTTATAAGTTCATAATGATAAACAATATTTGTTTCAGAAAAGAAAGATCTATAGAAAACAATTAGGATTGTGTAAAATAAAACAAATTGTGGAGAAAACAAATGTAAAAGGCATTAAATGGTGTGTGAAACTGCCATAAATTTTTTGCATAACTACTCATCCCTATATACAATGTGTCCCAATCTAAATAGTATTGTATGGGTATCTTCTAATAAAGATAGAGATTTGCTTAAATGGGCAATGTGGTACAACTTGTTATGCCTATTGAGATGCCGTTAACTAAGATCAAAAATTTGGATCCGTTCCGGAGATATCCGAACAACCGAAAAATTTTATTGTCAAAAATATCAATTATTTCACTTATTATTGAGAAAAAGTTTGTACCAAAGTTTCTTCACTAATAAAGGTAAACTGTAATCTATTTTCAAAAAGATTATCGCAAAAATAGTTTTGGAGATATTCATAGCAACTTTCTTATTTTAAATTGGTGCCATATTGCACTTTTTCATAAATATACTCTTTTTTCTGCTGACATGGCACATGATAAGTTTGAAATAAAAGATGTTGAGAAGCCTGTTATGGTAAGCCATGGAAACAAATGAACTTTGATTGTTGTTCAAGTTGTCAATCTCGATTGTTTCTTACTTTGTTGTAAAGTGATTACTTAAAATTGGTATTATTAGTGATTGAACAAAAGAAATTTTCCAATGGCGACCTTTTCACTAAACAAACAATATGACCATTAAACATTACAGGACCGATAAAACGATTGCCCAATATACCACAAAATAAATAATACTAATGTTGCAACACCGTCGAGTTAGAGTTTCTGGCTTGCAGTCGATCACACGTCGACAGCAACGTTTGAAGTGATGAAACTTTTGCGGCTGGATTGAGACTTGGAATGGTGTAGGGTGGTCTTCAGACACGAATCCCCATTCTACTAGGAAATGCATGATGTTCGCATGAGTGTATAAGGTAGACATGGAGAGCATTACAATGTGCAGTTTTCTGTTTAGTGACATACGCATCACGCTATGGGGATTATGGTATGGGTTATTACTGTTAATGAAAATAGGTTCCAGTTGGTATTTATCCTAAGCAATATGGATGTCTATCAGTATACTGATATGTTGATATCCTCTCATTCCGGCAAGAGTTGGAGGAGCCGATCTTCCAACAAGATAATGTTTGTCCGCACTTTGAAAGAGGCAAACGTCAATACCTTGCCGTGGCCACCCAAAACTTTGACTTTTCCCCGTCGCATATGAGTGCAACATGACGGGTAGACGACTAAAGGAATTAGTCAATCCCTTACAGGTACTAAAAGCTTTCTAATATAAATTATAAATTAGTTGGAATGGAATACCTCCTAGTAAAAATTCATGCCAAAAATATCTACCTCTTCTTAGTGTTCAATTTTATGTCTTAGAGTCTACATTGTAAAATTCAGTAATGTAATGTGCATAAATACTCGTATTGTAACTCAATCAGTGTCACAGAGCAATAATACACAGCACTAAATAATCTTCATCACATGTTGTTTTTCCCATGTCCATAATAGGTCCTAAAAATTCAAAGTATATTACATAACCATGTTCTTCTATAAATAATGCCAATCGTTGTTACAGGATCTCTTTTACGTAATTCTGTTTATTTAATATCCCATATAAGTCCAGAACCATGCCAGTGATAACGTCTGCATAATGCCTTCCCAAACCATATACTAACTTCTCTTGAAATTCAATTTGTTTACATTTACTTATACTTGAAATTTCCAAAAATTTTCTTTCATCATTTTTTGTGTATATAATTAATATTCTTGAAGACATTGTCAAAGCAATTAGTGTCACGTGATTGCCATATTTTAGTAATAATTTTTCGGATCAAAAATAGCTTAAACTAAAGTTGTATATCTATAATTAAATTTCAAATAACTTTTTAGCTGAAAAAAAAAGTCTTATAAATTGTAAATATTCCACTCATAAACAAACCTTTAACAGCTTTAACAACAAAAGATGGGTTGATCTATTTAATTAAAAAAAAATATGTACGAGAAGTGTAATAATAAACAAATTATTGTATTAACTTTTGGCTCCCTTATTTATTACACTCTTCCCATTACCTAAGACCGCCCCTGCTCATAATTGTATAACAGGAAGCTACAAACTAACATTTCAAAAACGGTCCCGCAGTTGGTTTTCGAACACGGAGATGTGGAAAATGACTATGAGAGGATATGCCCAGAAACACAACCATCTGTGACGTTGATAATAATAACATCGATTATTTTAATATAATTTTGTCAATTTTAAAGAATATAAAATTGGTTTCAATGTTAAAAATTCTTTGCAATATCTAGCGACTTGGATTAGTAAGCATTATTAGCGTACTATCTATTGCACATATACGAGGTGTGACAATTAAGTAATGAGACTGATTCCATAAAAACCATATATTTAAAAATTATTCTACAACTCTGCCATCCCCTTGAAAGTAGTTCCCTTGGGCAGCTATACAACGATTCCAGCGCGTTTTCCACAAGCTTTGACTAGGATGTCCGCAAGTACCACGTCACGGCCGTTGGATGATATTAAACGATCCAACATGGGTTTCTTTGACAACCAATTTTGCTCTAGGGAACAAACAAAAAGTCACAGGGTGACATATTGGGCGAATAAGGCGGCTGTTACAACACCGCCAAATGCTGGGACACGCTGAGGGCCACACGTGTGGCACGGCGAGGTTCTTGTGATGAGGCATTCAGTTGTTTGCGACGTCTGGGCGCACCCTATTGACTCGTTTTTGCAATCTTTCGAGTACTTGGCGAGAGTAGACTTGATTTACAATTTGCCCCGGTGGAACAAATTCTTTGTGGAAAATTCCACGGCCATCAATAAGGTCACGGCCATCAAATGAATGATCGTCGTTGATGCCATTGAAACATCTGGGCACGACTGAGAGCACTACCACCATGCATTTTTACGATTTTAGCGTACGTTTCCGAAGTTGTTTCGCCCAATACGGCGCAAAATTTTATCGCAACGTGTTGCTTTAGATTTTACTTTTTTATTTTCGTGACGAGTATCACCAACACACGTCTACTAAACACGACACATCAGGCGAACTAAAAAAGTTAGAGAGATGGCAAAAATATCAATGGAAATGTGATGAATGCCGAGGAAGGGAAGGGAAATTTCAAAGTCGCAGGTTTACCACAAGCGCGGTAATAAAATCAGTCTCATTACTTAATTGTCACACCTCGTATTTCTTTCAATTTTACTTCTGAATAGGGTCACCAAATCCATTGCTAATACCGAAGACAATACTCTTAAAAATACTGTAACATGTGGCAATGTATACAGTATGTCCCCCTAAGTTGGAATCATATGAAAAACTTTTTATTATTAATTTTAGAAAAAAAAGTTATTCTTTATAAAAAGTTCTGCATGTTCTAAAATCTAAAATACAGTCATCAAATATCAATTTTTTCAGTCGTATACGAGGTTTGTCAAAATATGAATTTTACTCAAGAGTAAAGTACCTTTAAATTTTTACAATATCGGAAAATGTTATCAAAAAGTTGATCAGAAATAAAAACTACGTTCAAATATGCAATTACATCCATTTACATTAAAAAAATTAAGTTTATTTTGTTTTTTATTAATATTTCTATTTTGAATGAACATTTATCTCTTGTGATTATTTATTATTATTTATGATAATTTGACTAAAATATTATAATATACTTTTACGATGCTGTGAGTCATTTTATTTCTACAGGGTGTTGACTTTTATTTTTCAAAAATGTTCAATAAATATAATAATGTTATCAATATAAATACTTGCAATTGCATATTTAAACGTAGTTTTTAATTCTGCTTAACTTTTTTAATAACATTTTCCAATATTGTTAAATTTAAAGGTACTTTACTCTTCAGTAAAATTCATATTTTTGACAAACCTTGTATACGACTGAAAAAATTTGATATTTGATGACTGTATTTTAGATCTTAGAACATGCACAACTTTTTATAGAGAATAACTTTTTTTCCTAAAATTAATAATAAAAAAGTTTTTCATATGATTCCAACTTAGGGGGACATATTGTATAACAATTGACTTAAAATAAAAAAACTGGGCTGGGTAGGTCTTAGATATTTGGTAATTTTTTTAATAATGTAGCCAATTGATACAAAGTTTAGGTTAGAATTCAGAGTATCTAAGAAAACATTCATATCTGTCAATGTTTAGGTTATATTTATATCACGATTTAATGCAAAGTTCCACACCACCACGCGTTATATTTATTTTATACATATCAATACTTTAAGTTGTTTCTTTTCTGGAATTGGTGGATTATTTAGATCTTACAAAGTGGTTGAGCAAATTATTGTTTTTTTTATGTGCATTTTTGGGGTTATATTTTCGATATTTGTTAGTATACACCTTGTATACAAGATGAGTTTTTTCCGATGTTTAGCACAGGGATCTCGGAAACTAATAAAGATAGAGAAACAGTTAAATGGTGAAAGAATTGTATTTTTACGAGATCACTAAAATGTGCTATTCGTTCTTTCAAAAAAATGCACGGCTAACTAGATATTTCGAAAAATAAGTTTTTTGGTAAATTCGTTTGGTGTATGTTGCTTTGTTATTATTGACTTTACAAAAATTTATAGAGGAAAAGTTTTAGTTATTTTTGTGATACATAATAAAGTTTAGTCGAAATTTTTATTTAACGTATAACTTTGAGTTATGAGACAAACTTCTGTTTTTTCTAATGGAAACCATAGTCGGCTATGACTTCATAATAAAGATGCATTTTCAACGATTCCAATGATATACCATGTGTCACCATTATTTTTATAAATAAACAAATTATAGTCAATTTAGTTTAATTTTTTTATGCTAGGATAGTATGCTGTGGAAACAATATCCAACGTAAACGTTAATTATTAGCAAGTGAAAATCACTTATAGTTTCTATTTGTGTTGGTTAAGGTGTCTAAAACCATAATATGAATTCCTCTAATAAAGAAAAACGTGATATGATAGTGTTATACTTGTGTCATAAAAATGTCGTACAATCTGCACAACGATACTTCGAACTCTATTTTGATCGTCGGCAGCCTTCTCTACCTCCCTATAAAAGACTTTATGATAATTTGGGGCAATATGGATCTTTCTGTAGATCCAAAATTACAAGGAGTATTAATAAAGAGGCAGAGGTAAATGTACTAGCATGTGTACTGCAAAATTCATCGATTTCAACTCAAAAAATTGAAGATGAAGCAGGCATGTCACAACGTACAGTTGTACAAATTCTAAAAAAACAAGTATCACCTATATAAATTGCCAGTTGAGCAAACACTACATCCAGGTGATTTCAATAGACGCATTGAGTATTGTACCTGGTTTACTAATATGTGTGAAGCTGACTCAGAGTTTAAATTTAAAGTTTTGTGGACGGATGAAACGCAATTTACCAACTGGGGCATGGTTAACAATCATAATCTGCATTTATGGATGCAAGAAAATCCGCATCACGTTGAACAGAGAAGACCTCAACTAAGATTTGGATTTAATGTTTGGTGCGGCGTCATTGGTTCAAGAATTATTGGTCGGCACATTTTTAATGGTATACTGAGGGGTGACCGTTACCTTCATTTTTTACAAAACTATTTTGATAACATGTTAGACTAATTACACTTGCACACACGTGGTATGCTCCAATGGTTTCAGCACGATGGGGCACCACCACACAATCAGGTAACGATGCAAAATCATTTAAATCAAACATTTCTTAACTCATGGATAGGACGAAACGCGCCCGTTGCTTGGTCACCTCGATCCCCGGATCTCTCTGTTTTAGACTTTTATTTATGAGAAAAGGTAAGAAATAGGGTGTATCTGAAAACATACGCCACAGAAGATGATCTTAGGGAAGCTGTTCTAGAAACTTTCGCTAATATTGATGCACGTTCCGTTCGAAAAGGTACAAATTCTGTTTTAAAACGATGTACTATGTACATTAACTAAAACGCTATCGTTTAAAAACATACCGACCTAAACACGATAAACCATAAAATCTGTTACGTTGCTTTGCGTCCTTCTCTATATTTTTTTAGACTCTAAGTTTCGTTGTTGTTTTTTAATTTATCGTTTACAGTTTTTTTGTTTGCTTGTTTTTAGTCACGGATATTAACATCACTCTGTATTAAGAAACTCGCAAGAATTTAATTGTGGCTTCCCAATTAATAATTGGGCCCTTTTTTAGGAGTTTGGTTTTGTAGGACTTTATTACATGTTAGTTCTTCCTAATAGAACCTTTGTAGTTTTATCATTGTGACGTTTTTTTAAATTTATTAATTGTATTCTACTTAGATTTAGTATTAATGTAGATGCTTACTGGATTTGTTGATAAGAGCTGTCATCCAGTCGGCCTAGATAAAGACCGGACTTTTCCGGTCGAAACGTCGGCAAACATAAAATCTATGGTTATAGATTGATGATCCATCCTACAAAGCCAAACCCCAAACTATACTCAGTATACTATTGGCGCGGAGTAATAAACCTGTCAGAATTATCGAATCTCCCGTATTGCAGTGGCATAGGTACCTGATACGTTTGAAAAATCATATTTTTAGTAGGTAAAATATATTATAATAGTAAAATCTACCTTGATATGAATTATTATGTGGTTTCTTTTATTGTTTTAATCCTTACTTGTCCCCTGCAAAATTAATTGTAATTGTAATAAATGTACTGACGATATCTGCATTACTATTTTATTTTATATTTATGTCATATATTATTTATATGTTATTTATTTTATTTGTATAGTAGATCACATTACAAATTTTACTTCTTACGTATTATATACCATTATTTTTGTATCTTGGTATAATACCCACATCTACGGCTATGATTCTCGTTTCGTCAGTACTTGGGCTGATGGCAACGTGTTTACACAGATTAAACTATTGTTCTCAGACCCTAGATAGGTCGATATGCTGCAAGAGCGGCACAATGATCGTATTTTGGTTAGAATTTATTTGTTTTACTTAACCGTAGCAGTACCGCTTTCACAAGAAAATAAAGAATTATTTCAAGCAATTATGATTTATTACTCCGCGCCAATAGTATACAGACTTTAATTGAGCTTGTAACTTTAAAATTTAAAAAAAGGTAATACATATCTAACTTCCATTTCATTATTCAATTCGACGCATATCTTAGTAATTGTTTCCACTGCACACTATTCAAGAAGTTTGAAAAAAAAATTAAAATTAACCATAGGTGATTTATTTATAAAATAATGATGACACATGGTATATCATTGGAATGCATCTTTATTATGAAGTCATTGCCGACTATGATGTCTATTAGAAAAAACAGAAGTTTGTGTCATAACTCAAAAATTATACGTTAAATAAAAATTTCGACTAAACTTTATTATGTATCACAAAAATACCTAAAACTTTTCCCTCTATAAATTTTTGGTAAAATGAATAATAACAAAGCAACATACACCAAACGAATTTACCACAAAACTTATTTTTCGAAATATCTAGTTAGCCGTGCATTTTTTTGAAAGAACGAATGGCACATTTTAGTGATCTTGTAAAAATACAATTCTTTCCCCATTTAACTGTTTCTCTATCTATATTAGTTTCCGAGATCCCTGTGCTAAACATCGGAAAAACTCACCCTGTATATTAAACAACATTTATAAATAATAAATAAATAAACAAATAAAGTGTAAAAAATTTGAGAAATAGGATAAATTATGAGCTGGTGAAAATTGTTAAAGGTAACCACGCACGTTAAGAGAAGCACATTTAATTATGGTAATAACTCTTATACCTCTAGAATTCATAATACGAGTAGGTATATTGCGAAAAAAACAGAAACATAGCGTTAACTCAATATAAACTAGCAAACATGCACTAAAAATAAATTGTGTGTAAAAACTACTAAACAATTAATTCTGTTGCCAAAGCGTTAAACAATACAACACTTTTTTTTTACAAAAATTACTTAACTTTGAAGCTCTACAAATTCCACATAAAGCACAGGTTAACGGCTTCTGAAACAGACGATATAAATCCCGAAGAAGCCATCAACTTCATTAGAAGAGTGGATGGTATAATGCAATAATAGTATGCAGGGTCAACCGCGACACCAGCGAAGTAAGGCCATCTACGATGGATCTCTCCTTCACTTAAAACTTAACTTAAAACACCTACTATAAGTAAAGTATTAACGCAAACGTCAATTGCCGAAGTTGACTAAATAAAAAATTACAAACTCAAACGAGCTTGAATAATACTAAGTAGACACGTCTTACTCAAGCAGCAACAACAGCCATCAAATACGGTTACGTAATTGTATAGATCTTAACAATGTTACGGTTGGTCAAGATAAGTTCACGTTACTATTAATTCACGTTATTATTATACAATATGGTTAAACTGGTTGATAATAAAAACCACCTTGTTCTAAATAGTTTCAGTATGATACACAATAGCAACTAACCGGCACATTCAACGAAAGTGCACAATATTAATATAGAGAAACTTCGTTTGAAAACACATTATTTCAAATTACTTAAAACTTAGTTTTTATTTATTAGTAAATTTAAATTTTGTTTCTGGTTTTATATTTGCAACAATAAAACAATTACACTGTAATATTTTGATTTTACAGTAGAATCGCTTTTAACATGAAATAAAATGTGAATTGTCGTGCCATTAATATGCATAATTATTTTGTTTTTATTAATTAATTTTACAGGCAAAAGCTCAATTTACAATAATATTGAACAAATTAATTATTAATTAATTTTTACTACAAACAGATACATAATAAATTGAAAAATACTGATTTTTTGAAAATGTGTTTTACAGCACAACATAACAAAAAAGCAAAAGTGACAATTGTTATGCAAAATTAATCTAAATAATTTTTTGGTGGGGAGGCCAGAAATATATCATAATGGATGATGATTCATTATAAACTTCGGAAAGATGCGCATCCCATATGGACGAAATACGACACAAAAAGTACGACGAAACATAGATGTCTCTACCGTCTAATTGGGACTTAGATTTCTCAGTTTTCCCCTCCTTTATTTTTTATGTCAGTTCCACCGTACCTGTCTCAATGCGTTTCTTGAATAGGAATACGAAAGTGGTTTGAGGTTCGAAGTTCGAAGCATTGTTACAAGATACTGCAATGATTATAAAATTAGTTACCGTAATTTTTGAACAATTAGTAAATATGAATATTTGTTATTGAACATTAAAGTTGTCATTAGAAAGTACTAAAAGTTTTGGGTGTAATTAAATTAAATTAATTAATTAAATACAATTGATTCAGTATACTTTTGTCAGTGAATTTATGTTATTTTTTCTTCTTAGAATCTACTTGCGAAACAAATTACAACCGAGGACGTCCTTTTCAATTAAAAAAAAACTCATCAGATTCATCTTTTCCAACTGGGTCCGAAGCGAATTGTTTGTGTAAATAATAACCACAATTACATGGAAATACGTAAAATGATGTTTTTATAATAAGTTGTGTTTAATTTAATTTTCTGAGTGTATTTATCCGATTCACCTCAACTTGGTCGCGTTTTACTTGTTAAAATTCCTATTTTAAAAAAAACATACAAAAGTTTAGATCGTTCAGGAGAAGATTGTAACTAGTTTTCGGGTAATTTAATAAAATTTAACCTATTTTCAATGTGCTGCAGATTTAACAAATTTTTAAAAAAATTTGTTTTATAAATTTTTTGTTTAATTTGATGCAAACTTTTAAGAATAATATAAAATTTTTATTGTTTTATAATTACACTTAGAAATATAATCCCTCAAAATTAGTTGATTTTAAAAATATAGATTTTTAAATAGCTTCAACTTTTTTCTTTGAACTTCGATTTACTTAAAAAACGACGTCGTGTTTATGATGTTATAACTTGTGTTGAGGCAAATAAATTTTATTTCTTACAAATTAAATTGTGGTTTGTTTATAATCGATGGTTTTATTAAAGTTTAAAACAAAATTTAATAACAATTTGCAAATTCTATTACTATTATGATGCACTGGGATAAATACATAGCAAAGCTAAATTAGTTGAGTGCACATTTTTTATTTTTTATTGTACACGTGCAAGTTACTTATTTTGCGATAAGAACAAATGTCTTTGAAAACTGCTGTATTTGATTTTTTAATCATTCACGAATATATACACCAATGTTGCATTTATGAGATGCACTAACGGAATCAATGGTTACAGTATTCACCGTTCGTGGCAGCAGTTTACAGATTAGCAGTTTGGTGATCGAGGGTAAAGGGGCATCTGTTGCTTGTGGGAAATGTAGTTACCAAAAATATTAAGGTTTGCGTATCTTTCCGAAGTTTATAATCAATGATGCTAGTCAAATTATTATACTTTCTAGAAACACGCCATAACGGAGAGTGGTGTATATAATATATTTTCTTACATCTGTTATATTTAGAACATTGAAATTTATTTCTTCTACTCCCACCTTTAAACACAATTTATCCTATATTGGATAAACTTTTAAATACACATTGACAAGATGTGACTTTGTGCATTTTAGTCGCGACACGAAGTTGGCAACAACGAATTTTAGTCACAGGTTGAACTTGGCTTCAAATTAATTATTTCACTTGTCAGTTATTTAGGGTTAGTTTTAATTGTCAAAATGTTTCTAATGTTCTTTTTAATCTACAGTTACCTTAGGATTGTGTATTGTTATTGTGTTTGTTAAGCTGAAGTAAAGCAATTTTCAAATTTTATTTTTGTGTTGTTCGTAGAAAAAGTATAGTATGCAATTCGTTTTATAAATATTTCTATACACTCGTTTTTTAGACACTCGTTTTGCTACGCTTCGCTCGTCCCTAAATAAATCTTGTGTCTTAAATGCTTTTTATAAAACTTGTTGCATAATATACTTCTATTACTTAGTAATCAAGAACAATCAATAATAGAAACTATGTTGTATAAAAATAAAATACCATTGAATTCTTATATTGTCTGATTTTATCATACTCGTATATCACATGATTTTGGCTTAATTTATATAGACAACAACGGAGGAACTTATTTTAAACTTTTTCAATTTGGTAACATTGGAACTTATTGTTTATTTATTTGTATGGTACATTTTTATTATTGTATTGTGATGTAAGTGTTATGTATGGTGCCCAAAAGATCAGTATAAACGTGTATAGTGTCGCGACGGAACCGTGTAAAAACAGGACGGACTAGAACACAATACAACACTTTAAAACGTATTTACATCTACAAAATGACTGCAAATCATAATACTCTACTAGCGTTAACTACTATATTATTGACATGGTTACAGAAAAACAAATAACATGTAATGCTAACTCCTAGATAAACAACAGTATCAACACACTTAGGCCTAACATTAAACAGATCAAAATTTATTTCAGATTTTCTCTCTTTCCGACTAAAAGAAACATGGTAACATTTATCTAAACTTAAATGGAGTTTATTAGCTGTACACCACAATTCTAATTTTTTTAGGTCAGTTTTCGTCAGTTTTATGTCACTTTCACCCCTTATAATACTAAAGACTATTAGATCGCAAGCAAACAACAAATATTTAGAGTAGTAGAGTTGACTGCCAATATCATTCACAAAGAAATTGAAAAGTAAAGATCCCAAGTGCATGGGATCCGTAGGTACACCTGAAGTAGCATTAAAAATCGTCGAAAAGAAAATTTGGAGAAAGTTTTACTTTTAATCGCTGGTCACTTAAGTAGTTACTAAACTAACGCAGTAGAGACCCACTTATACCATAATATTCCAGTTTAGCAATAAGTATAGTATAGATTAACTTGTCAAACGTCTTATTGAATTCCGTGTTCTACATCAGCTCCTTCCTCGAAAGCATTTAAGATCTATTGAGTTTAAATCACAATGTTGGTAGAAGTTGTGCGACCTTTAACGAATCTTTGATGATGTTCCACAATTGTATTTATTATGAGTAAGCATGAGTAACTTGTAGTAACTTTTCAAGAAGTTTAGGTATGACAGAAAGAATAGCAATGGGACGATAATTTCTTACAACATTTTTATTACCACTGTTATCAATTGGTCGAATGAAAAATGATTTCCAACACTCAGGGAAGACTCCCAATTTTAAAGACTAGTTAAAGACTATTTGAAGCGGAAGACCATTCTGCAGTTTGTTAGCACAATTTGGGGTACTTCATCAGGACCCGTCGGCTTCTTACTAGTTAATTTTCACAATGTTTCATATATTTCAAACTGAATAAACAAGATATCAACTTGGCTGAACAACATCATTCTTCGTAAAAACTAAAGAAAAAAATGTAGCATACATATAGGCAATGACACAACTATCTGAGCTCTTCTCATTATCGAACAGCATTTAAACTGACACATTTTCATCCTTTCTAAGAGGTTTTAGATAGACCCAGAATTAGTTTGGATTTGCCTTTAAAGACTGCTCAACAGAATGTTTATATTCGGAGGGATTGAGTTTGCTAATGATTTACATTTAGCTCGTAGAATAGAAAAATGGTTGTCATCCTCTATCTTTCCAGATAATCTGAAATATTTATGTGCTATATTTTTCTTAATTATGTAATCTTTTTGCTCCGGAGAACACCATTTTGGAAATTTACTGATACTTTTTTTCCTAATAGGTATGTACAGATTAAAAGATTTGTTAAGAACTGCATAAAACGTCTCTACCGCCTTTTAAAATTACCAGATAACATTTCATTACTAAAATTGACTCCCATCTTACTTGATTCAAAATAATTTTAAGTAGAACATTTAGGTTGGCAATTATCTACTGCGAATAAAAGTTGGATGTTTTGTGCCGTCAATGGGGGTCAGCGTGCAAAACTTCGAAAATAAAAGTTACTAAAAATCGTTTAAGAGTGGAAATAGAGAAATATTTTTTAGAATTAAATAATGATGTAGAAGCAAGTAAAATTGCGAATCAGGTGACAACGAATTTAAACCAGGTCCGTTTCACTTAATTTGTGACAATTATTTTATTATTATTTTTTTTAAATTTCGATCTACCTTTCCTGTTTATTGACACTAATAACAAAACTTTAACATGTAATAATTAGAACCGCGACAAGTGCCAATGAAGACGGTCCAATGCAGAAATAAAATAGGCGCCACCTGTTTATTTTTTTGTTAATATAATTCAAATCGCTCATTGTCATTTTCGAAAACAAAAAACATTATGGTAATAAAATAAGGTAGTACTAAATTTTCTTTTGAGGAAAGACAAATATTGTTAGTATTTAATTTCCTTTAAAGATCATCCTCAAATAGGGAGCAGTGTGTACCCCAAAACGTTTAAAATGCACAACGTATTTTTATACATTTGATTCGAGAGCAGGAACAATAAGATTTTCAGTAATGCTTAAATTTTTTAGTTTCAATTATTACTTTTCGAGTTATAAGGGTCTCCCACCAAAAATTAAACAGACAGGTTTTTCAGACTTAAATTCATTAATTTAAAAAATGCTTGTACAAGTCAATTTTTTTTGAAAGGGGACAAATACTTCTTGCTATTTTCTTTTATCAAAGTACCACCGTCAAATGAAGGTAAAGTGTAATATTTAATTTTTTTAATTTCGTTACAATGAATGTGTCATGTATAAAACTGATCTTCCATAATAAGAAGACAAAATCATCAATGGTAAAAACTTTATCAAAGCAGATAGTTTTTGTGGAATATAAAATCATATCTAAAGAACTAGACTATAATTTAAAAAATAGGTAATACGATAATTTTGGGCAAATTGTAGTGCATTGGGGTTATTTGGCGCCAAATATTTGAAATTTAATCTAGTGGTGGACTGAAACGTCATTTACGTGACTTTAGTTCAAAGACAAAAGTTTAAGAAAATAAACATTGTTGTGGTTTATTTAATTAAGGAAATAATGAAGCAGTAGAGTAGCAGTTCTGGGCCATGTTGCAGTCAGTCTTACGACAAGCACGATAACCACTTAGGTTAGGTTGATTTAGGTTAAGTTGGATTAACTTAGGTTAGTGTTGTTTAGCTTAGTTTTTAGATACTGTTCTAAACAATTTAAAAAATAAATTTTTCCATAGCTTTAACATGGAACATTGAATGATTTACATATTTAAACTCAAGAGGGCAATTTTCAGTCGAACTATATATGCGGTTCCTTAAATTTTTTTCCTTACTAAACAAAGTCCTACCAATCAGGCATTATAATAGGTACTACTAATTAGCAAATTTTGAAACATTATTAACTCAATCCATACATAACTAATAAAGATGTTTTTGACTAAATGAATTTTGCAAGGTTATTAGGGCAAGTATTCATAACAATTAAAATTTGTAACTAAAATTAAGTTAATGTGAGCCGTTCTGAAACTATTGTATGTATCATTTTTTTATTTTGTTGCTTCATTCAATACATTCTAGCTTTGATAAAACCCACACAATGGTGGGTAAAATGTCGGAAAATTTGCAACTTACTCAGTTGTTTTTGTTCACTCCATCTCCACTTAACATATGCTATAAGAGCATAATCAACTATAATTCTTTTCAATATTTGTTTTTATGATGTAAGTAGTTTTTAGTTTAATGGTACAAACAATTCTCATAATTGCCATTATTGGCCGAATTTTGGTTGAATATACTTGACGTGTTGTTATAGTTTTGGTTAATAAACATTTAAAGATTTTAAAAACTTAACAATAAAATAAAAAATTACAACTTCATAACTTGAAAAGTATTGATCAAAATTTAAAAATTAAAACTTATTATATATATAAAGCTTATTGTTCGCTCTCTTCAAATCAAATATTTCAAAATACGCTGTAGCATGTTACGATAATAATTCACGTTTACTAGTTTTTACTTACCTAACATTAAAATTTTACAGCATACCTACGTGTTACTTTGCTTATTACGGCCCTGTCTACTTTTACCGCGAGTTTAATAGGACAAGGTCAACGTCTAAACCCAATTGCGCTCGTTTTACGTTCTTTCTTTTTTGTTTGACTGTCAACAAGGACAGTCGTATTTTTGAAAAAAAAGAACTGCACTTGTGGATTAATCCGAAGTTGTTATAACCATCCGCCTATTGTGAAACGTAATAAACCGGAATGTTGTTTAGAATGAACTTTTGCAGGTGAGCTTACTGATTTACATTTCAACATGTGTCGAATAGTTTGCTTCATTCGATTTCTCTAATTGTTACAGTTTCTTTGTCCGTTTGTATTTTTGGAATTACTTAGCTTGATGTATGCTAAGATTTGATTATGTCCAGAAATTGTGGGTTGTCTTTTGGAACCGTTCCTGCCTTATGCGGTTGTAATTGGAAGGATTAACCTCTCGACCCTTACTTGTACTCAAAGAATGAATATGCGGAAGAAATAAACCTATGCTGTTAGGAGGTGCCGATTAAAATTCTGTCACTGCTTTGCTTTGCAGCTATTTCAAATTTACCATATGTATCTGAACAATTCAATTACCAGTACCAAACCATTTCTTAATTATAACTGGGAACTATTGAGGTCGAACGCTTCAAAAGGACGCCTTAATAAACGATACTCGTATGTGATCCTAATTAAGTAACTTATCTCTAGGTAACTATATATTAATGTCAAAGAATTGTGGGTCGCTGGACCAATTACTTGTACTCGACGGTTCCTCATCCTGTTTGTTCGTATTACTATCAAAGCAAGCTTGACTGCTTTGATGAAGTACGTTTTAAGTCAAGGCGCCGCTTATAATTAATTACTCGTTGTTACATTTAAATCCACACGCTCTGTGTGCTTAGCTAGCGGGATAAGTTCGACGCTCAAGGAGGATAAGAACCCGTCTCACTCAATAGTAACGGCTATCAAGTTTTGTCTATTACCTGTTTGCTGTGTCGCTAATTAACTTATAATTATATGTGTGAATATCACCGAGAGAGCACGATATTTTGAACTGCTACCGATATATTTTTTTATGTATGACGTATTATGTGTGTAACCGATTAAACAGCTCTTAAACCAATGCAACTATGTTTTAATTGCACAATAACCTAAGTTATTCTTTTGTGGTATACTTTAGCTCCTCCGAATTTAATATATTATTTTACCTAATTGCGTTATTAATTTAGTACCAAAATGAAAAAAATTTCTTTGCTAAGTTTAGTGAACTTATATAGAGTACGTCGCTAAAATATTGTTCAACTCGTTTGGGTTGAATAATACAAATATTATACCACGCAATTGGAAAAAGATGATTTATAAGGTTGTATAAATTTATTTTACTTTTAAATGTTAAGTCCAAAAGGGGATTATTTTGTTTAGTATTTGATTGATAAGAGTTTGTTTGTAAATTGTTAAAAATATAAACCAAGTTATCAGAACCAAAGTTATAGACTTATCTGAACCACTATTCCAAGTAAGTAGGTTGGAATTACAAAAAAAATCTCTGAATTTCTATCAATATAAAATTTGGTATTTGACCATAGTCGACTACTCCGACTTTAATTAAAATATTTTCAAAATAGCGGTACTTCCGGATATACCGGAAGTAAACGCCATATTTGTTTGTTTAAATGGAATTATCCCATTTTAACACCATTGACCTATCTTAATTCTACACCATCATATTGTCAAGGCACATGTCATAGTTTTTGACATATGTAACATTTAATGCAAAAAATTAGGTTTTTGCAATGATTTCTTAAAATATTCACTACTTTTGAATCATATTGTACATTAATGCATAGTTATATAATAAAATCATCCTAATTAATAAAAATTTGTGTATTTTCAATTCAACAGTTTATAATTAATAAAGATATACCTTTAGTATCATTTGATTTCGTATTTAATTTCTTGGTGCGAAGTTATTATTTCAACATATGTTATATTTTATATCACGATACGCGAAAAACTAACTTAAAGCTGTCATGTCCATTTTATTCAGTTTTTATACTTCTTTCAAAATTAGAACGAAATATAATTATGTATAATGACTGATCATTATAGGACAAGCTAAGTAGAATACGACACTTTCACACAATTTGTTTTTCGTTGCTGGGTTATATAAGATCAATTTTCAATTGCTTATAAAGATTGTAACTTAATCGACAAAAAATACTTTCGAAAAAACGTTAAATTAAAATAAAAAAACAAATAGTACAGCTTAACGTTTTAAATTTTGGCAGTCATCCTATTTTTAAAGACCGAGGATGTGTTACGGTAACTACTAAATATTATTTATTTACTACTGCTTTTAGGTACTTTATCAACTAATTTACAAATTCACATTCTTTTTTAGCTATTTTCTATTTAATCTAATTTGATTAAAATACGTATAAAATTGTTATAAATAAAAATAGTTAAAAACTAACCTTATTAAAATATGCTCCTAATCTTTTAAAAACTTTTGCTAGATATTTGTTAGAAAATAATAACTTAAACTACATTTAACATTATTTGTTTATTAAAATTCCACGTGCTTTTGTCTGCTATTGTATCTCCCATACATTCTAAATCAATAAAGAAAATCAAAATAAAAACATTTTCCAATGTTCAATGTAAATAATACCAACAACAACTTTGTAAATAACTAACGGTAATAGTATTTCACTTCATACGTCCGCGAAATTCACTTTTACAGTAACGAGTAAGACACCGACTATGTCATGTAATTGTAAATAGTATAAAATACCTTATAGTCATGTTTTATACCGAAAATGAATTGTCATTATATTTTATAAACGAATGATGGACCCATTTTAATGTATTCGAATTATTAATTAATAAAATATATATATATATATGTCAGCCAATACTTATATTTTATTAAATTGTAACCGGTTTCGATTTTATAATTAAATTAAAATCATCTTCGAACAAAACTGTACAAAAATAAAAATAATAAAAACGCTAGCAATAATAATAAATTAATCTTATACTTGCATTCAAAAATTAATTCTTTTTGAAAAAGATAATGTCAAATTGACATAATATTATTATTTTTTAAAGTAAGTAAAGATGGCGCAAAAGGAAGATAACTAAATTTGGCAGAAAGTTTTAATTTTTGTAGTTTAATATAAGTTCGAAAAGGTTAATTTGATTATTAATTATATTATATTTATATTCACACCACAAATCCAAACTCATTAATCAATAATCAAATTAATTT
Organism: Abscondita cerata; assembly: GCA_030710515.1. Taxonomy (NCBI): domain Eukaryota; kingdom Metazoa; phylum Arthropoda; class Insecta; order Coleoptera; family Lampyridae; genus Abscondita; species Abscondita cerata. The sequence continues at coordinate 80,453 of JALBCR010004353.1, forward strand.
TTTCGAACTTTGTTTAAACTACAAAAATTAAAACATTCTGCCAAATTTCCTTTTGCGCCATCTTTACTTACTTTTTAAAAAATAATAATTTTATGTCCATTTGACATTATCTTTTTCAAAAAAGAATTAATTTTGAATGTAAGTATAAGATTAATTTATAATTATTGTTAGCGTTTTTATTATTTTTATTTTTGTACAGATTTTGTCCGAAGATGATTTTAATTTAATTATAAATCGAAACCGGTTCAATTTAATAAAATATAAGTATTGGCTGACATATATATATATATTATTAATGTCATTATATTGTTTATTAACATTTAAATGCAAAAAACGTGCTTTTTCCATTCTTTTTTTTGTTGAGTAAAAGTAATAATGCAACTATAATGGTGTAAGAAAAAGTTGTAGCGGTTCAAATACGAATAGAATGAGCACTAACTCGACTCAATCGGATAATTATTTTCCAAGAAAAATCGGATAAATATTTGCGTTTTTCTTACAAAATTCGTAGATTGCTTACTTTTTGAGATGCAGCGTAAATGTTTTGGGAAATAAGAGGTAATTATACCTACTTAGTGTGTGCAAAACTCTGCAATTGTTGGGCGATTAGTTTATGCATAATTGCGATTTAAATTTTTTAATGCAATATTTTTAATTGAGCTGGAATACTCGTGGTCTGATTGTCAAAAATTAAAAATAGTTTTGAAGGTGAAACGGAAAGGAACAAAGCGTATGTTTTCATTTTTAGTTAAATAATGCTTTGGCACGCGAAAAATACATGCAAAGATGACTGAAATTGACCGAAAGTGAGAAGGGGTTGGAGTAGTGAGGGTACCTTGCCTCTACTACCGTTTGAGGGGACTGGGATTATAAGCGCGTTGGTAGCGGCCTTCTCGCTCTCGATTAATTTCAGTCATCTTTGCATGCACTTTTCGCGTGTCAAATATAATTTTATTGAAAATGAGAATATACGTTTTGTTCCTTTCCATTTCACCTTCAAAACTTATTTTTATTTTTGATAATCGGACCACGAGCATTCAGCTTCGATTGAAAATATTGCATTAAAAAATTGAAATTGCAATAGTGTAATAAAAACTATGCTTATTAAAATGTTTCTAAATATTTTGAAAGCCTTTGTGGGATATTTGTTAGAATAATCTTCTACATTTAAAAATATATTCATTTATTAAAATTCCATGTGCTTTTGTCTCCGATTGTATTTCTCATTATTCTTAATCAATAAAAGAAAATTAAAATAAAACATTTTCCAATGTTCAATGTCAATAATATCAACAAATAATTTTTAAATAACTAACTGTAAAATCAATTAATATATTTATCAAGAAAACAAAATTTTTACTTAAATACTAAATTAACTTTGAGTAAATTTTAATTTATTAATTGCAGGTTTAGATTCTGGTTATAATGCGGCTTTGATTTTGCTTGATTTTTTGAAAGCGTTCCATACAATTAATCATGACTAAAAGGCTATTATGCATTTCGTTGGGTTTGGCATATCATTTGAACATTGTTTTTAAAAATAGATTCCAATGTATTAAAGAGTCAATAATAAATTGTCGGAATCTTTATTGGTTTCTTGTGGTGTCCCAGAGGGATCAGTCCTTGTACCTTCGTTATTTTTTATGCATAAGTACATATAATATACTCCAATGCTTAAACTACATATTGTAAATTTCAGTTATATGCTGATGATTCGCAATTATATGTTTTGTTCAAAACATACGACATGTTAAAAGCTCAAGAGTCTTAAACACTGATCTTTAGAAGCATCCACAAATTACTGACGATTATAAGCTTGGTATAAATCCTTCTAAATCATCTGTTCTGCTATTCAGTATCAGATCAGATAGAAAGTTTCTTGAATCCAACATGACTATCTTTCTAGCTGAGCGAAGAATTTAATCCTGATTTTAGATGTGGATTTGAGGTTTAAGAGCCACATTTCTGCCACAATTAAAAAATCTTACTCATCTCTCGGAACTATTTATCCATTTCGTAATTGCTATACCATATACGGTCCCTGTTTAGATGGTCATAAAGTTAACCGAATCCAAAAAGTGTAAAGAACTGTTTTTTATTTGGCGTATAAGTAGGCATCAGCGTATTTTCTGGTCAACCGGCCAACTTCGTGCTGTTTATGATACAGTTTTTCGGCCATAATGTCCCTCTTTATGGACTAGTCTTTTTTTGTTACTTTATGGACGGCTGTCAATGCCAAACGTGAATGTCAGAATAAATGTGTCGATTTTAAGAGTAAAAACTGTCAATAGACGTTTTACTTCCGTTGGTCCTTGTCACTTCATGTGATGTCATCAAATAGAGAAGTGGCGTAATGATTTGGCGCGAGTAATACCTACTTCCATATATTTCAATGTAACAAATCATGGGAATGAATTTGAAATTTAGGCTCAATACATTTTTTTATGAAAATGGTGTTGGCGCAAAACTGCCACGTCCTTTACTGCTACATATTTGTTTGAGTTAAATCACATAGTTGGCCATCGCTCCTTCGTGGTTCGTTCATAATTTTGTGGTTCGTCCATAAAAAGTAGATTATGGACTGTTACATAAATAGCTATTATTTACTCTAGGTGGTTAAAAATGATTCAAAGAAGGTTTTTACATTTTTGTACCCTTGCACATCCTGTAATATTATACAAAACCCTCCTTACTTGTATGATAGAATAACCTTCCGCGCGGATGTCCATAATTTGCACCTTCGCCATCCAGGTCTGATTTCTATTCCACGATATACGAAGACATTATTTAAACGATCATTTTCTTATAACATTGTTTCTATTTATAATGCAATAAATAATGACTGGAAGATGTTATGCCAGTAACGTTTACCAAACGCATCAAATATATGATAATGGGCTAACTTTGAGATAACTTCTTTTGCATGTTTGTGTCTTGTTTGTTATAGCTACGTTGGTAACTTAATTAAAGATTTTAATTACTTAAGAAACGTTAAAAAAAATTGTGAATTGTATTTGAAACCTGGATGAAAACCAATTTATTTGCTTTGGCGGGTGACTTGTCATTATTATTATCATATTATCTGTCAATAAATTAGGTATATTATTATTATTTGTAACCAAATCTCAAATTGTGCGTATTATACAGAATATAAAAAGTAATGTACCTGTCTTTGATGATTTATATATATATGTATACTTCATTATCTAAGTCTGATCAATCTTTTAATTTCTATTATCAATTGCTGTTCCCCGAGTCATGAAAAATCGCCAAGGTCATACCTTTGCCAAGAGTAAATTCATCAACAGACTACAACCTGTTAAGGTTTTAGAAAAAGTTATCAGATTCAAACTTCAGAGTCAAATTAGATCCTTCCCAGAAAGCAATCTGGATTTAGAATTGAATATGATTATCCGACGGATTCGAGAAAGGTAACCAATAATATACTTTTTCTTCAAGCGACAATAAAACGTCATACTATTGAACTACTGGCAGACGCTAAAAATTCTTTTTACTGTCTAGACATTAAAAGCAAAACAGTTATTTTGTTTCCACAACTATTTAGAGGTTGGTACCTCGGTTATGTCATATTATGAATGTAACAGTAAAGTACCAACTTGATTCGTCGAGAATAAAAGTCACTATAAGACTCGAGAATCTCGAAAATTTGAAAATAACACATGAAAACTAGCAATAAACGCTTGAAGAAAAATAATATATTTCACTTGAGTTAAAAATATAATTGTTTCGCTTAATTTGCTGTCTCGGCTAACACCTCGCCAGCAAACTTTTAAGCTCAACAATTATGTTTAACTCCTAGTAAAATAATCTGCTATTTTCTTCAAGCGACAATAAAACGTCATATTATTGAACTACTGGCAGACGCTAAATAGTAGATTATTTTACTAGGAGTTAAACAATATAATTGTTGAGCTTAAAGTTTGCTGGCGAGGCGTCAGCCGAGACAGCAAATTAAGCAAAACAATTACATTTTTAACTCAAGTGAAATATATTATTTTTTCTTCAAGCGTTTATTGCTAGTTTTCATGTGTTATTTTCAAATTTTCGAGATTCTCGAGTGTTATAGTGACGTTTTATTCTGAACGAATGAAGTTGGTACTTTACTGTTACATTCATAATATGACATAACCGAGGTACCAACCTCTAAATAGTTGTGAAAACAAAATAACTGTTTTGCTTTTAATGTCTAGACAGTAAAAAGTTTTTAGCGTCTGCCAGTAGTTCAATAATATGACGTTTTATTGTCGCTTGAAGAAAAATTCTTTTTACTGTCTAGACATTAAAAAGCAAAACAGTTATTTTGTTTCCACAACTATTTAGAGGTTGGTACCTCGGTTATGTCATATTATGAATGTAACAGTAAAGTACCAACTTGATTCGTCTAGAATAAAAGTTACTATAAGACTCGACAATCTCGAAAATTTGAAAATAACACATGAAAACTAGCAATAAACGCTTGAAGAAAAAATAATATATTTGACTTGGAGTTAAAAATATAATTCTTTCGCTTAATTTGCTGTCTCGGCTAACACCTCGCCAGCAAACTTTTAAGCTCAACAATTATATTGTTTAACTCCTAGTAAAATAATCTACTATTATGATACGGATTACAATAAACCCGATATCCTTCTTACTACTACAAAGCTTTCTCACTTTCAAACTACACCGGATTTGCTCATCAGAAGTCTTTTCTACCAAACAGAGCTCAAAGAAAGTTGCTTTTCAAAATCATGTCTCGTATGCTGAAATTGTTACTGTGGAAGTTACCCAAGGTAGCGTATTAAAATTTAAACTTTTTTCGGTATCTTCTGTCACATGTAGGTATGCTCAGTTTTTGTCTTTATTTAAACTTCATCGGTAATATAAAATTAAATACCAATCGATAAAAATAAAAATCATAAAACGACTCCCATAAGTTTAAAGAAAGAAGGTAAAATAAAATAAATTAGATAGAAAAATAAATATTGAAATAGAAAAAGATATCAGAGCTCTTCTCATAAAAATTTGCGTATACTCAAAGAAAAATTAGTTTAAATATTTTTTCATAACATTGTACATATGGAAATTAATAAATATATTATTGTTATTATTATATAAAACAAAAGAAAAAGTGACCATTCTGGTACATTTATCCTTATTTTAGTAAATATTGGAAAAAAAACAAAAAGCAAACAAAAGCCAAATATTTATATTTCAAATAATGAAAAGATGTGGCCGAAATTTTATTCTAGAATTTGGTTTATGGTATTCAAATTGATTCCTAAAGTATTTATAGTTCATACAGGTCGAGAATGTAATACCGAAATTGTGTAATCCCTTATAGACAAAAATGGGGTAGTAAAAGAGCTATTCGTTTTTTCTAACCATTCATAATTTGAAACACATTTTCTATCTCTAGAGCTAAAAAGTAATGCTTTTAATTTGCACAGGCTTAGAGGTGGGCCAAAATATTTATGAACCTCAAGATTGAGAATGTTGACGTTTTGTAGGTAATTAAATTTGATTTTAGAATTGTGAAATTTTGATCAAAAGATGCTGGTGCTTCCATTGTTATAAATTACAATAATTAAAAATAATATTTGTAGAAAATTATTAATTCTCTGTTGTAAGGTATGAATTTTTCAAACAGTGGCCGATAATAATTACATGATTACGAACAGAGCTACATATGAGGGTTTCGCCTTTTTGCGGTTTATTGATTCAGATTACCTCATATAAAAATCACTGGGAAGTAGCTACATACGTATGATATACAACAGTTACTCGGTGCCGCCACTTCATGGTACAATGTCATGTATGAAACCAAAAATAAAATTAGTAGAGAACTGTAGATAGCTTGGTATGTCCTTTTAAAGTTAAGTACTGCCTGACGACACTATAGAACAATTTTATACTGACAACAAAAAGACACTGGAAGTAACAGTCAACACATATAAACTTTGTAACAAGCGACTTCAACGCGAAAGTGGGAACAGGTTGTCTTCGGGTCGTCGTGAAAATGCAGTGAAATCATCGTTTAGTACAGTTTTGACAAGAAGAAAAGATGATACTGACTTTTACACATTTTAAACACCACTCGAATTGATTATATAGGCACCAATAAAAAATTTAGAAACATCGTAAAGATCTACACTGGTGTTGATGTCTTCTCCGATCATGAACTTTTATCAGCAAAAATAAAAATTAAACTGAAGAAATTTACTATCAGTAAAAGAAACTCTGAAAGAAATTCACACGCGTCTTGAAAATATCAACTGTAACATTAGTGCAGGTAATAATAACATTGAAATGACCTGGATCTCAATGAAAACAGTAATCCAAAAAATGAGCAATAATTTACTACAATCTACCAAAACCAAGCACAAGAAATGGATGACTGAAGAAATATTAAGCCAGATGGATATCAGAAGTGCTTACAAAAATCAACAACAAAAGTGATACCTTGAAACCCAGAAAAACTTCAAATTCAAAGAAAAATGGATAAGAAAACAGTGTGAAAACGTAGAAAAACTAGAAGCGAACCATGACTCTATTACCATGTACATGAAAGTTAAACTGTAGATATGATCCAAATAGAAACGTTCTTATGAAACAATTATTAACAATTACTCGAGACAAACTAACTGAACGGACATATTATACCGAGTGTCTTAGTTATATTGTTCCAGTAGCATATCTGTGTTAATTAAAAGATATAAATTTAAAATTCACTCCGAAAGTTTTTTATACAATTTTCAAAACCTGCTTTATAGTTTTCCTTAGTTGATCTATTTAGTTTTAGAACAATGAAAATTCGATTTCGCTTCTTTTGTTAAATCGCAATACATAGTATGATATTACTCCGGTTGAACCGAAAGTGACAGAACATTAATATAAGGCTCAGTGTAAAGAATTTTAGGTGTATATTAGATGCCTAAAAATTTCAAATTTAAATTTTTTTTAATTAACGAATATACAATACATATCCAGTATAATCCAGTATAAAAAACATATTCAATGAAACAAGATATTAACAGAGCAGAAATTGAGATTGCTCCAAATGCAATAAAAGTGGAAAGGAACTGGTACCAGATAACATACGTGTTGACGTCCTGAAAATATTGAAGGAGGACAATGCTATTACTTCACTTCTGAAACTTTTCAACTACATGTAGTATGGTTTCGTAAGACTGGCTTAAATCTATTTTTATAACTTTGCCTATACTAGAGTATAGAACTATCAGTATGATGAACTACGTCTTAAAACTATTTCTCAAAATTATACAGAAATGGTTATGAAGATGTCAATGTAGATGTGTATGTGCTTCGTTGACTATGAGAAAACATTTGTCAGTAAAAGTGGTTTAGGCGGTAGAGATATACTCTAAATGGCTAACCTCTATTGGGATCAGACAGCGGTTGTTAATGTTGATTATCAGCTATCACAAGACGTGCCCATAATAGGAGGAAGACGACAGGGTTGTGTTCTCTATGTATGTATGTGTTCACTGTCCTGTTAGCTACAAGTGAACAAATGGGACTAAAACTAAAGGTCAAGAAAACCAAATGGCTAACTGTTAGTAAACAACACAATGTCATGCAAAATAATATATTTGTGGGAGAGGAGATAATAGAGAGAGTAACATCATAACACCATATATAAATATCTTAGCTGCTATGCCAACAAAAATTGGGATTTAACACATGAAATTAGATGTACGATAGAGTAATCAAGACAAGCCTTTCAAAGATAAAAAAAATTACGTGTAGGGATTTGTCCATCCCTTGGGTATTCGTTTATTAAGACATTACGTTTTCAGTATCCTCCTGTATGATTTAGAAGCGTCGATGCTTGCGAAGGCAATGTGCAAGAAACTAGAAGCTTTGAGATATGGAATTTGACGATCTCATGAATGGGCAACTTCACAAATGAGAAAGTACTACGACGCATGTAAACAACGTGACATGCTTAACATCGTTAAAAGAGGAAAGCTGATGTATGTAGGACACATAATGAGAAATAATAAATGCAAAGTACTTTCTATTATTATTCAAGGCAAAATTGAAGACAGATGGGGCCTAGACAAACGCAAAATATTGTGTCTTAAAAATTTGCGTCAGTAGTTTAGAGTCACCACCAGGGGACTTTTTATAACAGCGGAGGACAAAGTAAAAACCGTGTTATCAATCCCGGTATTTGCATTGCTTCGTGCTTTACCAACCCGTGTTGGTGGTTAGGTTTCTGGCATTAGCTATATCGACCCTAAGATATTTGAACTTTATTACTGCTCCATTAATTTTCCTTCTAGCTTCAGTTTATATTAAACTGATTTCTTTTGCTATAACAAGCGACTCTGTTTTGGTATTAAACATTTCATTTATTATTCCTTTGTTGGTAACGTTGAATCTGTGTATTAATCTTTGTAAGTCTCATAAGAATAATGTGTTAAATAAAATGAATTTATAAAGAAACAAAGCCTTAGGCCAAAGAGCATACAATATTATACAGGGTGGCGGAAACTTCTGACATCGGAGGATAACTTAGTTAATAAAAAATATATAACTTTCAAAATTTGTCACATTTAGTATAGTTACTGAGTGCACATTTTAAAAATATTTTCGATTGTATGAGTGTTCCAAAGAGTCGTCATAAACTTACATTTTTTTAAACGGAACATACTATATTTTCTTTAAAGTTTGAAAAGGTTTTATCAAGAGCTTTAAAAAATGCAGCATGTCAATATATTGTACAGGGTATTTTAGAAGATATAGCTAATTATCAGTAAACATGGCACCTACTTTAACGTTCTGTTATAAAGTACTTAATATAATTTGACATGTATTTCTATTAATATGTCACTTCCATGTCATTAGCTATGTTTATTAGTAATTATTTTTATTATCGGACAGTTTATTAATACAGGACGAAGCAAAATACAAACCCAGCAATATCTCAAAATTTTTAAATGAATCACACTATATATTTTTTAGGAATTGTTAGTACAATTAATTATCTTTAAAACGAAGTAAGGTATAAATTAAGGAAAGCAAGCGGTACATATTTTTTGAAAACCGAAAAATATTGTATTTTACGTGCAAAAATTAAGGTATCTTAAATTTTTCCATAAAATTTCCGGTACATTTTGGATTAATATTATAGCGGAGCTACAAACTTTTGGTTCTCACTATGTAATAGTACTCCTATATACAGAGTGGATCAAAGTTCTGGCATTGAAGGATAACATCGACCGGAAAAAATATATTACTTTCAAAATTGGTTACAGTTAATGACATGGAAATAACATGTTAAAAAAATGCATTTTCAATTATTTCAAGTAACTTTCTAACAGCGTTAAAGTACATGTCATTTTTACTGATAATTAGCTATATCTTCTAAAATACCTTCTACCATATATTGATATGTTAAATTTTTTTAAAACCTTCAAGGAAATATGGTATGTTCCATTTAAAAAAATGCATATTTATGCTGCTACGACTCTTTGGAACACTCTAGATAATCAAAATATTTTTAAAATGTGCACTCAGTAACTATACTAAATGTGACAAATTTTGAAAGTTATATCTTTTATTAACTAAGTTATTCTCCGATGCCAGAAGTTTGCGCCACCTTGTATACTCTTTGGATAGACCGAGATGGGTGATTTATGAAGTTTAAAGTGTTACTTATTTTCCTTAAAAATAATAATTTTTTCATTATTGGCGTTACGTTGTTGCAACAAGGAAGTCATAACATGAATGGAAAAAATGAAACCAAAAATCCAGAACCGTATTTTAAAAAGTAAGTCGCGCAGATGCCATATTGAAGAGGAGAAAAAGTGGTATTGATGAATCTTGTTTATTCTGAAGCTACTTACAAAGTTTCGAATGTCTTCGAACTACTTGGAATTGTTTCAATTTAAAACTTTATCTTAATTTAACCGATCCTGCAACGGTTTCCCATACATTCGCTTGAATTTGAGTCACCCTGTATTTCGAATTATCTCTCTTTTAAATACAAGCAAAATATTTTTTTACAAAAACGCCTACCTATTAATTTAAATGATATAACTGGACTTCGCCGAGCACAAAAATGTGTGCCGCTTTGTTTGACTTGGGATCAGTATTTGGATAATTAAGCAACGTTTTGCTCGATTGAATGCAAAACAGTTTTTTTAGTTAATTTTCGTAGCAAGATGGGTGCATTTATCCATATTCAATATAATGAAGTATCGGTTTCATGCATAAGCGATTCACGTTTATTATAATATTTTAAAACGATATAAATCGTGATAATGCCATTTAGATCGAATCTACGCAAGCGAATATAACTCAAAACTCAATCACCGATGTGAGGGCTTCCTTATTTTTCTAGCATTTTAATAAACTCCCAAGCAATAAATCAAAACGAAAGTCAATTTATACGCAAACGTAGTAATTATTAAATTTCGAAGTTTGTTTTTCGTATAATTATTTACGTAACAACAACATGAACCCGATACTTTAAATTTTCGTGACTATTTTCTATCAAGAAACGAGAATTATGTTAACTTTTCGAAATACTATTTTAGATCTCCTTTGCTTTGGTCAGCTGACAGGTCGCGCATAGAAATTAAGAATAAACTTAAACATTTCTCGAAAGAGCAATCTTGAGTTTGCAGCTCGCGATTTAATAAGTTTTATGTCTTTTCATTGTCTCTAGAAGTTTTAATTAAAGCGCGAAGATGTACTAAACATCACAAATGCCTTTTGCTACATGATATGAATATTTTCCAGTGTGGCGTGAAATTTACGTTCCCTCCTTTTAAATTTACGTGATTTTTATTTAAAGTTTAGGTACGTTAATGACCGGTGTAATTGCACAATTAGAAGGTCTTTGTTTTCTTAAATTACGATATTAGGATAAGAGTAATAAATTTCCTGTTTAATGCGTTCTTCCGCCCGCCTCGTAATCTGCGGCCAAACGTATAAGCCAATTTTAAAATTAAGCAAATAACTTTAATAAAATTATCAAATAGTCGAGAGCATTGTAATTCATTTTTCATGAACATTAATTATTGTCGTAATTGTTTGAAAGAGACTCACACGCTACTAAAATTCTCGTTAGTCAACACTGTTAATTATACGGCGCTTTTCTTTAGACGTTTGATCTTATTTATTTTCAAAACACCGACGACACTCCTGTTTAAGAATGGCGGCTGATACGTTGCTTTTCCTTTTAACTTGATGAATTGCTTTTAATATTCATTAGTTTGATCTTAATTTGCAAGATGTGTAGTTTTTTTTTTTTTGTTTTTTTTTTTTTTTTTTTTTTCCATGAGAAAAAAAAAAAAAAAAAAAAAAAAAAAAAAAAAAAAAAAAAAAAAAAAAAAAAAAAAAAAAAAAAAAAAAAAAAAAAAAAAAAAAAAAAAAAAAAAAAAAAAAAAAAAAAAAAAAAAAAAAAAAAAAAAAAAAAAAAAAAAAAAAAAAAAAAAAAAAAAAAAAAAAAAAAAAAAAAAAAAAAAAAAAAAAAAAAAAAAAAAAAAAAAAAAAAAAAAAAAAAAAAAAAAAAAAAAAAAAAAAAAAAAAAAAAAAAAAAAAAAAAAAAAAAAAAAAAAAAAAAAAAAAAAAAAAAAAAAAAAAAAAAAAAAAAAAAAAAAAAAAAAAAAAAAAAAAAAAAAAAAAAAAAAAAAAAAAAAAAAAAAAAAAAAAAAAAAAAAAAAAAAAAAAAAAAAAAGGGTACAGAAAAAGCATTGACAAAAATAGTAAAACATCTTGTGCGAATTCATCCGAATGAAATAAGAAATATTGGTAAAAGAGTTTTTTTTTTTTTTTTTTTTTTTTAATTCATTGAGTAGAAATTGTCAGGTTACAATTATATTGTTCAACAGTTTGATATAAGGGGGACCTAAATGAAATCCGAAGAAAGTAACCAACCTTGCGTACACTTTTTTCTTTTTTTTTGTTTTTTTTTTTTTTAATATTAATTTACCCTTTCCTTTTAGCATCTCATCTACCTTGTAAATGAAAATAATGAATAATGTTTAGGTAATTTGCGTAAAACTTTAGTATTTCGCGAATGGTCCATCTTCCTCCTTTTTCGTGTTTTTCTTCAAAACGTTTTTTCAAAGTAATCTAAATTTCTTAAGACATAGTTAACCTAAATCTCATTGACTCCATTTGTTTAAAATTCTGCGACTTTAAAATCTGAACGCTATGATTAATTTTTTGCTTTTGTGTTTTTTTTATGGTTTGACGTTTGATTTTTTTTTTTTTTTTTTTTTTTTTTTTTTTTTTGTTTTATTTCTTTTTTTTTTTTTTTTTTTTATTTTTTTTTTTTTTTTTTTTTTTTATTTTTTTTTCCTTTTCACAGGTGTTTTGTTATTTTTTTGTTTTTGTTTTTTTTTTTTTTTTTTTGCATTTTTTTGTTTTTTTTTTAAAAAAATTTGGAAATTTTTTTAATTGTTTTTGGGGGGAAAGGTAAAAATGTTTTTTTTTTATTTTTATTTTTTTTAGAGTTTGTTTAGTTTTGTTTTTTATTTTATCATTTTTTAGATTTTTGTATTTTTTTTTTTTTTTTCCTATTTTTTTTTTTTTTTTTTTTTTTTTTTTTTTTCGTTTTATTTTTTTTTTTTTTTTTTTTTTTTTTAATAATATTTTTATAAATTTTTATTATTATTTTTTTTTTAAAAATAAAAATAATTTTTTTTTTTTTTTTTTGAAAAAAAAAAAATGTTAAAAAAAAAAAAATTAAAAAAAAAATTTTTTTTTTTTAATAAAATTTTTTAATTTTAAAAAAGAATAAAGGAAAAGAATTTTTGAAGGAAAGGAAAAAAAAAAACCCCCCTTTTATTTTTTAAAGTTATTTGAATTTTTTTAAATAATGGTTTTTTTAAAACAAAAAAAATAAAAAATAGGAATTTTTTGAATAATAATTTTTTTTTTTTTTAAAATAAAATTAAAAAAAAAAAAAATTTTTTAAAAAAAAAAATTTAAATTTTTAAAAATTAAATAATAAATTTTTTTATTTTAATTTTTTTTTTTAAAAGCACTCTCTTTTTTGACGCACAACGTGGAAATTAAAATTGTATATTTCAGTGACTATTTCACTGAAAGAATAATTAACCAATCACATAACATCATTCAACAATGGGAAGAAAATTATTTAAAGTAACCATTTAATTCATGTATAAAAAATCGGATATGCCGCAGTGTAATTGTAACTTTAACATCGACAAAAGTTACCTGCAACTTTTCCAGCGACAAATACACTTAAATTTTTTTAATCAATTTTCGCGGTCTCCATTAATATTTAAAGTTGCCAATCTGACAGTTTATTCAAATTAAAATTTATATGTACCCAAAATAAATAGTTTGACGTGTTCTAATTTTCGTATTCATTAAATTGTCCTGCCGAATTACACTCGAGGTTTGTGTTTTAGCGAGTAAATTTGTGTTGTTTAAATTCAAATTCAATTTGATTCGAGAAACTGTCAACCTAAAAACGTTCTACCGAATGGCACTCCAGAGAACTTTTGACCTCGAGCTTCGGTCTCGGTCAAAAATTAACACCCTTATGTGCCATTCGGTATCGCGTTTTTAATAATTGAAAATTTTTTTTGTCAAATTGCTAGACAGCAGATTTTCATTAAACAACTCAAATTTACTCGGCAAAATTCAAACCTCTTGTGCAATTATAAGTGAAAAAATTAATTGCCACGATTTTTTTAGGGAGCTTTTCAATCAATAGAGAAGGAGAATTACAATAAACTTAAATGTCAATTAATTTTTCAAAGTCATAAACGCGTTTTCGTGAAATAGTCTTGATGAATATCATTACCGATTGTAGACTCGAGTTCTACATTTTTGCTCATGACTGACGTCTCGTGATTTTTATGACAATGTCTTTCGCAAAATTATTAGGCGAACTCTCTTAACAATCGGTAAATTTTTCTGGAAAAATCTAAGCTCTTATGATATTATAAGTGACTATTCAACTAACATGTCATCTATGAAAAAGTGATCAATGAAAATGCAGAGTTTGATGTTTTTGATCCAATGAAAAGGAATTGTAGCAATTTTTACTAGTGTTCATAATCGATACACAAACCATTTAACAATTATTTTTGAATAAAGGTGCAATTATTAAATGTAACATTTACTGCATTGTTTAAAGAAAGAGATGGTTGATTACCATCAGATAAGGTTGCTCTTTTATGTACCGGTATTTTGTCTCATTTTTTCAACAAATGGTTCTTAATCCAAATTTAAAGTAAATTTGAATTATCTACTGTGACAGTAACCTTCATCAATTATTGTTCACCAGTGCATTTTTTTCGTCAACTGAGAAACTGCAGATGATCTTATTGAGTGATTATAGATTTTTTTTGCCACGTTCAATCCTATAACCTCTGCAACATCTCATTAACTTCAACAGGAGAATGTTCGAACCAACAATTTGAAAGCTTCCATTTCGGATTGGGAGTGAGAAACATTCGTTTTGTTTTGACATTACTTCCCTTTTTGAACTTGCCATATAATCTAAGTAAATAAATAGATATTTGTATTATCAGTAAAAAAAGTATAGTAAAGAAAAACTACTTTTCTTTACGTATAATACATAAAATTTTTTTGTATACTCAAACATAGATAACATACGCACCTATATTAATAAGAAATAATTATTAATTATCTGATAATTATTTTAGGTTTGTAGGAGCTGTTAAATGTGCAGCAAAAAATTGATTCCACGTGGTTTTCGACAGGAATATGTCCCATGTTAGTCAACTGAAACAAACAGATTGTACAAATCATATCTAGAAAATCCAAATAAAAAAAAATGCTGTACTGTCATCTCTAAATAATGGAAGAAAAGAGAAATGGAATTAATGGAAAATATGAATTTCGTACATTCAAGTCGTAAAAGCTGGGCACTTTTAAATAAATTAGGTTCTACAAATCAATCTTCTAAAACAAATACAAAAATTTCTCCAAATTCTATTGCTTCTCGGTTGGTTAATGTTTCAAACTCAGTAAAAGTGGACAAATCGACTATCACAAAGATGAAAAAGTGTCTACAAAAGAAAAGAAAATTTACACCTATCTCAGAAGATATATCCAGACCTTTTACTGTAGAAGAGCTAAAACACGCATTAAAAAAGACCAAATCAAAGAAAGCTGCTGGGTTTGATGGAATACATCCAGAATTTCTGAAAAATTTGGGAAATTATTCTTTGAATTCTCAATAATATCTATAATACAGGTAAGTTACCAACAGATTTAAAGAAATGTAAAGTGGCAATTTTAAAGAAAAACAAATGTCCTACAGACCCAACTTCTTATCGTCCAATAAGTTTGTTAAGTGTAATTTATAAGGTTTTGGAAAGATTAATTTTTCAAAGAATTAATCCGTTAATAGAAGAGAAATTACCAATTGAACAAGCAGGATTTCGATCCGGTAGAAGTTGTTGTGATGAAGTATTGGCATTAACAACACATATCGAAGCTGGATTTCAGAAAAACTTAAAACTGGAGTTGCCTTTTTAGATTTAACTGCTGCATACGATACCGTGTGGAAAGAAGGTTTACTTTTTAAATTGTTTAACGTCATTCCTTGTTCCAAAATTATTTCTTTTATTGAAAATATGTTGTCTAATCGGAAGTTTAGAGTTTTTGTAGGAGATAAAAGCAGTAAATTTAGATTTTTAAATAATGGTCTTCCACAGGGATCGGTTCTTGCACCTATTCTTTTTAATGTATATATTTCTGATCTTCCTTTATTACAATGTCGAAAATTCGTCTACGCCGATGATATGGCAATTTCATTTCAACATTCAGATTTTTTCGAAATTGAAAATAAACTATCTGATGATTTGCGTATTATGGAAAATTATTTCAAAAATGGCGATTATGCCCCAATCTTAAAAAGACAGAGGTTTCTTGTTTTCATTTAAGTAATAGAGAAAAAAGTAGAAAACTTAATGTTATCTTTAATAATACAAAGTTAAACCATAATTTTAACCCAGTTTACTGGGAGTAACTTTAGATACGTTTTTAATTTACAAAGATCATTTAGAAAAAGTCAAACAAGAAATGAAAAGATAATGTCATTCAAAAATTAGCAGGAACAACTTGGGGAGCAGATGCAAAGACACTTCGTACAGCTGCATTGGCATTAGTTTATTCTACAGCAGAATATTGTGCTCCTGTCTGGTTGAATAGTTATCATACAAAAAAAATAGATGCCCAGTTGAATTGCACTATGCGTATAATTAGTGGAACCATTAAATCTACTCCTACTTTCTGTTCTTTGTAATATTACTCCATCGAACATTCGACGAAAAGCTGCGTTAAAACGAGAATGGGATAAATGCCAACTTAACAAAAGTTGCCAATTTGGAATGACATTGACAACCCTCCTGCTAAAAGACTTAAATCTCGAAGTCCTATATGGTTGCAAGACTACTTAAGTACGGCTTTTTCTGAAGTTGAAGAGTGGAAAAAATTATGGTCTAGAGTTGATGTTTTCAATAAACATCTCATTGATGATCCAACAATAAAGTTCCGGGCTTTGATCAAAAAAGAAAAATTTGGTCAAAAGTAAATCGCATAAGAACAGGCCATTTAAAATGCAACTCTATGTTGTTCAAATGGGGTGCGATTTCTAATCCAAATTGTGACTGTGGAAACGAACCAGAGACCGTTACACATATTGTAGAGGATTGTCAATTAACGAAGTTTAGGTTTCCAAACATTCATAATTTAACGGATGAAGCAATATTATGGCTTACGAATCTGAAGGACATCTGAAGTTTAGCAATTTTTGTATTCTTGTCTTGATTATCTGTTTTTCCATTATTTTGTTTTGCTATTTCTTTAACCTACTATTTTTTCGTCATTGTCATGACTGGCGCTTGGACCGGTCCATTATATGTCGTCATGCAATGGCTGTGCTGTTATATTTTATGTTCTTATTTACCTTCTATAATGTTTACACACTTAATTAATACTATTACATGTGAACACTAGGGTGGGTAAGGGTTGGCATGTTTAGGTTTTAGTGGTTTTCCTAAACCTTGAAGTAAATGCTTTGCCAAGACGAACCAATCCACTATTGCACACGGTTTTGTCACCCCACTATACAGGTTTATACTGATCTTCTGGGGCACCATACATAACACTTACATCACAATACAATATTTGTGTAATGTACCATACGAATAAATAAGAAATTATTTTCAAAATGCATAACTGACGCGAGAATCAAATTGCCGTTTCCATTTCTGTAGCAACTACATAAAACAAAAGTAACAAGCGCACAATTTGTGTGAGTCCATGAAGGGGTAAAGTTTTGTGAAAATGTATATGATTACTGAGAATAATACTGAAATATCAGCATTCGCTCTTGAAGCTGTCGCCAGTTTATTACCCTCGAAGTCACAAAATAAATATAAAAAAGCCTACAATATTTTCAATTCCTGGAGAACTTCGAATAATGTAAAGGATATAAACAAATAAGTTATGCTTGCTTTTTTTCATGAAAAGGTTAGTTTTCTTAGCCAACTTTCACAAATTTTCAATTGAGGCATCAGTGACAAATTAGGCAAGTGAAGTGATCCCTAGGCTATGGTTTACCTCTAACTTGAACTTACCCATAACAGTCCAACATAAAAAGGTTTCTATAACCACCAACCCACAACTCAGAACATGTCTATGACCTGTATATAACTTGCCTATTATATCAGCACTAATCAGAACTTCCACAGGTCCATCTTTATCTATATCACTCAAGCGAATTCCCAACAAATTCAATTCCTTGATGTAACTTCTAACTTGAATGGGTTGAATGACATTGCATATTTGTGGTAGACCTAAACTTTAAATGTTCAAGCATAATTTTTATAAGTAAGTCTAACTCTATAACATTTGTGTTTTTGTTCTGACGTACAGTTTTCTCCAAACAAAGAATGAACAATAGTTTCCGACCTTAAAGGATTAAAACCCAATTCTTCAACTGAGAATCAGTATCTACCAGCACACAAACTTTATTTTATGCTGGGTACCATTATTAATTTCAACTAGTACTGTTTGTAATATTACTTGAGGACAACTGTAAGTAGATAAAACTTAATCCACTGGGACAACTTGTAATGGGGTACTCTTATTATGAAGAGACAGATCAGGACACATAATTGTAACATGGGGTTTCTTACACAATAAACATTTTTGACCCCCACGGCATTAATGAGACTGGTGACATTTTTTTAAACATCTAAATCATGCCTTCTTGTCCTATAAAACTTTCATCTTTTCATCAAGAGTATATTTTTGTATTTTGAAACAACTTTCTACACAGTGAGCTCCTTCACAAAAAATACATTTTTCTGCAATATTTACAAGACCTGTAGCTGGAGGAACTTTAAAACTAAAAGACTATGAATCGTTTTTCTATCTGTTTTTCTTAGAATCCCCATTACTTTTATCTAAAGAAGAATGAGCCGAATTTAATCCAAAATTTTCAGCAGCTAAAACAATTCGTTGCTGACTCTCTACCTCATTTTTCAAAAAACTGAGCAAATTATTTAAACGATTTTCAAAGGGTGATTCAACTTCGACATAAGTTGAAGTATTTGCAAAATATAACCAACGTTGCCAGGTTCTTAACAAATGTTCAGGTAAACATAATTCAATCAAAGGAAATAACATGGCAGCACATTTGTTTTTAGTAACCACTAAAGTCTCTAACGCCCTTAAATGTGTTTCAATTTTATCATATAGTGTGGAGATTTCAATTTTATTACGGGAGATAGCACTATTTAAAATAATTTTTAAAAATTCTCTAATATAAACCTCTACCTGTAAATCCTCTCTACCAAACCTGGATTTGAGGCTCTCAATTATTTTAGAATAATTATTTTTCATCGAAGGAAAACTTTGGACAATTGTCTTGCTCTACTGCCTGATTCAGTGGCTTGAATCAAATAAGCTATTTTATCTTGAGAGTCTATATTAGGGTCTTCATGTATAGACCTAAATTGAGCCCAAAAACTTATCCAATCACGGACAACTCCATTGAACTTTGCAATTGTACTAGATAATTTAAAAGTAGCTGTTCTATATGTGCTTCATTAAGTCCAACACCTTTCAGTGAATGGTTGCTGCTACCACATGTTTCCCAACCTTTGGATTTTCTTACATTTAAAATCTAAACTACCGACCTGTTCAATATAAGAATCTCGAGATTCTATTTCTGTTAATAGAACTTGTTCTGCTACATTACTCTCTAACAGAGCAACATATATTTGCTCATCAAGCACCTTAATCTCTGTAAACTTTTGTTGCAACAAGTCCCATTTTACCAAAATAGCTTCAACGTCTCGATCTTCTACTGCTAACAATTCTTTCAAACTATTAATACGTTTTGTCAGTCCCGATTTCTGAACAGTACAATTTTTTTTCAAGTTTTCCATGATGACAAATCCGGTCAAACCACCGCAACACAAAATTAAAAACTCAAAACGAAACGGTAAAAGTTTGTCACTCCCGAAAAAAGAACAAATAAAAGAGAGTCTTGTCACGGTCACCACTAATACTGGGTAGAGCAGAAAAACTACCCGTTTTAATCTCTCACGCTCAAAAAACTTTCCTTTAATCAACTTTTTTTTTAATACAATATAAAACTTGACATTAGCAAAAAATTTTTATAATAACAAAACAACTCTAAAGGTAACTACAAAAAAAATAAGAATGTATTCGATACTTGCCCCTTCTTTTTCTGGCACTGATAGCAATTATCTTCTCTTTAGGCCTCTTAACTTTTCTAGCCATTTAAACTCATGGTTTTTAAATGCAAGCATAATAGACACTCGTAAAAACACCACAACAAAAATCCACATAACTTTGACTACTTATGGTATTATAATTGATAATTTCTGGAAATAAGTTGATAGTAATGATTACTTTCAATTCATTTTTGTTACCCAAAGACATATACAGGGTGTTCCAAAATAATTGTTCCAAATTTGAAGGTTGTTAGATCTCATCTAAGCGAAGGTTTTTTTGCCTATAAACCCATAGAAACATGCGTCTTGTTTCGGTACTACTGGTGTAACAAGATAAAAAGTGTAAAATGCACATATAATATCGATAATTAGTGCCCAACTCTACCGATATCGCCGTTTGACGTTACAGACCAATCGCATACGTATGCGCGCGTTATTTTGTGAAATCTGTCTTAACCCAACCTGTAATGTGACCGTTTAAAATGCAGAATTTTACATTTGCTGAATGCTGAATTAGGAGACGTGCACCTAACTTATGGTGCAGCTGATGGTAGTAGAAGAAGAGCGTGGCACGCACTTCTACCGGACAATTGTCCCCTTCGGGTAGAATTTTCTCAATGGTTTTCACAACAAACGAAACGTGATGCCGAATTTCCGTCCTTTGTGATGTTTACGGATGAAGCAACATTTACCCGTGAAGGGAGTTTCAACAGCCGCAATAGTCACATTTAGGCTGAAAAGAAGTCCCACGCTATGCACCAGCGTGGTTTACAGCAAAAATTTGTGGTGAATCTTTGGGCAGGACTTGTTCACAACACTTTGTTTGGCTTGTATGTGGTACGAACTCATTTCTCGTTAGCCGTAAGGAAACATCTTAACCAAACATTTCAGGGAAGAGTAATTGGTAAGGGTGCACAAAACAGATGACCTCTGCGTTCACCAGCCTGACTGAATGCATCTTTTTTTTTATGGGGTCACAAGAAAGCTCGTATGTACGACATCTTGTTGAAACAGGGGAAGAGTGAATAGGAAGTATTATCGCGGCTGCTGCTAAAATTTAAGAAATGCTATAAATTTTTCAACGTGTTCACGACGAAATGCACTGTCACGCATGTATTGAAGTAGTTAATTGGAATTTTAACCATCTTTACTGCTGCGCGGACTCTGATGCGGCCATTATCACTAAACCAAAGCGATAGGATTATGGGTAAAAAACGTTTGTTTTGGCGTTTTTATCTTGTGGCACCTGTAGTACCAAAACAGGGCGCATGCGCCTAAGGGTTTATAAGCAAAAAACAACTCCTAATCTTTGACACAATATTTTCGGAATTACTGTGTTAAAAATGTAATACAAAAACGGAAACAAATAAATCTGCAAAAATTACAGAACCTAATTTAGATAATAAGAATACCAAATTACAGGTAACGCTTAAACTAAACACAATACTACAAACTAAAAGACTTTTTTTTTAATTTCAGGGCTTAAATGAGTTCTTAACAAGAAAACTCAAAAGCCGATCGATACAACTTAGAACCGCTCGATGCAACTTACAAGTGCATCCCAAAAATCATAGCAATATATTAATTAATCAAGTGTATGGATCACGGGATAAGAACTATTTTACAAAATTTTTTTTTATTTCTAGGATTATTCGTCGACGTTTCGCCTGCTTATTGCAGCTTTATCAAGACTAAAATTCTTTTAGGTGTGTTATCTGTACATCACACAAAATTTATACTTACCTCTAAACATTACAATTAAGTATTTAGGGGCAAAAAATATATATAAAATAATAAAAAAATATAATATAAATAAAAGAGGCAAAAAAATGCGGCACCTCAAAAGCGTTTTACTTCTGCCGTTTCTATAGGAAACGAATAAAGCCTTGGAATATTTTTTATTTTCCAATATCAAATGCAAATTCAATTTGGCAAAAACAACTTGTACCTGGCAAACAGTATAATGTTTAAAAGTAAGGACTACTTATTGGTCAAAGTTATCTATGTTTATAATAATTCCGCATTCAGGTAGTTAACTATTTAACTGCGTGCAGGGGCATCAAACCTAGACAGATAAACAATTCAAAGCAACATTTGCAACGATGCTGCATTGAAAGAGAGAAAGGAGTTACTAGAACTAAAACAATGTAAGAGGAAATCGTTGATAAAAAACTTTATCGCATGGAACGCATGTAAAAATCCTGTAGGTTTTTTGAAGTGCTGCCCAACAGGAGGTATCCTTGTTTTAATGGGAATCAATATACTACATTCGGCAAACAGTTTCGTATTGACAGTTGACGTCATCTTAAGCATTAAAATTGGAAAATACGATATAGCCAAAAAATAAAAAACAATGCTTCATATTAAAATAAAGATGACTTACGATTTATAAATACAAAAAAAACTATTGGGTTATTCTTACCGATGAGTAACACTTACTCAGGTTTAGCGAAAGTAACCAAGTGAAGTACCACTGTTGTATTAAATTTAGGTCTGCTTTAGGCTTATTTGAGTAGCAGGGTTGCCGAAGATTTTAGTATCCTAAGCAAAGATGGACATAAAGTTAGTAACAGAATGTTGAAGATTGCTGACGTATACATTGAATAGTAACGGTTCAAGGACCGAGCTTTGTGGTACTTTATTTGTAACTGATCACTTATTTGAAAATTCTCTGAGTTTGAAGTATCATTCAGTTAAAACATTTCAAATCAATTCTTTGAAATTCTCTCTAATGTCAAAACTTTTAACTTATGAGGCATTTTATTCAAGAATTGTTTTTCTACCAGGTTTACTGATTAATGGTTGATCGACCTTTTACAAATCTATGTTAATCATCCGATACAAATTCTTCACTCGTCAGGAACTCAAATATTGACTCGGAGATGGTGGATTTAGATTCCATAATTTTACATATGATAGGACAGAAACTAATTGGACGATAATTGTTGGAATCTACATATCAATTACCACTATTAAAATTGTTAATTTTCATGTATCGGAGATTGGATGTAATAAATATTCAGCCCAATTATTTAAAAAAAAGGTGGAGATAAACTATCAAAGTCAGGAGAAAAATTAAATTTTATTTAAAACACTTTCTTTTAATTTAATTTTAACATTGCAAAAAGCCAAGATACGGTTACAACTGGGTAATAAAAAAGTGACATTTAGTAGTTCGGTGTTTAATGACAGACTTTTCTCCGTTAGTACATAAATCATTACAAAGACATTAATTAGATATGTTGGTAAAATATTTACGGTACAAATAGTATAGGAAAAGCAAAATTTTAAAAATTCCTAAATTAAAGTCTGTATACTATTGACGCGGAGTAATAAATCATAATTGCTTGAAATAATTCTTTATTTTCTTGTGAAAGCGGTACTTCTACGGTTAAGTAAAAACCTATAAATTCTAACCAAAATACGTTCATTGTGCCGCTCTTGCAGCATATCGACCCATCTAGGGTCTGAGAACAATAGTTTAATCTGTTTAAACACGTTGCCATCAGCCCAGGTACTGACGAAACGAGAATCATAGCCGTAGACGTGGATATTATACCAAGATACGGTGGAATATTGCTGAATTAAATTATTTACTATGAAAAATAGATTCCACAAAGTAAGGATTGAAACAATAAAAGAAACCACATAATAATTCATATCAAGGTTGATTTTACTATTATAATATATTTACCTACTAAAAATATGATTTTCCAAACGTATCAGGTACCTACGCCACTGCAATACGGGAGATTTGATAATTCTGACAGGTTTATTACTCCGCGCCAATAGTATACTGAGTATAGTGGAAAGCTTGAATATTTCAGTAGCCCAAAACCTTATAAAAGTTGAAAGATAACTAAATAAGCTATATAATAAACCCGCCGTTGATTTGAACCTAATAGTAAAGTAGTTGTAATTATTGTTATTGTAAGATATTACATACATTTTAAAAATAATAAACATATTTTTTTCTTGCGAACTTACAGCAGGCGATTCAATATTGTTTTTTTCCCAACACTTAGTTGGCTATAATAATCGAAGGGTCGACTTATGGCTTTACTGCTTTACACATCTGTCGATAAAGTTACTTTAATGCAAATGCATTTTCGTGCGTGTTACGTCAACACGAGTCGACACTAGATATTGCAATACACCCCCTGCGTTTAGTTCTAGAGAACTTTTATAAAAGTAAAGCAGAATTTTTAATTATAATTCGAAAATTCAATTAAATACAGTGTATTCGTTTTAAAATTCTTTACAAAAAACTATATTGAATTAAAAACAAATAAAAACTTAAAATTTTATTTTTGGATGCCTTCCATTTCGTTCAAAACACAAAATGTTTCTTCTCAACATATATTAACGGAGCTTTTATACTAAAGGTCATTTTAAATACAGTTTCGAATCACTGTTTAGAAATGTGTATTATTTGACACAAATATTTAAACAAATTAATTTTGAAATTAAGTTAAACAGTGTAAAAAGAAAATAAACATCACGTGATCAAATTTTAATGGCCCTATTATTTATTTTGGTTGCATTCAAATTTACTTTACAACAGTGCAATTTACAATTAAATTATCTTATGTGTGTGAAATTTTAGAAAAACTTTTTCAAATATTGCGCATTTTAAAAATTTCCCAACTTTTGAATTTTTTGGAAAAAAATTTAAATTTGACAGATAATGCGTATCACGTAACTATTATTTTCTAACTCAATTTTCTTTTTCCTAAAACACAAATTGAAGCAAAACTCAAAGTTTGAAAGCTTTAAAAGATTACCATGCGATGCTTACTTTATTGATCACACTGTAGGTACACCAATTATAAGAAAAATATCAGATAATAAAGTGGTAACACCTTATTTATTATTTAAGATTATTATTTTCTTGAACTGACATTAAATTCATTGTAATCAAATATTTAAAATATTAAAATTATAAATTTGTCTCTTAACTTATGGTATAAATGAAGAAATTCCAAAAGCTGTTCAAATTCAAATTTTA
Source organism: Abscondita cerata (assembly GCA_030710515.1). NCBI lineage: Eukaryota > Metazoa > Arthropoda > Insecta > Coleoptera > Lampyridae > Abscondita > Abscondita cerata. Next base: position 105,218 of record JALBCR010004353.1, read on the forward strand.
CGGACACAATGTTTGTATAAATTTAAATAGATTTTTTCTATTTCTTAGTCACGGAAGCATACCACTCGAAGATCCCTAAATAATAAAACATTTTCACCTGTCACCATAAATATACCTTTCCTTCTGATTGATGTATTCATGCGCACTGTCCTATCAAAAAAATCTGTTGAGCCGATGGCTTCGAGCCTACCGAATTTCGTACTGAAATTAAAAGTTGATACCAAAAACAGGTAAAAAACAATTTGGCGCCACTAACAAAATGTTTGAAAAATTTCTTTAAATTAGGTAATAATTGCCGGGCCGATACAGTTTGCACTACTTATTTATTTTATTTAGTGCGTTTTCTAAAAACCTTTTCTCAAAATTACATAGTCCGTGACATCTTTCAAATGATTAATGATTTCCTTTACCTACATAATTCTATTTTTGATTGGTTTTTAATTTTGTTATCGTGACGCGGATTACAATAACGTTTATGTAAGACAAAGTAGTGATCGTTAAAAATAAATCAAGATATGTTTTAATATATTACTATTCCAAGTGTCCACTTGATCTAGATTGAAGATATTGTCACCAGATAATAGTTGGAGCTGAGGGTAAAACTTATGGAGATGCTGTGGATAAGGTGTATCGTGCGGGTGGTCAGACTACCGGAGTACACACGACCTCTCATTTGAATACGATCGTTCTTTATGTTTTACCTTCCGCAAGGATGGGAAATCTGCATCCGTGCACAAACTTTTAAGAATGTTACATCTACGCCGCCGCCGTTGTAACCTTTTTACACTGTTTTAATGATGTGTTCCTTTTAATGAGATAAGACAAGATCTGATAATATAAAATTTAATACTTTGGATATTGAAAACTCGTGCTATATATGTATGTAGTATGTATGTACTACGACGAGCGCTGTTTTTCAGTTATATCCGCTCGGTATTCATTTACAATCATCTTCGTCCTGTAAGATCCTCATTACCCAAAATTTCATTATATGCATGGAATGTGTGCACGCAAGGATATGACGTAGATAATTAGAAGTTTAAGCCACTGGATCGTGACGTGTATTGCGACAATGAACCATGCGTTATCGACATTACCATCTTTTTTGACACCCACACTAAAAAAGCGTTATTCGTATATTCGACACTTATTTGTTACGAAATAAAAATATAGATCTTACGATAACGAATTTTTTCGCATTTAAACATGTTTATATGGCAAAATAGTAAGTATGGCACACAATGAACATTATCATGGTTGGGTTTGCGTGCTTCTTGAACGATCGTGCCAATTATCGACAGTAAAGTGTTCGCAAATAAAACAAAGTCGAAACGTTGTCTTTTTATATACGTGGATGAGATTCTTTTATGCCGTAATATATTATTAAATACGTGTACTATATTCAATGTAACCTTACGTGTGCGGTGGTATCAATTATTTTCTTAATAATCATACTCGTTTAAAATACAATGCGCATCTTTTATATATTCCAAATATATTTGTATCGCAATTAATTATTGAGTCTCGATCTAACTTTAAATTCTAATCAGCAAAATGTAATCGCGGTACGTTTTAATAAAATCGACGCTTTCCTGTGTGCCTAATTAACTAGAAACATATTTGCATCGAAGGATATACTGCATTATGTACGCTGAATTAAAATTTGATAGTCCACAGGTGTTACAACAGGTGATGATCAATATTCATGAATGAAAATAATCTTTGTATATGCATTTGCATGTAAATAACGCGTGTTAATAAAATTTTATTAGATTTAAATTACGTATTTTGTGCCTATAATGAACGGAATGATTTTCAATATGTCGGTATTCAATATACAGGGTATTATCACTTAATGATACGCATTCTTGAACCATTTTCAAGTTCTATCCTGTCCAAATTAAATGTCCACTATTAATAACTTTGTTCCTATTAAAGACACAAAATTATTTAAATTAGCAAACTACTAGTATTTTTAACCGCCCTTTAATATAGAAACATGAAAAAAAAACAATTCGAGTTTGGACGAAAATACTATTTTGGGCTTATTTTAAAAAGAAAGACAATTTACGTACTCATTTCCGGCCGTAAAGGAGCATTTTTTCTATTCATCGGTCAGAAAAAGTAAACGGCCGCTTCGTTAAAATCTGGTAAAATCATAATAGCGATTAGCATGACTTTCAAAAGTGAAGATTAATATTGACATTCTTAGTAATAATTATGTTAATTTGGTTTAATCAATATTTATTATTTTCATAATTTAATAAATTATTTTTTCTTCAAGCGACATTAAAACGGCATATTATTGAACTACTGGCAGACGCTAAAAAGGTTTTTTCCGTCGACCTCATTATAAAATTGAGTTTTACGTACTCCCTGAATAATCATAAAGTAACACTTTTTTAACTGTAATACTTTTCGTCCGCAAACACTTTTCGTCCGAAAACATCTGTCAATGTCAATTATTATTTTATGTCAAATTAAATAAAGTCGAAGTAACCAGTATGAAAACCCATTTTTAAGAAAGGATGAATTTAGTGACTACATAGGATATTACAGTACTTTAGGTACATACTGAAACATTTTAGATACTGCAGAATATTGTTTGTTTACTTCCATTTATAACCTCAATTTCTCAATCCCACACAACTTTGAACAAAACAATTTGTTGTTCAAATTACAAGTAAATGATTTTAAGTGCTTTGAAATGATATTAATAAATTGTTTATAGTTTCTACAATGTGCGAAGCATATAGAAGAGCCTGGTTGTAATCTCACAATACTCGATACATTGTTTTCAATATGTAACACTTTAACTTCTTTAAAGTTATTCATTTATAAGGTAAGACAGAATTCATACGACTTGAGATTGCTTTAGACAATTTTATTAGGTAACATTTTGATACAGAAGCGGAGTTCCGATACAAAATTTTCACGATCATAAAATACAAAAACTTACAGTAGAAGTGAGTTAATTATGAGTAATTACTTGTGAAAAATCATTTGAATATTGATTCTGTCGCAGGAAAAACCAAAAATAGAATCATATAAGCCATCAACATTACTGGGTTCAAGATTTATTCGTACACAAAAACAAGGTGATTTCACAGTTTTCAATAAGCTGAAAGAAGATTATTACATTTTTGAAACATTTTCGGAGTGAATCAAAAATTACGTTTGCATACTTTCTTACGGTCAGGCAATATTTTGATTGAATATAAAATGATTATAAGTCTGACCACGGTACAAACTCAGTCTTATAACTATTATATGTCCAATTAGTAAGAATCGACTTCAATGTGTTTAATAGGAGAAACTTCATTACATCTTTGATCATAAACAATTAAAGAAATGCATTAATTTTGAGGGTAGGCTTCCAACTATAACTACATTTTTATACTTCAAAATAACACTACCTAAATGTAATTTTTATTATTTTAATAAATTATAAAAAAGTACATGTTTTACCTATTACCCATCATAATCAAGTGCTTTTATAAAAATTATTTGATTGTTGTAAACAAATGCTTTATCGGTACAATATTCGAACGCGGAAAGCTTTTATTTCCTTTAATAAATTTTGACACAAATGTTACAATACTGAACGGTGAAGTGAACATTAGGTACAGTAAAATCAGAACAAACGTAAAATTTTTGTTTAAAATTACTAAACATTTTGTTTTCAGTAAACGGTAATCAATAGAAAATTAATTAATTTAAGGTCAACGGAAAAATTAATATGTACCTCGGAAAAAGTGCTTTTTAATAACCTCGCCTGTTTGCTTGCCTCGGCTAACGCCTCGGCCAGCAAATTCAGTCTCGTACATAAAAGTGCACTTTTTTGTCCTTGTTACATAAATAACTATTTTTGGGCTCATTTTAAAAAAAGACAATTTACGTACTCATTTCCGGCCGCAAAGGAGCATTTTTTCTATTCATCGGACAGAAAAAGTAAACGGCCGCTTCGTTAAAATCTGGTAAAATCATAATAGCGATTAGCATGACTTTCAAAAAGTGAAAATTAATATTGACATTCTTAGTAATAATTATGTTAATTTGTTTTAATCAATATTTATTATTTTCATAATTTAATAAATTGTTTTTTCTTCAAGCGACAATAAAACGGCATATTATTGAACTACTGGCAGACGTTAAAAACTCTTTTTACTGTCTAGACATTAAAAGCAAAACAGTTATTTTGTTTCCACAACTATTTCGAGGTTGGTACCTCGGTTATGTCATATTATGAATGTAACAGTAAAGTACCAACTTGATTCGTCGAGAATAAAAAGTCACTATAAGACTCGAGAATCTCGAAAATTTGAAAATAACACATGAAAACTAGCAATAAACGCTTGAAGAAAAAATAATATATTTCACTTGGAGTTAAAAAATATAATTGTTTTGCTTAATTTGCTGTCTCGGCTAACACCTCGCCAGCAAACTTTTAAGCTCAACAACTATATTGTTTAACTCCTAGTAAAATAATCTACTATTTTACTGTGTAAACATTAAAAGTAAAACAGTTATTTTGTTTTCACAACTATTTAGAGGTTGGTACCTCAGTTACTTCAAATAGTCGCACAGTATTTGAAATTGTGTTAGATATTATGGAAATGGATTGTTTAATAGACTCGACACCTCCAGAATTAGCGGCAATTGCAAATGAAACTGTTGCAGATTTAATCCCAACAAAGTCTCGCGCAATTTACGACAACGCTTATAAAAAATCGTAGAGTGGGCCAAAGCTTACAATGCTAGAACATATACGGAAAAGGTAATGTTGGCGTAATTTACACATTTAGCTCAAAAATTAAAATGTAGTACGTTATGGTCGACGTATTCTACGTTAAAAACTAATTTTAACATAAAACATAACATTAATTTAGAATGGTAGAAAAAGTTAATAGCTTTCCTTAAAAAAAAAGGAGAAGGATATACACCTAAAAAATCCAAAGTTTTCACAAAAGAACAATTTCACAACTTTTTAAATAATGCACCAGATAATGTTTATTTAGCAACAAAGGTATGCACATAGTTTGGTATTGACACTTTTAGCTACTTTTAATATTCGGGATAACAGGAGCTTGTCGTTGCGATGAACTGTTACATCTAACTGTCAACAACATCGAAGACCTAGACCAACTCATTTCAGTCAAAATCGTAAACAGTAAAACAAAAACTGCTCGTTCATTTACTATTATTGGAGACTTCTATCTAAAGTTTTGTCGACAATATATAGCGCTTCGTCCAACTAATTTCGACAACCCAAAGTTTTTTTAAATATCAAAATGGTAAATGTCATAGAACTGTAATGGGAATACATAATATTTCTCAAGTTGCAAGAGATACTGCAACGTACTTACAATTACAACAACCGGCAGCCTATACTGGACATTGTCTACGAAGGACATCTGCAACACTCTTAATTGACGGTGGTGCAGATATCACATCATTGAAACGACATGGCGGATGGAAATCTACAAGTGTTGCTGAAGGATACATTAATGAATCGCTGTCAAATAAGAAGAAAGCAACAGCGACAATCTTATCCTTCCCAGAGCATTGTGAAACCGAGTGTACTGAAACATCACTGCCAAGTACGTCAAAGAGTACGCTGGAACAACAATCATTAACGATTCCATCAGAAATTTCAAAACAACTCATATCACCAATACCACAAAATGCTGAAGAATTGTTTCCCATTTCAGAATCTGCAAAATTGTGCACTTTATAATTGTACCTTTAATATAGTTCAAAAATGAGCATACGTTTTTTTTTCTAAAAGTTATTTTGAATTACATTTATTTTTTCCACATCAAAATTGTAGTTTTAGTTTATATGCAAATTTCTCTTCTGAATAATAATGACTTGAAAAATATAAACATTGTATAAATGTATAAATCACTCTTAATTAATTGTTGAATGGAACATTTCCATCACGTTAATTGTTTACGTTACCTTCTTATTTCATACATCTGGTAATTACAATAAGACAACTGTTAAGGTTATGTACATGCAAAAACGAAGCGTGAAAGTTGGTACCAACCTAATTCGTCTAGAATAAAACGTCACTATAACGCTCGAGAATCTCGAAAATTTGAAAATAACACATGAAAACCAGCAATAAACGCTTGAAGAAAAAATAGTATATTTCACTTGGAGTTAAGAAATATAATTGTTTCGCTTAATTTGCTGACTTGGCTAACGCCTTGCCAGCAAACTTTTAAGCTCAACAATTATATTGTTTAACTCTATTAAAAACAATCTACTATTAGTAGACGTCTAAAACCGTTGACCGACGTCTACATAAACACAATGAGAGCAAATAGCAAAAAAAAATGTCTCTTACTAGTTTTCGCTAAACGTTAAAAATACATAGGTTAGACGTACTTTTAAAAGTGTCACAATTATGTATCTTTATACATGTCTATAAGAGGTTATAAATTTTACATAAAATAAATTATGTTAACCCATACAGGGTGGTTCACCGTCAACCGCCGCGATTGTTTATCGAAAAACTGTACGTAGAAAAATTCTGAAAATTTGCGAACATACCAAAATCGATGTGGATCATTCAACCAAAATATTTGAAAGGTGGTAGAACTTCCGGTTTTACCAGAGTATGGACCAACTCGCTTATTTTAAATGGAACACCCTATATATTACTACATTTTTTTGTTGGTTTTGTTGCATTTATTTTTTATTCCAGTTATTTCGTGTACAACAAACGTAAATATAGACAAGTTTTTGGCAGTGCGATGGGCAGTCCATTTTTACTTTTCTTTGCAAACTTAGTAATGCATGATTTATTAACTTTTGTATGTGAGAACCTTAGTTTCACTCCTATATTTTTATATATATACAGGGTGTCCCAGAACTAATGGGACGTATTTTAATATAAGATTCCTTAGACGAAAACAATGAGATTAACCATACTCGAAAATTGGATATTTACTAAAATAGAGGGTTTTTTGTCAAAGTCGCCTTGATTAATTTGAGAACAATTGACAATATTGTTAAATGAATTTCAAATGCACTTAACGTTTTAATCCCAAATATCTCGAATATGGCTACATTTACAGACTTCAAACGAGTATGACTTTTTTATGCACAGATAATTGTAAAATCATAATTTTAAGATAAAGTAGCCCTAAAATTAAACACAAAAAGAATGTGTGTTTAAATAAAATTTTGGACGCATTTGTGGCGCCATCTTACAAGTACAGTAAAATTATCGTCAAATTTCAATTTGCAACACCAAAAACCCCCACTATGCAAAATATTGTCAAAATATCTCAAGTACTGTTCAATTAAATAAGAAAAAACTAAAATTAATTTTTCACCCTGTATCTTAGTAAATATCTAGTTTTTTAGTATAGTTAATATAAAAAAATCTCATTGTTTTCGTCTAAGGAATCTTATATTAAAATATGTCCCATTAGTTTTGGGACACCCTGTGTATATGTTGATGACATTATTACGTGTATTCCACACTCTGACATCAATACTACGTTAACAACATTTAACAATTACAATATTAACTTACAATTTACGTATGAATTAGAAAATGATAGAAACATTCCATTTCTTGATGTGATGTTGATTAATAACGATTCTACTTTACTGACCGATTGGTTCATGAAACCAATGGCTTCTAACCGGATTTTAAATTACTACTGTAAACACCCGCACAAGCAAAAAATAAATATTATCAAAAGCATGCATTATAAAATTAAAAAAACTTAGTAGTCCCGTTCTTTACAACAATAACAAAAAACTGTTAGTCAATATTTTAAAACGTAACAATTACCCGACAAAACTGATCACACAATTACTAATAAACACATTTTCACTCACTAACATACAAAATCAGGACACCACAATCACATCTACACCCACACGTATTATAAAACTGATAGCATCTCTGGCCTTTCACAAAAATTGATTAACATTCTAAAAAATAATGAAATAAAAATCATTCTATATAACAACAACACAATATACGAGTATAACACTATTTACACCAAACTGAAAGATGAAACTAACATGTTAGACAAATCCAATTTAATTTACAAATTAGGCTGTATTAATTGTGGTTCTAGTTACATAAGCTAGACTAGACAAAAGTTAAGAAACAGAATAAAAAATCATATATATAATTGCAATAAAAATTCGAGGAAACTGGATTGTCATCACATCATGTCAAGGAAGGACACAATTTAAATTATAATAATCCTACAAATTTAAACATAGAACCAAACTATAAAAAAGGTTAGTGCTTGAGATGATATACATCAACGTTTATAATAATAATGTCAATTTTAATAGTGACACTAATAATTTAAGGTCCATTTACACTAACTTAATTAATAAAATAATAAAAAAATAATTCTAACATGCATAAGTTAATTAATAAATTAGAAATTAATTCCCAATTAATACTATTATAATTTCTATGATTTTAATCTTTGTGGTAATAAGAATAACTACATATATTATATTTTAAATTTTATATTTGCTTATTTTACATTAAATTATGTCATCCTTGAATCTAACACACTAACAGAACTATTATCAATAATTGTTACAAATGTATCTATATCGACGTTTGATGTATTTTTGACAGTGTTAGTTCGCGTCTTATATTACATGTTGTTCGTTTTGTTATACGTTACAAGTGAATTTTGTCTATTTATTAAATTTTAATTTGTTACTTGATAGTTTATAAATGGATGCAAGTTAGTTCCAATACAACCAAAAAAAAACACACTTACCTTAAGTAAGTACTTATTTATAATTTGTAATTTTTCAAGTTATCATTTTATAAATAAAAAAATTTTTCAATTTGAAATTTTTTATTGACAAATGTAGCAAATATACTCGGTTTTAATTTTTAAAAATCATTTTTTGTATGTCCCAAATTTGCGGGACATTGCACCAAAGGTTTTTTTTATTTTTTTTTACTTTCCTTTTTTTTTAAAATGAGTCCTTTTTTTTTTTTTTTGTATTAATTTTTGAATTGTTTATTTTTTTTTTTTTTTTTTTTTTTTTTTTTTTTTTTTTTTTAATTTTTTTTTTTTTTTTTTTTTTTTTTTTTTTTTTTTTTTTTTTTTAAAAAAAATTTTTTTTTTTTTTTATTTTTTTTTTTTTTTTATTTTTTAATAAAAAAAAATTTTTTTTTTTTTTTTTTTTTTTTTTTTTTTTTAATATAATTAAAAAAAAAATTTTTTTTTTTTTTTTTTTTTTTTTTTTTTTTTTTTTTTTTTTTTTTTAATTTTTTTTTTTTTTTTTTTTTTTTTTTTTTTTTTTTTTATTTTTTGTAAACTGTTTGTAATTTGATTTTTATTGTAATGACAACACAAGAACCATCTCTTTTTCACTTTTAATAAATAGATGCCCTAAAAGAAGCCCGCCTACAGTAGGCGAAACGTTGGCGAAAAAAAGACCATTGTTTTTGTTTTTTCTCTTCTATTGAAGGCCCTTCTGACTGTAGAAGGTTTTTACAATTTGTTAATAAAACAAAGGAGGAATTATTTACTAAATTTACATTTTTAGATTCTACGTCTAATTCTAGGCATATTTTATGTATACTGGGTGACCCAATAAGACTGGTCCTCGGCCATATCTCGGGAACCGTTCGTCGTATGACTTTGGTGTAAAAAAAAGTATTAGGTAAATCGGCCATGAAGAATCGCAGGGAAATATTTTCAAGTTTTAAAAATGACCACCAAAGGGCGTAACTGCCATCTTAAATTTTTAAATTGCATTTTCTATAAATTTCGAATAATAAACAAAAAATTTTTTTACATTTGTAAAGAGAACCAGTTTATCTATCATTTTTGTAAAAACAAAAGTTCAGTTATTTCAAAAACAAAGATGGCGGGGGGTTTTCAATTGTTTTTGCAATAACCTGCTTTAACTTCTTAACGGTTTGACTGATTTTAACAAATTTGGTATCGTTGAAAAGAGCATTCCTTAAGCAATAAGAATCAACCAAAATATAGTTAATTTAATTGAATCCTTCTCCGCCAGGGGGCTAGTTTTGACACCATGACCAAATTTAAAAAAAAATCAAATGGAATGATATAACTTTTTCTTTATGATAAAGTAGCCAAATAACATCCAAATAGGCCAGTGAAAACCATTTTTCAAAATCTCGTTCCTAACCTCAAATATTGGGAAAATGAGAATAATGGATGTTTGAAGATCGAGGACCGCGCGGTAAATTTTCTAAAACTACTAAAAATTTAGTACAAAATGAATAAGATGTTAAAGAGACAATTGTGAGTCTAAATAAAATTCATTTAGTTATTATTTAAAAAAGTATATATCCTCAGAACATTCATGTTGCTCCAAAGGGACTAAACGCATTTTGAACTTATTGTCACTTTAATGTTACTCGTAATTCTAATGCATTTTAAAAATTTAAGATGGCAGTTACGCCTTCTGGTGGTCATTTTAAAACTTGGAAAATATTTTCCTACAATTCTTCATGGCCAATTTACCTAATATTTTTTACACCAAAGTCATACGACGAACGGTTTCCGAGATATGGCCGAGGAACAGTCTTATTGGGTCAAACCCGGTACAATATCATATACCTCACCTCAATCGTTTCTGACTTTTTTACGGCTGGTTGCATCAATACGACTTAAACTTAAGTAATGCTTAAAAACAATTGTTGCTATGGTTTTAAAAATTGTATCTAAGTTTTTAGGCATTGCTTAAGTTTAAGTTATGTCGATGTTTTATGTCAAAATTGGCATTTGCAGACCAAAACTAATTTGAATTATCAACTATTCAAAAACACACGTTTTTACTTGGTAGAATGGGTATCGAAAATAGTAGTTTTGAAAACCGTCAAAAGTGAATTTTTTCAAATGGAATATACCGATTTTATAATTTTATCTTATTCGTGGTTCGAAAATAAGGGTAAGTTGGTATAACATTGATTATTCGAAAATCGGTACTTGTTGCCATACTGGCAAATAAACAGTTTTCGAAATGCAAATATCCGTTAGATGCTTTTTACGCTACATTAATTATTAGTTGGCAGTGCTGGGTGGTCGAGAATTAAATTCAAACATGCCGGTCCGCCTAAACTATATCAAAAAAATCATTTGAATTCGTTTATTATTTATGGAGAAATACAACAAAGTTTTGTCAAGAACATCTAAGACGTTTACTGCTTGATACCCAGAAAATCGAAAACCTCCACGAAGCGTAGTAACAAAGATTATAAAAAACTTTCAACACTTTGGTTCTGCCGGAGCAAATATAGAGAGAAATAAACCAATAGTTAACAACGAATATAGATAAGTTTTAACACAAATTATTTTAATAAATGGTCAAATGGTTAACCCTGAACTTCTAAACATTTTTCATACCTAAGCAGCAATTTTTCATGGCTGGCTGTTCTTATCAAAGCGGGATTGAGTGCAGTAGTGTAAACTTGATTTTTTATTGTACTCCAAATAAAAAAACCTAGTACTGAGAGGTCGGGGAAACGGGCTGGCCAAAAGAATTGGTTCTTTATTGGCAATCCATTGACCGTAGAAAAGTTGTTGTTCAAATACCCATTATGCGGTGGTGCTCCATCATGCTGGTAAAATATGTTTGTATTGTCGGCCAAGGGCAAATTGTTCAGATACTCGGTCTCAAAACTTCGTAAAATATCAAGATACCGTGCTCCTATAAATTGAAACATGTGTTTACATCTAGAATAATTCGAAAGCGCCTAACTTACCATTTAAATTATTTTGATAAAATTGTAAAGCAATGGCGCCGTTATTATTTATGGCACAATAAACCTTAAACTAGCAAATTTCTTGAACATTTTGCTCTCGAAACGGGTGTACATTCGAATCGCTCCAATTGTGCCTATTAAAAACTCCATTTTTAGTAAATTTTGCCTCTTCTGTCCAAATAATATTGGTTTAGAAACAATTCGTTCTCTTGTGATCGAACTCGAATGAATTCACAAAAATTTATTCTTCTTGGAAAATTATCTTTCAAATGTTGTACAATAGAGAATGCGTAGGGATGAAACTTGTGTTTATGTAAAATTCTCAAAATAGATAACTTTGACAATTCCGAGTCCTATTGCTACTTGCTTTGTTCGTGCTGCTGGAGATGCGGCAAAATATTCTAAGACTGCAATTTCAATATTTTCATTGTTAACTACTGGTTTATTTCGCTCCCTATTTGCTCTGCCGGAGCCAAAGTTTTGAAAGTTTTCTATAATTATTCTGACAGCACTTCGTGATGGTTTTCGGGCAGCAAATGTTTCACATGTTCTTGACAAACCACTGTGGCATTCTCCATAAATGATAAACAAATTTAAATAATCTTAGTTTGTTCCGTATAGGCGTGCCGGCATGATTGAATTTATCGGGAACTTGGTTGTTATGACAGTGACAATAGTTTCGACCGCCAGCACACCCTATTAGTTAGCGTAAAAAAGCATCTATCGGGTATTTTCGTTTGAAAACTGTTTATTGCCAGTATGTCAACAACTAGCGATTTTTCGAATAATCAATGTTATAAAAACTTACCCTTATTTTAGACCACGAATGAGATAAAAATATAAAAATCGGTATGTTCCATTTGAAAAAATTGACTATTTGGATACCAATTTTTAAACACTCTTTATAATTATTTTTAACAATTTTGCACAAATACTGTTCTAACGGACCCAACTTAACATAAAAAATATACACAAACCAAGTAAAAAATGTTTTTGAATAGATGATAATTCAAATTAGTTTTTTGGTCTGCAAGCGCCTATTTTGACATAAAACATAAAATAAGTCAGAATCGATTGAGGTGAGTTATGTCACATTGTACATGAAATACGCCTAGAATTAGACGTAGAATCTAAAAAATGTAGTAATATATAGGGTGTTTCATTTAAAATAAACAAGTTGATACATACTCCCTGTAAAACCAGAAGATCTGCCATCTTTAAAATATTTTGGTTGAATGACCCCATCGACTTGGTATGTTGCAAATTTTTAGAATTTTTCTACGTATACAGTTTTACCATAAACAATCGCGGCGGTTCCCAGTGAACCACCCTGTATTTCTAATAGACCTGTAAGATTTTATGGTATTTTGAATAATTTGAAAAAATATGAAAATTACGAATAAAAAATGTAAATTTTTAGTTGGAGAGATGAATGATCTAAAAATTGACACCCTATTAATGTATTTTACGTAATATATATTCTATGTATCGCATACTAATTCTAGTTACGTGACATTAAGAAAAACGTTTTATGTGAATAAAAACTCAATAAAACTGGTTATATTCTACTGGCATAAATAATAACACTAGTAATATACATTATAATTAATATAGAAGAAATAATTAATGTGGGTGAATTATACCTTTCAAATTAACTTAATACACAGTATCTAACAGTTTTAATTTTCTTCTTTAAAAAATAATTACATGGTGAATATATCTTTTCAAAATTAACTTATACACAGTTTAACATTCGGAATATTTTCTTTAAAGAATTACATGTAAATAGTTTGGCAAAACTATGACAGAATTAATAAAATTGTAAAGTATTTACGAAAACTTGTTACACTTAATTGCACAAAGTATACCAAATCAAATGCGATAGCAGAGAATAAAAAATGCAGATTCGTCAATTCTCACGATTACATACACACACGTTGCGAAAATAATAATTCAGAAAAAAATTATGCAAGACACGTTTACTACTTTATCTTTTAATAATTCAATTCTACTTTTTTATTAATGGCATTTTTTATCAACGGACAAATCTATAAAAAAATTTTAGGGACTATAATAGTAACTTAGATAGCTTTTGATAAAAGAACATTTTTTAATTATTAAAGGAATCTTTTAATCTTTAAAAATTTATGTTTGTACTGACTACTTAAAATCTCAAATTTTATACCCCAACTGTTTATTTCAAAATTAAGTGTTATTTTTGACATTATTATCCAAGAACGGCCGTACCACGTTGAAACCACCGGTTTCTCAATCGTTACCAATGGAAATTTCGGAGGTATACCTCAAGGTTCAGTACTAGGTCCTCAGCTTTTTAATCTTTTTATGAATGACTTACCCACATTTCCAAAAACAAACCTGGCATTATTTGCTGATGACACGGCCGTATATGCACATTCGGTTAGTGCGATTGTATTAGCAAAACAAGTTCAAGTACATACACTTAAATATCTTAAAGAAATACTACGAACTTTGGAAAATTAAATTAAATGCCGATAAATCTTGTTACGGTTTGATTTCTCTGAATTTAGGACGTATGTCGTGAGCCGCCTTAAAACGTGTGGCGCGAGTAGTATGGTGCGACGAAAGTCGTATTTGGCGCGCATGTTGCTAATTTTCTATTGGCGGAGAGAAAAATACCGACTAGATTTTGGAGACGTACAACGGACATTTTCCTTTTCGTTTGATGCACGCGGGTGTCTTTAGCATATTTCCTGAACTGAAATTTTCACCTGAAATTATTTAATGTGGGTTTCAAGATTTTCAATACACATTGGCGTTTAAGTTTAATCTGGCTAGATTCACCGTGAGTATATTGGGTTTCTTTCCTAATTGCATTCATTCTAATTGCTGCATATGCTTTTAGCACGTTGTGTCCGACATTATGTGCGCATTGCGTATTGTACTTGGATAACTCTTGAGGGTGCTGGAGTAGCTAATTAAGAACCTTCCCTATAAATGAAAGACAACACCACGGTTTCGCATTAATTAAGCTGCAGGCCACCGGTGAATACCCCGTCTACAGAAGTTGGTTATGCTGCATACTTCCAGCAAGGGAGTCAATTGCCTTTTGTTTTCTCCGCACACCTCCCCTAAGAGGAACCCTTGGGTCTATCTAACTTCCCCGAACTGTCGATACAGCTAAGTTTTAGTATTTAACCCACTTATTCATAATAATAATGCGTATGAAGCTCAAGTACATATGACATAAAACGGCTCGATAGCTAATATTTAAGTAACTTTTATCGGTGTACACTCCTCAACCGGACGTTTGTTTTTAATCAGCTCAATAAGGGCTGGGGCGCTTTATTTAGAGCAGTTGTCGCGGACACAAAAGGCCTTTTGGGTTTGCATTCTAGTTTAGTTTTAGTTAAATCGCCGTGTGTAAGTGATATGTGTAAGCAGAGCTTTAATAGCAGCCAATTCTTAATTTGAATGATAATTCTAACTCAAGCGTTAACTAAAGCTTACCCAAAATTCGACACCTTATCTAAAAGCCTTATTTATTGTAAGCGAGGCTGCTGCTAACGCACGTAACTATTTGCGACAGTCTCTCTATTTCTGTCACATTCTCCTAATATTTTAAGATTTGTTATACTAAATTGTTTGTCTCTCTCTCTCTCTGGTTTGTGTTCGATTTAGCATATTAGATTTTAAGTAAAACCTGTTGATCTTCTGTTGGTCGGTTTTATTTCTTTCTTTATCCAGCAGGTGGCGCCTTGTTAGACCAGCAGTCTAATTTCTTATAGTTATTCAGGAATCTACGCAACTCTCTGACAAAGCCGGACGCTGCTGCTCTAACTACTATAAATATTCTAACCCTCTACTAATTTAGTGCGTTATATCGAGCCGAATTTCCTTTAGTTTTTTTTCAAGGTTGTTCTGCTAGAGCCGTCGCTTTTTTTGTTATTTTGTAAACAACAACCGTTACAATCTGAAGCAATAATTTTTTCTAAAAAATTTACAAATAAAATACTTACGCTTCTTAAAATCAATAATGAAAAAATAAAAATAAAAATGTTGTTAGATACTTAGGCGTTGTTCTAGATTCAAAATTAACATTTCAGAAGCACAAAAACTGCTACAAATAAAGCTTATGACAGTTTGAAACAGATTTATTCGTTAATGTACAGAAAAGTGTTTTGAATAGCAGCAACCAGGTCCAAGTTTTTTATTATTTTTCGTGAAGTTTATAAGTATAATAATTAATGTCATTTCAATTTGTATATTATTACTTAAGTAAATAATAACCTTCAATTTAAAAAAAGCAAAATCTAAATTAGTTAAGAAACATATACTTATTAAGTAGAAATTTTAATTTTCATCATTTATAAACATTGATTAATTATAGTTGCATTTATGTTATAATTGAAAAATAAAATGTTCATAAATTTTGTAATAAAATTGAGTTGAGTTGAGGTTCTCGTCCAATCACCAAAAGATTAAGCAATGTCGCCCGTGGTCATTATTTGGATGGGTGACCGCTTGCATTGATACGCATATGAGAAAAAAGCTTTATAAATTAGAAAATTTCATATACCGTGTGTCCGAAAATCTGAAGCATTATGTTTAGCATTAGGGAATTTGTAGAGTCCGATTTATATATTCCTAAACAGTAACAATGTGTAAAACGGTGTGGGTAATAATTTAAGGTACACCAAACATTTTTAAACCATTTTAAAAATATTTAATAATATTTTATATTTACGAGTTCAAATTTAGCCGATTTTTTTTTTTTGTTTGTATTAATACTTTAAAGAGAACAGCGTTTATTTCCATCGGTGAAAGATATTCTGTTAGTAACATTAAGCTAAAAATGCTTCATAATGTCAATATTCTAATAAATAGAAGATTCAACCTGTTATTTTAAAGATATAATACAACTAAAAACAATCTTACTGGGATTTGAACCCCCATTACGATTTGAAATATTATTAATATTTTCAAATGACTCACAATTAGTTTGATATTTTTAGAGTAGTACCTAAAAAAAGTTTTCTATTATTATTGTTAAACGTGTTTTGATGGTCAAAATAATCCTAAAATCACTTTTGGGGACATATAAATCAGAAAAGCTTTCCAAAATTCCCATGTTAAACAGAATGCTTCAGATCATTCGGGACACACGGTATAAGATATTTGGAGAAAATAAACTTTTTATCATTGATTATAAACTTCAACCATTTATTGTTTAACGGTGATGGTACTCGTTGCTCGCATTTTTTACATTTCTGATTCTTAAATGTGTATAAACTTAGATGCCATATATGCGTTAATTAATAGCTGCCAAACCTTGTTCACACAGTATAATGAAATATATCTTTTAGATCTCGACAACATCACATTTTAAATACGTCCAAAATAAGATCAAAATTATATGTATATAAAGCGGGCATTTAGATGTCGAATATCTATCATTATGTTTTTTTAAGTAGTTTAAATGTTAATGTGTTGCTTGGTTCATTGAACTATGAGACAGACGCAAAAAAAGCTTTTTGCACTCGCCGCTTCGGAAATGTCATTTGATAATAAGTGTGCAGCAAATCAGGGAAGCTATTCTTCCCGCATCAGTTCGGGAAAAATTAGAAAAAACACTTGCATTCACAGACATTGAAATAATATCATAATCCAAATGTTAATTTTTAGTTTTGTTAAAAATCATTTTTTCCAATGTTTTATGCCAATAAAAAACGAAGTGACTCGAAAATATACACAGTTATTAAAAATGTATATTGTGCCATCTATCCAGTTATTAAAACTGAAAACTCAACTTCACAGTACTCTACACTTTGTATCATGCTAACTATCTTAAAATTTGATTAATGTATAATGGTTGCTAATATTATTTTTTAAAGGAATATTTGCTCGATACAAAAAATATTGTACAAACTCTTGCGGAAGATTATTCTAGCATTTGCGCTCACGTAGGTAAAAGTTCTTCTTGATTCGTAAATGACTATTTACTATGTAAACATTAAAAGTAACATAAGTAAAATGTGTGTTTTGCGACATCTCGTGTAAACATTGACACGCATGAATAGTATAAACTAAGAAAAATGTCAACAGTTAACTGTAACGGCATGTGTGTTAAGTGCAAAAACGCTATCTAAGCGATAGCTTTAATGCTTGTAACACACGTTGCCGATAAAGCCAAGTATAACTTGTACAGAAGCACACACGCAACAAAAGAACACCTGATGCAGCATTTCGCTCTTATTGTGAGCTCATCAGAGGTGTATACTTAAGTGCGGTATACGACTGTACAAGACGGTGGTTGGTCTTTAAGCTCTCGTGGAGCAATGAACATAAGTAAAATGTGTGTCTTGCGACATTCGTGTAAACATTGACACGTATGAATAGTATAAACTAAGAAAAATGCCAACAGTTAATTTGTAACGGCATGTGTGTTTAAAGTGCAAAAGCGCTATCTAAGCGATAGCTTTAATGCCTGTAACACACGTTGCCGATAAAGCCAAGATAACTTGTACAGAAGTACACACGCAACAAAAAAGAACACCTGATGCAGCATTTACACACACATGCCGTTACAGTTAACTTGGCATATTTCTTACATTAAAAAGTAACATTCATTGATAAATAAATATATTTGAGCAACATTCCTTTTGTTTACAGATAACTTTTGAAGTTTGTATCTCGATTATGTCATATTATTATGAAAGTGACAGTAAAGTACCAACCTCATTCGTCAAGAATAAAACATCACTTTAACACTGAAAATTTCAAAATTTGAGAATAACACATGAATAAAACGCTTGAAGAAAAAATAGTATATTTCAGTTGATTAATACCTCGCCTACCTTGCCAGTAAACTTATATTGCTTAAAAACTCCTAGTAAAATAATCTACTATTTTAGAAAAGAGGATGGGTGCTTAAAAACAATATTCAAAATCGGACAAATCACACACATTTTCTCAATTTGACTTTTATATGCCATTGTATTTGTCCTAATGATACCTACAGGTACTGATATTTCTTAAACGCAAATTCCGACATTTAACATTGTAAATTCCGTTTTAAGATTGAGGCTTATATGCAAAAACCGACACGTCCATACAGAGTTTTTATTCAGAGCTTCGACATGTCGCCCAATTAAAAGTTAAGACATTGGCCACATGTTTTTGGGCATTAAGACAAATTGTTTTATTTTCATTCTTTTTTAGACTAGCATAACTAAATAACTTGAAAAACATTTTGAAACATTGGCAAGATGTGAAACCCTTCTCATGTTTCAAAAAATGCTTTTGATAGATCAAATAAGTATTTTTTTTAATTTTTAGAACCATAACTGTGTTAATACCTGAATTTTTATTAATGTTGATGTGCAAATGTCGACAAGTTCAAAATGTAATCACAAATCATAACGAAATAGGATATCACTGATTTTTTTGATCCATATTTTTTGGATTGTATCAATCGCACGAAAATAAAGGCGTGGGTTATTTATTAGTGACAAAAAATATAAATGCTAGAGACGTTTTTTTGGCATTTCCCTAAAATTGGTTTTAATTGACTTGTCGACTTTTGAATTTATACGCCTGAAATATACTAGCACAAAATTTTCAATTATCAGCAACAAATTAGCACAAAATTTCTATATAAATTATTTTTAAATGTGTCTACTGGGTACGGTCAATTTCATGGACATTATGTAAGATTCGGTCTAAAATTGGTAGTGAATTTTGTATAACTGTGAAAAATTATTTGGTTATAATGGTCGTAGAAACGTTAATATCTATAAACATAAATAAACAATTTATGAATTTAATTAATTTAATTAATCCTACTTGTTGTAGAAGTATGTATGTTACTAAAGTCTTCATTAACTTGTAATGTATCACTTCTAGAAGAAAATCTAGATGTACCAAAGTCATTTTTGAAAGAGTTACTGCATGGTTCCTTAAGAAGCAACTGAAATTAATCTTTGTTAAGTTCATAACCAAGTTTAACTTACCAACTTGTAAGTATAATGCAATACCAATAAGATTAGTAACAAACACAACACAATTTTTTTTAAAGACAAAAAAAATCGTTCTCTTTTGACCTTTTTTTGTCAAAAACATTGTCATTGCTCTATACATTTTTGTAGAGTTGCAGAAAATGTATGTTTAATATACTAATATGGAATGGATATAATTCAGCGTACTATTAGTGGAGACTAGTAAAATTTTTCAACCCGGCACAAAATGTTTGTTTTTGTGCCAATTACAACATTCTTGAGTATTCTCCATCCAACATCTCTTTTTGCAAAAAAGGGTTTTTTTAACCCTTTTAGAAGTACTTTGGCTTTAAAATTATTTTGACCCACTTTCCCTTTTTGTTATCGATGTTCAAGGAACACTTTGGTTTAAGCTTAAAAGGGTACACCTCATTCTGTTCATCCCCCCTTCTGTTATGTATATGTACATAAAAAAACACTGAAAAATTCAATGGCGTGTATCTTGGTCAAATATTGACAGATTGAACTAAAATTTTTAGGAAAAGGGAAACATTTTGAAAAAATAGTCAAAATTTGAGTAAAAGTTAAATATTGGCCAAACTATTTAATTTTTTTAGCTAAAATTTGGCATGCTGTTTGTAGTTCATAATGACTACTGTTCCTAAAAATTTCAGCTCAGTTTGTCAATATTTGACCGTCAACTTACTGTTAAATTCAATAACTGTTTCTCTGACTGTTTTGAGGCTACATCTGGAGTTCCGCATGGCTCCAATCTTGATCCATTATTATTTACTATCTGATTTATTTTATTTGTTTTCTAACACATGTTTTATAATGTTTGCGCATGATGTCAAATTAACAATATCTGTGAATTCCATCACTGACTGTCAGAAGTTACAAGATAGTTTAGATGAGCTTTATTCTTGGTGTACATTAAACAATATATTAATTATTATAAATAAATTTCAAGTTATTTTTTTATACCTTATATATAATTTACTTTTGCTTTCCGTTATTGTGATTTAGACTATTTTCCTTTATTAGTTTTTAGTAGCTTATACTTGTATTGCATTATTGATGTTTGTATCAATTATTATTCCTAAAGGGCATTTGCCTGTGTGTTGAATAAATACATAAATAAACATTTAGGACCGTCTATGAATTTCAAATTTTGGCAGGAAATTTCGTCCAACTTCGGCATCACTATAGTACTCATTTTTCAATGATCTTATTTATGTGTAGTGTTGGCAATATAACTTTGTCTAGCTGAACTAACGGCTCCTGTGTTACATATTTTTGACCCGAAATATAAACATTTCTTGATGGCAATATTTTTTTATGAAACCGTTAATGTTATTGCAATAAACCAACCCATTCTCTTCAGATACCAATAAGAACTGTGCCTTTTACGATAAACACTGATATTAACAATAATAAACTTCACTTCAGGTCTTTTCAATTCAGTACCTACTTCAAACTTTTTTCTTAGGTAAATCTAAATCACTTACGAAGTCGTTTAGCTTCAATTGACGTAACAAATGTGATGACCAGCAAAGAGTTTTAAATTTTGTTTTCAATCTCATCATTTTAGAGCTATTTGTAGTTTGTTTAAGAATAATTAGACGGTTGGGAAACTATAATTTCTGTCAAATTCGGTATTGTTTTCGTGATTGAAGACACGTCAGCATATTTTATTAAATGTTTAGTTTTTTTTCGAAAATTGTTTGATGTTACTAAAACAAAAATAGCAATCGCTTATGTGTCCCTTTGGCTTACGTCACATTACGGTTTTCAAAAGACATTAATTGTACCAGGCTGTCAAATTTCTGTAGCATATGATGCAGCAGATGTGTGGTACCAAATTTTATCTTGTTTGAAAGGTAAAAAATCAATTTCAAAATAAATGTTCAAAAAAAAAACTAAAAATACAAAATTATTTTATTAATTTTTTAATTATTTCGATCGGGCGCCATGATCCTGCTCCACATAACACTTTTTAATTAAAGATACAGGTTTGGAAATATAAACCTACCCATTTCCAATCATTTTTAATACAACAAGACGTCCCAAGAAATCAACAAAAAACCAAAACAAAGCCAATTTTAACCCTTTTTTAAAAAAAAAAATAAAAAAATTTAAAAAAATAAAAAAAAAAAAAAAAAAATAAAAAAAAATTGAACGTTCCCGCGTCGTTCGGCACGAAAACATTCGCTCGCGATTTGGCGATTTCCAACCGCAGTATTCGGCGCATTTTGCACCGGGACCTCAAAATGCATCCTACAAAATGGTTTGTTGCACAGGAATTAAGTGAAAGGGATTTTGAAACCCGTACGAACCTGTGTCGATCTCCGAGAACTCCCAAACGACGATGTTGTGCTCTTCACGGACGAAGCCCATTTTCATCTTTGTGGTGCCGTTAACAGGCAGAATTTTCGATATTGGAGTGACGAAAATCCTCGAGAAATCCATCAGGAACCCCTCCATAGCCCAAAAGTGACTGTGTGGTATGCTCTTTCCCCTTACTTTTTGAAGAAAATGGGCAAACCGTAACGGTCAACAGCGAGAGCTATTGTTTCATGCTGGAAAATTTTCTTAGACCCAAAATGGAAGAAAATGGCGTGGAAAATGTGTGGTTTCAACAGGATGGTGCAACCGCCCCACATCGCGACGATCAATGGACATTCTCAGGGAACTGTTTCCCGGTCGCCTCATTTCCCTGAGAGGTGATCTTGGCTGGCCGCCGCGCTCACCGGATCTCACTCCCTGTGACTTTTCCTTTGGGGTTACCTCAAATCGAAGGTTTACCAGCATCGACCTAGGACCCTTCTTGCTTTACGAAAAATTGCTCGGGCAATTGAAATTCCTGTGGAAATGACGGTGAAAGTCATGGAAAGCTACCGCGAGCGCCTAAATCAGTGTATCCGCTCCCAAGGACGACATTTGAGATGTGCTTTTCAAAACTTAAATTTAAAAATGGCATAAAATTTGCGATATGTTAATAAAAAAATTTTTTGACAAGTTGAGTGGTTTTAATTTTATAACGTTTTGAAATCGGATAGGTTTTTCTGCCCCACCCTGTATAATAGACTTTTTATTTCTAGGTGTATATTCACCGCAAATATAACAAAATCGATTTGGAGAATAAATGCAAATGCGTGACATTCTGTAGCAGTGGAGTCTCATCAATCTTTCAAAACTAACTTTGTTGTAATACATAATAAAAACCTTTAGCTATTCACATTAATTCACTAATAATAATTTTGTAAAAATAATTTCACTACTGTACACAGATTTACAAAATTTTATTTTCTGTTGACTTAAAATAAAGTACCTATGAAAGTATTGAAAATTAAAGTATGTCTTAATTGCAGAATCAGCATCTCAAACAAAATAAAAATTACATTTCAAGTTAATTTTTGCTCGTTACCAATGGTAATGCCATAGAGGTCCGGCGACACAATGAATGATGGTGTTCTTGCAGGCAGAAAATTCTTCCATAAACCTCCATCGTTGTCTGGCAGTCGCAAATGTAGTACTGGCTAATGGGGAAGTTCTTCTACATGCAGTCGAAGAGAATCCGGCAACTAGTACAGTGAAAAAATTGGTTAGGATTAAAAATTAGCCATAAAATGGTTTGCGTATATTTGGAGACAAATAGATTTCAAAAAAATGACAGTTACTGAACTTGGAAATCATATTTATTCATTGTATATGATGTCTGGTGTTAATATAATTTTGTAGTGAATTATTTTTAGTAGGCCTTTATACCAAGAAATGTAAAAACAGAGTTTAGGTAATAGGTCAAAACTTTTTGTAGAAACAAAATAATTTAATAAATTTTAAAACTTACAAACAATATGGCGGTTGATGAAAACGCTCTCGAAACTGCTGGTGATATGTATTTAAAATGTTGTGATTCTACAAAATTAAAGTTGTGGTATGTGTGTCCTATTCGTCATAGCAGTCAATTTTTAATATTCGCTGACAACAAGATTTCAAAACGCTTTATTATTTATTATGGGCTACTGTGACAAGTTTGCCATGTGAAACATACAAATTATTTGTTGTAATGTTTACTTGCATAATAAACACTTTTTAATTTTAATATTTAACTTAATAAACACTGAAATGTGAGGTCAATTTTATTTTTCAGAAAAGAAACATTAATTCTTAATTTCTAATAAATGAATGAATCATGAACATGAAAATTTTAACATGATGTTTGCTGTGTTAAAATTTTGAATTTGAACTCCCTGAATGACTTACTAATAACCTATTAAAAATATTACTGTGCTGTAGGTACCATGTTTATCAATACTTAAAAATACTTAAAAACAACAACCTAATAGATATCATTCGAAATAACTTTTTAGCATTCACAACTTTTAACTAACTTTCCCGATCAAGTGTGTATTGGTCTTTCCGCAATGGACAGTTCAGACGAAAGTGTGTAGTTTTGGAAGAAGAAGAAATTGAAAGAGAAAACAATAAAAAGCGGAAATGAATCCATGAAATCAAATTGAAAAGATAAGAAATTGGGGAATTTCATCATCTATTTCCAGATCTTTTACTTTACTTTACTTCCAAATGTCTAGTGAAAAATTTGACGTTTTGTTAGAATTTCTGAACATTTCGAAAAGCTATGGGTGCAAAAGAAAAATTGGCATTGTCTTTGAAGTAAGTAGGTACATAGTTTTATTGAATTTTATTTTGTATAAACATTATAATTCTCAACTGTTACCGAGGAGATAAAATCTTTATTAGCAGCATTTGAGTTTTTTATTATATCTTTTATTTACTTCAACATGTAGTTCAAGACGCAAAGATCGTGTTGTTTCTTCGACGGATTCAAACAATTTTGGTAATGATCCGTTCTTTTATGTTTTTCTATGTTTTCTAAGAACTTTTGCAATATTTCCGATGAGTTTAATTCAGATTTTGGAAGGCGCTTTGTGGTTTAGAGACGGTTGATGTACTTGAAGAGAGTGTTCCGAGTTCTGAACGAGTTGATAAAGCAGACGAGTTATCAAATGTATCCTGAGTAGCGACATAAGTTTCACAACCTTCACCTTCACTATTTCAAATTTCTTCATGAATTGCTTCAGCATCAGCATTTATGTTTGATTTTTGAGGCATTTTGTTTAGATTTGGAAAAGAAAATTTACTTCATCAAAATATTTTCATTTTTTGGAGAGGAATCTGCAAAATTTCCACATTTTAGCTTTTAGCGTTTCGGTAGAATCTTTTAAATTTTTCCACTTTTACTTCCACTCTTCAACTGAAAAAAAAATATTATTAATATTTTTGTAGGTTTTTGGGACATGGTGATTCATTTGTTAGTTTGGTGTTTAGCTACCGATTAGGGGAGTCAAGAGTTCGAAGCTATTGTTAAGGAAGTTTGTGTCGAAACTACAACCCATTGTAATACCAGCAACCAAATAGTGGGAAAATATAAAAAAGATTTTGTTTAAATGGAATTACCCAAACTGTATGGTGCTTTGAATGGAGGCATGTTGTGACGAAAAAACCACCAAAAAGCGGGACCCAACTTATTTATAATTATACAAAAGAATTTAGTGTTGTCCTGATGGCAATTAGCTGACTTAAGAGATTTATTACCACTGATGTTGGCGGTTATGAAAAAAGAATGCATGTGGCATTTAATAATAACTGGATCAAAATAGTCCTGGAAATAATATTTTGATGCTTCATGTACCAGTAATAATAATAATAACAATAATAATAATAATCTGTCCTGACATATTGAAAATTTTAGATTGTTATATACTCAATACGTTACGGCATTTTGTTGAAGTTAGAAAGAGAGAGCAAGTGTAGAATGTCTAATCTTCCTTCAAATGTAAATATTATTCTTTAAGTTTGTAAAAAATAAGTATTTAGTATTTTGTGATTTTACGAAAATTCTAATCAATGTTCAGTTGCTTTCATATTTTAATATAGCTATTGAAGCAAGCATAATGAAATACTTTTGCATAAAACCTGTTCGTATTGAATTTGAGGTTAAATGAGTCGTTTGTTTTCTTGTATTGTAGACCTGTGTGTAAACTATTAGACATAATACTTGCATCTTGCAAGAATATGCAGGTATTCTAAAGCTAAAAGTTTATTTTAAGTCAATACAGTTGTTATTATAGATAAGACAGATATTTCGATTAGTATGGATCGAGTAGTTTGTCTCTACCACAGGTCTCTACCGATAAACAGAAGTTGGTGTTCTAAGGACTTTATTCGGAATCAGCGAAGTAAAGTATAACCCAGAATTGGAGGTGTTATACATTTTTAGCTTCTTGATCGTAAACAATTTGAAACTCATGGGATTAATGAAGATTTTTAGAAAATGCCCGATTAAGGTTTTTAATGTTATGAATAATGAGAGCGTAAAGGTTTGTGCTTTAAATTATTTAATTTGCTATTTCTCTTTTGACTTTCTATTTCAGGTTTTACTAGAATCCAGGAGTCAACAAACAAGATAACAAGATTATTATTTTAAAACCATCCAAGAACAATTGTAAGAAATGTTGTAATTTCAAATACGGTTTTTTATTAAAAGTGATTGTCGTTTTAAGTTTTAATTACATCGTATTAAAAATTATTTTCTATAAATGTGTTAGTGGTCCTGAAAAGGACCGATTTGTTTGTGGATATACAGAAGTGAAAGCTAATAGGTATTACATGCGAAGTGCTTGGCTTATAGCAACTGGTTAAAATGCTGTCCATTTACTGTTAAACAGTGCCCCAAATAGAAGTTTCGTTGCACATTTGCAATCATATTTGCTGGTATATTGAAGCAAACTTCCACAATTTTATCTTTTAAAGACTCAATTGTGTCGTGGGTTCTGTCGGTATAAACCTTCGAAGATATGTAAGGCCATAAAAAGAAGTCGTTGGGGGACAAGCCTGGTGATCTTGGTGGCCAAGTAACTTCCTCACCTCTTCCAATCCAGGTTCTAGGAAGTGCTTCATTTAAAAGTTGTTTTATTTGATTCGCATTATGTGCTGGACACCCATCATGCTGATACCGCAAACTACATTGAGATTTAACGAACATTCATCGGTGAAGCAAATATTCTTAACAAAATTCATATCATTATTGCGTATCTCCATTAATGTTTCACAAAATTCTTGCCTTTTGTCAGCATCGGTTTATGCTTTTTAAAATTTTATGAACTCGACACCTATTTACACCACAGTCGATACTTAGTTGTCGAATACTAATATTAGGGTTAAGTTGCACAGCACCGAGTACATTGATTTCTTCATCGTTGTCCATCTTCTGGTTTTGTTGAACCTGCTTCGGACGCTTGTGTACACTGCGGTTTCTCTGCCGATCCGGAAAAAGTGCAGCAAACAAAGCAGAAGTGTTTCTATAGCTTTCACCTCTGTATACCCCTTAACCATTTGAACTTTCTCAGGGATTGTATACACACTCATTTTCAAAAATTAAATTAGAGAATATTACAATAAGGAACACGCAATAACAATTAATTGTAACGTATACGTCAATACGAAAATTTCATAGCCTTAGTGGATCAATTCAATTTTTTCTATAGTGAAATTCCTATGTTGCGTCTTGCCAGAGACACACGGTATATGGGGGGGGGGGGGGGGGGGGGGGGGGGGGGGGGGGGGGGGGGGGGGGCCGAAACTCTGTGTAAGAATCTATCCACGAGTGTTGGCTTTCTGCGTACTTGGTGTATTCAAATGCATCAAAAACTTTCTTTCATGTGGTCAGATTAGAAATGTGTCATCCGTGTATAATTTTGGGTTTAATGCCTATTTTGGAAATGGAAAGACGACATGATGATAAATGATAAACATTACATACGTCTGCAAATTGTGTGTCTAGAACGAGTTTATAACGATAGGTTATGCGACCTAGATACAAAAATCTTTACAAAAAGCTTAAAGTACACATTACAATGTAAAAGTCCCAAAAAGACGAAGTGATTCTCGATGTTTGTTTGCCATGTACAATCTCTTACGAACTAACACCGGCCGATTAGAGATTGTTATTTTTGCCAACACACAGTAGGATATAATAATCGAAGAATTGACTTAATCGTTTACACATCTGTCGATAAAGCTGCTTTCATGCAAATGCGTTTTCAGACGTGTTACGACAACATGAGACGTCACTAGACGTCGCAACATTTATTGGTCGTAATGTGAATAAACTACATAACTAACTGTTTGGAACATTGTTTAAATTAAAATTGTAAAAATTCGCCACATGTACTCCCGGGCTAGTGATAAAGAATTCACCACGCTGTATTTGTTGTAGATTTGCAGTAGATTTATTTAAATCTAGGTAGATGGTTGTGCGCTCAATGCATTTTTATATGGCCTACCCTTAAAATAGGTACGAGCGATTAACTTAGCTTCTTAGCTACGGATGTAATAGTCGCGTTACTCATGTATCTGCTGTATTGAGAACGTAGACGTCGAAACTGGTCATGATAAGGTGCGTGAGATGGAACTGATTTGTACTTTTGTATCTGCATCTAACAGAAGTACCCCAAAGACTAGTCGGCTAAGACAGAGAACAGGATATTTTTTTAGTAAGCTGTCAAACGTCAAGAGTTACTATTTTCGCATTGGTATTTTAATGTGCATTATCGTGGTATGTGACGCTGGCAAACTGCTGTATACAAGCATGCTATATTATTTGGTTACCTCTAAGCTCCATATTATTACATGCATCTGCTTATTGCTCATCTAGAATGTGTTCATTGTTTCGGATTTTGCAACGCGGCTTAAGCGACTTAGATACAAAAATTTTAAGTACAAATTACAGTGATGATAAACTTAAGCTAATTGAACCGCTGCTTATATTTATGTTGTAATATGTCGTTACATATTATTTTCAAAATTAAATCTGCTGGTAGCCATCCCAAAACCTTGCATGTGGTCGTTTCTGATTAGTAGCAGCAGTGGGGAATCGATGAAGGCAAATATTGGATTGATTGCAGAGATGGATAACTTTTGATTTTTTCCAGAGCTATATCTACTAATATTTGGGAGAAAGCGACGTGACTGCAGAACTTACCAAAGTGCTGCTGATTAGTGCTGTCAACGAATTTATGTAGGATGTTGCAAGTACGACAAATCGTGACAGTTAATTGAAAGGACACTCCTGATTTATAAAAATTTGTATGTTTAAATTGTAATTAAGTACTTATATTAACAACATTAATATTCTTGGACAGAGGAGTATCTTTAGTTGCAAAAAAGTATAACAGTAGTTTGCTGAGAATCAATTAATAATCATGTAAGAAACTAAAGCCATAATGAGAGACTCTTGCGACACTATCAATAATATAAACAACAACTTCTTCTTGTAGGTCATTTGCTGCAAGGACAGTGATTAATCTTCTATTGTTATGGGCAATATGAAATTGAATTACTGAAGTGATGTTCTTATTCAAAATAATTAAGTTTTGTAAGGTAAGGTCGCAAGATATTGTAAAATAGTACACAAACACCGAGAATCACTCGACAGCTGTTCCGTCCTTCTTGGACTCTTCAGAAGTGATAAAACTCGAGGGTAAGTTCAATATTGTGCGCGTGCTGTCGATTATATTCCATACTGGAGGGTTAATACGAGTCGACACTAGGTTCTGCCAAATTACGATAATATGTAATAGTAGTAGTACCTAGTAATTAGTAAATGATGCCTAAACCGAACAAGAATTTGTTAGGTAGCCAGAAATTAATCAGCAGTCCAACTAATTCGGTAAGAGTCATAAAACTTGAAGAAACAAAATTGGAATCGAAAATTTTGAATTAATTTTAAATCAAATTCTCTAAAAAATACATTCTAAAGGAATTCTGATGTTTTTGGCGGTAAATCTTCTTATCACAAGGAGATGGATGACCATGTTAATGGGAGGCAGGAGTAGGTATGTAATTGAACTTTAAGGCCCGACACAATTTTACATGTGGATGACATCACATTACGATGACTGGTTGTCGTAAATTGGTCGATTACGATTCTTATGGAGTTTAAACTTTTATGTCAAGTGTCGTTTCTGATGTGATCTTGCTGTTTCGAAATACAGTTCGTTTGGCCAGTGTTTACTTTTACCGTGTAGACCTCGGATATTTAGTATTACTCAGAAGGATAGTGATGCCCTTTCTCATTCTTAGTAACTTTTTATTTGCACATAAACCTCAGTTTGCAGATAAGAGATCAGAAACCGTAACCCCCATGTGCTTAAATTTATCTACCTTTTCATATTTCTAGTTTTACATTTTAATCTTTGCCCTTTGCATCTCAGCCCTACTGTCACTGTTTTTACTTTTGTTTAATTTATATTAAGATCAATCTATTGCACTTCCCTTATTACTTTTTCCAACATCTTAGCAAGTATGTCACTTTTTGTTATTATTGCTTTGTCATCCGCGTATGTTATATTTGCCTTCCTGTTGACTGTATTGTTTCCCTATGTTAGTTTATTGCACACCTTTTCTTTTCTATGTATTTTACTCTATGTTCTTCTGTATTGTATTTTATAACCATTTCAGTCTCATTTCTACTTTTACGTTATCCGCTCTTTTAATTGCATCATTGAACAATTTCTTTCTGTCCTTTTTTCCTTTCTTTTTTATTGATTTTTTTTGTTACTTTGTTTATTGATTCTTTCTTTTATTGATCCGATATTTGTTTTCCTCAGTTCTTATTCAATTGTTTCTTTATTAAATAATTATTATTAACCTTTGACTTTCACTCATTATGTCGAAAATGTACTCAAAACTCTGGTGTTCTAACAAACTTAATTTGCTTTCAGAACAACTTCAGTTAAAAGTTTTATTGTCCCCAATAAAATAATAAATAGTACACGATTTGATTAACTTATTTAGGCAACATAAAATGTTTCAGAAATATAAATTACATCGACAATCAATCAATAAGATGAAATTAACAAACACAGTGCGAACCCTTCAAATAAACTGCAAATTGTTTTGATTACTCCGGGTTAACAAATAAAGTGGGATTATCGGAAAGTTGTATAGCCTCATTAAAGGTTTTCCATGTATTATACTATGATTGGAAAGTTAGGTTGAAGAGGATTTAAGATTAATGACTTACAAAATCGACTGTTTTAATGATAAAACGCAAATATGTGTAATAATAATTTATCTGACAGTTATTTGAAAAATTGATCTAAAATCCTTACCAACGCAAAAAAATCCTAGGAAAAATAAAATCTTAAATTTAGATTTTTCTCGATACATTTAATCATATTCTGTAGAATATTGATGATTTATGAAAATTAGCGTAGGTTTGTATACGTTAGATACTGAAAAGCAAAGAAGCAAAAATAATTCCACAGATCTAGAGATATTATACCATTCCTAATATAATGGAAATTTATTATGTTCTTAATTAAGTAAAAGACAGCTTGAATGGATACAGTTTAAACCCAATTAACTAAAATAATAAAAAACATTGCAAATTAAGACGTAAAAATTTAATAGAAACTTAAAATTGCGTTAATTTATATACTAAGAAATTGTAATTACGTTAAACTTTAATAAATTTTAATTCAAATTTTAATTGCTGATTATGATTAAAAAAATGTGTGTGCAAAACGAAAAAAATTACGTAAATCTAATCGCCTCAAAAATGATTAAGACATTAAAATTTAACTGTATAAAAATTAAGCATAACGTCTAGCAAATGTCTTAAAACTGTAAGAAACAAACAAAGTTGAAGCGAAAAATAATGTTTAAAATTAAATCTAATTTAAAATAAATTTAATTACTATATTTAAATATATTTTTATTAAGATAATTTATAATATACATGAGGCAATGATTTATGCAACAACTTAAAAAACTGAAGGAGGGTAGAGGTAACAATCCTTCTGATTTCACAATCTAATTATGAATTTATTAAAGAACATTTTAATGAAATTCGTGAATGACAATGCATATAATATTATTGGTACAATAGAAACTGTGTTAAATTACAAATTAACGTATATATTTTTTCTGACACTATAACAACATATCAAACATATCATGTGGAATAGATAAAACAGAACAAATTGATAGGATAATAATAGGTATTCAAACTGTATATTTTACTTTAAAAATCAGTAGAATGAGTTATTTTTTATTATAAATTTTTATTTATTAACCGAATGAATTTTCATTTAATAAGCGGCCTTCATGAACGAATTCGTAAATTTGTCGCCTAGTAATGTTTTCCGCTTCCTAACCAGGGTTCACACAATTTTTAAAGTAACATTTTGAAAATAGATTAAACACATCTATAAAAGTTGTATTAATAATAACATCGATAATAATTTTATTAATAAAAATAAATTGCTCAAAAAGGGAAAAAACACGTTTAAAAAAATAGTTTAAATAAAATTGTAGACAATAAAATTTTCAACAGTTTTTTTCCATAACTTTTTGTATCATTTACGACTCTGGATAAGAAGTTATAATCATAATATTTTTAGCAGCGTAAGTGCTTCATGTTGATATCTTTAATAACAAAACAGTTATAGACCAATTACACATACCTGGGTCACCTTGTAGTGTAAATTTATTTCGGTCAGGTTATTAGCTTTTTTTCTGTTGGAATTAAGGTTTACAATGGAGTTACGAATACTCAATTTAATCACTCTCAATGGACAATTGCTACGCTTATTATAAGACTTGGAGGTATTGGTATAAGATGGATCAAGGATATTCAGTTGTCAGCCATTCTTTCTTCAGTGAACAGTGTTTGCTCTCTCGTCAATTCAATATACTCAATTATTAAAAATGAGAACCTAATGGTGTTCTAGTTAGAGAGACTACAGAAAGAGATTCACTGCTTTCAATTACCAGTTGAACGTTCAACTTAGCGTAATTGGCATGAATTGGCTTTCCACCATTTACAGTATAACATCAAGTTTCGACAATACTTCTAAGTTAGGATATTTAGCATGATGTAGTGAGGAATTAGGAGCTTGGTTTAATTATCTAAAAATATTAGTACATTCCTAACAACACATTCCGAATTTCAATACTACTGAGACTTGGATGCAGAATTTGCTTTTCATATGAATGCAGTTGTAAAAGCCAAGTAGATGAAAGTGGAAATAATAAATTGAAAAGGATTCGGAATATTGTCTATACATTCCTCAATGAATGAGCTGGTACCACTTATTGTTGTAAATTTTTTAATTATTCGCCAGGCCAGTTAAATTGATGATGGTGACACTAAAACTATACACTTAAAGCTTTCTAACACCATTTATAATTTTTTTGTCTAACAATTTCTAAGCCGGAAAGTAAACAACTGTTGACTTTCAACCCATGAAAAAGTATTTAAAGTTATGAAGACGTTTTTCACAACCTCTAAAATGTTAGGAATTAATAGTGATTTGAATAATAAATAATTTCATATTCGGGAATACCTATGTAAATTTCAAATTTCTATTTCAGTAAGATCAATGCATTCTTCATTTTAATTATTGGTCTTTGTATACTTGCAAGTGCAATTACATTATTTAAAAAATGTTAATGGAGTTGAAACTATTACAACCCAGGCAATTTAGTCGAAACTTGGGCTAAACCTCAAAAAAATCAAAGTAAAGCTAATTTTTAGCTGAGTGATAGTTTTGACTTCCCTGAACAACATATCAAAATTCTCCAAAATTCCTGTGTTCGTTTTATTTTATTTTATGACGTCAGAAAATGGCGTATCCGGTATTTACTTAAAACACTGTATCTTAGAAAGTACTCAACCAATTTGGATTAACTTATACGCATTTTAAATTGTATTACGACAGGAAATATTTTTGCTAATAACTGCAATTAACGTAATTTAAATGGTTTGGATGTTATTTCAAATAATATGTTAATTATTATGGTTTTCGACCAATTCAGACACAAATTACCACAAAATTGCTAAACGTACCCAAATTGTTTATAGGGCATTTTATCAGCTTTCTAAACTGTATAAAATTTTTAAATTCCGACTTCTTAGTTACCGAGATGTCGCAAAAATAAGTAACTATTTAAAATCAAAGTAGGGTTCGATCGGGTATATGTTCATGCATTATTCCCCTTAATGTTAATTCTATGTTGACATAGACTCCTCCGTTTTATTTTCGTTCCCGGCGTAAGTCAAGCGACAGTTTTTTTACATTTTAATGGGTCTCTATAAACAAACAACAACACTCAAACTTTACCCACAACTTTTAATTACACTATGAAGTATTGAACTGTCTGTATCTTATTTGTAATATATGAAGTTCTATGTCGGCGGCATAGTACTGACGGAAAGTCCCCTTTTGGTGGTACGAGGAGACCCCCAAATCTACTGTTGTAGTCAGATGTTTAAGTATATTTAAAATAAATGAATAGAAAATTAAATTAGATTTTGATAGACTGCTGGTTTTGGTAAACATAATGGAGCAAGGAAACTGTGGTATTTGTAGCAGTTCATTAAAGGGTAGAGTTTTAAGTACTGTTCGAAAGAAACATTTGGAGACGATGCAAGAGATCAGTATAAAAAAAGGTAATCGCTTGTACATTACATTTCTGGAATAAGAAACATTGACAGTTTACCTACAATTCAGGTAACAAATCTGGCTTTGATTATTTTGTTGTATAGGCCGTATAATTTTGCTGCAACGGTCTTGGCTCGGTATGGGTAAAAATGCTATTGTCAAATTCAAGGGATTTACAGAAAACTTATTACATGACAGATGGTATAACGATCAAAATACATCACAAGTTGATAAACGAAAGCTAATTGTCGAGAAAGCACCTGAGATTATTAGGGAGGATATTCGCTCCAAAGTTACACTACTGTGTAACCCACCACATTAAAAGGTGACGATGATCTTCTAGAAACACTCAAAATATTTTTGGAAACAATAATATTGACGAATTCTACTCACAAAATCGGTACGTCTAATAAACGAAACGCAGTAGTACAGGCTGGAATCAGTGGTTGTTGACCTAGATCTTTCATTTCTCCCCTTCTGTTGGGAATTTCAGTTTATACCCATCGACACTATGGTTTAAGACAATTTGATTGATTGATCTACTTAACAGTTTCGGATTTAGTTCTTCATATAATGAAGTACTGCGATACGAAAACTGTGTTATCCAACAGGAAACTGTTACGGAAAACGTTGGAAGTGGGGAATACGTTCAGTACTCTTTTGATAATTTTGATTTCAACATAAGAACTCTGATTTGTCACAATACGTTTCACAGCTTGGGAGGCATACGATGTACAATACTGTTTCCAACAACAACATTGACATAATTTAGTTCAAAAAGCCACGTGTAGCAGGTTTAAATAAAATAATAGTGCAAGAGCTTCCCAAAACTTCATCTGATACATTGACAGATTTAGAACGGATACGCGCTGTAAATTTTCTCTTCTTATGTAGTAACTGGGCTGGTAATACTAAACTATAATATTTCGCTTGAAACATTGTAGATAGACAGTTCTATTTTTCAGGGATAAAGAGATCTCCATACTGCAGTGACTTTATGGGGAAAGTCATCACTGTACAGGTGTCCTGCAATTCTACGCAAGTTGAGGTCTTGCCGTTTATTAATCTCTTACTAAGTAATCCAAACACCATCTACTCAGCTCTGCTTTTTGTCTCAGTAGAATGCAAAAAGAGAGGCCAAAAATACTGCATGATTACATTTGATCAACCCTTTACATCAAAGCGTCTGAGATAGTACACGCAGCAAAACCTGGACTGGACAACATAATAGTTCGCTATGAAAGACATAGTTCTTTTTGCATACGCTGTAACTGGTTGCGACAAGACGTTTGCAAATTATGGAAAAGGAAAGAAAAAATGTTCAAAGTACTGTAAAGATCAAAGCTCTTGCCTTGATAAACCGCGTGTTTAATTACCCTACTTTATCTCCAGAAAACATCTGCGAAGCAGGAATGAAATGTGTCCGTGCTCTGTACCCAAGTGGTGAACAATTTGACTGCATTGACGACTTAAGACTACATTTATACATAGTATACATTATAAAACATATATTTGGTTTAGGTCCAGGAATAGTTGGGAAACAAGTTGTCGGCTACAGACTGGAGATAGCGTATGACTGAGAAATTGTTAATTCATATCCAAACCACTCTTCCCCTGCTTCAGATTTGTTGTTCCTTCACATCTCATGAAACTATAAAATCGATTGCGGGACAAAGTGCACATGCACGCAATCAAGCCAAGCGTGTTCTAACTGCAAAGGATGACATATTATGTTAGTCTTTACGTTTTCCCCGATATTTTGGTAACTATAGAAGTCGGAATTTAAAAATTTTATACAGTTTACAAACCTGATAAAATGAAGAATAATAAATGTTCTATAAACTATTTGTGTACGTTTAGCAATTTTATGGAAGTTCGTGTCAGAATGGGTCAAGTATCTTAATAATTAAAATATTACTTAAAATAACATCCAAACCATCATAATTACGTTAATTGCAGTTATTAGCAATAATATTCCCCGTTGTAATACCTTTAAAATGCGCATAAGATCACCCAAATAGGTTCAGAACTTTCGGAGGTAGAGTCTTTTTAAGTAAATACCGGAAGCTGCTTTGTTGTGACGTCATAAAATCGCTAAAGCGAACATACGAAATTTTGAAAATTTTGATGTTGTTCAGGTAGGTCAAAACCTAGCTTTACATTCGTCTAATAACATTAACTAACTATGCCAAATCTTATTAAAATCACATAAACCATTTTAAATTTATAATAAAAAAACGTTTTCAAATTTTTAACTTTAAGGCGCATAGCGCCCAAACTAAGCGATTTTGGACTAAGGTAAGTTTACTTAAATCGGCTTATTTTGGTCTAAGGAATATGTGGTAGGCTTGTGTAAAGACTTTTTACAGACACCCTGTATATTGTATCTGTTTAAAATGGACAATTCATACAGCAAATATTTTCAAAAACTGTAGTGAAAATCAGGAGTTAGAAGTGAAGTTTAGTCACGATTGAATGTAGTAAATACATGTAACTATTTTTTCATTGATTGACATGCATTTTGTAAAATTGAACATTGATAATATTTCAATGAGCAGGCCATGCCGAATTTATGTCAATAATTAAATGCATTAAACTTTTTAACAAAATGTTCTGTTGTGACGTTTTGCTACACTATGTAAACGAATAGGTAATCAATTTCTATTTTTTCTTCCTTTGTAAAAGTGGGGCAGATTAGTCGCCTAAAACAGAATTTGTGGAAATATGTACTGATTTATTCACATAAATAGTGGAATACCTTCTTTTACGAGTTAACACGTTTACACAAACAGAAATAAGAGCATACAAAAGTGTGCCTACAATGGGTGGAAGACTTAAAAGTCACCAAGATTTGAAACAATTAATTATGTTTAGGAAAGTAAAAAAATATACACGTCTATTTAGACTTTGTTTACCTCAGTTATTTGAACCCCACTACTTAACTCTGACGTCACGTGGAAAAGACCTATTGATGGTACAAAGAAAAAGTAATGATTTAAAAAGTATAGATTTGCCAAAATTTACCTAAATACAAAAGATAAAAACCAAGTTACAAGATGTCGAAGTTAAAATTT
Organism: Abscondita cerata; assembly: GCA_030710515.1. Lineage (NCBI taxonomy): Eukaryota > Metazoa > Arthropoda > Insecta > Coleoptera > Lampyridae > Abscondita > Abscondita cerata. The sequence continues at coordinate 142,551 of JALBCR010004353.1, forward strand.
TGTAACGTGCAAATCTTCTAGAGAATCCGGTATACGTAAACATCTTGGGGAATTTTCTTTAGGTTGGTACTATCGACCACACTCTTTCTTTTTGACCGGTTCGTTGCAATAATGTCATGGTTTTATTACAATCTTCTTCAAAATTTGATAAGCGTTGTGTCATTCAATTCAGATACAATTTTTTATACTTTCTATTGTTAACGATTGTTTTAAATTTAGTTTGTGACTACCTTCTTTTCTATTTTAGCGAATTAGAGTATCTTTGTATCTTCTTTGTTCCTGTGGTGCTCGTTGGATTGTTTGAGTTAAAGGTATCTGATGACTACTACAAGGTTGGCTCTGATTTTCTTTGACCTTGTTAGGTTTAGTAAAAGACCACAGACTCTGTATAAAAACTTCTACTTTACCAGGATGCAAGATTTAACATCCCAAGTACACATTCCTTTTATTGTTTTTGATTCTCCAGTTTGAGAGGTGTCGACTTAGCTTTAAGATTATTCTTTTTGTATTTGTAAGATTGACGTTATTTAATTGATTTGAGGTCTTGTATACAACACAGATTTTTTAAATTCATTATGTTTATTACTTATCTATATTCTTCAATATCGTTAATATTTTAAGTAAATCTACATAAATATTTGATGATCAATCTAAATACTTATTATATTAGTGTGTAAGCTTCATACAAAAAACTGTTTCACGATATATGTACCTAATCAAACGTTTAAAATTGTGAAAATTTCTAAATTATAAGTCCTGTTCATTTGAGTAAGTGTTTAGAGATTCATTTACAACAAATTTCTTGCTTATCTTATTTACCTTAAAGACGTCTTGGCGCTTTGTAACTTTGCTATCTATTTTGTGCTTATAAATTTTAATCATAAAGTCTACACTATGATTAAAATTTGCTATGTCACTTATGTGTAGTGTGGGTCCTTGAATGCAAATTAAATTTGGACGTGTTACGTTAGCACGAGTCGACACTAGAAGTCACAAAACTTAGTTTAGCTATCGAAACAAGTGTTCGAATATAGTTTTTTGTGCAGTCTTTGGGATTTTCTGTTACAGTTAGGCGCTGCAGTTTACAGTTCCATTCATTTTAAATAATTTTCCTAAAATTTTATAAATTTTTTACTTCCTACTTATTTTTATAATTCAAAACTCTTACAACGGAATAGTAGCATACATATTCTTTTTTAATTAAGAATAAAATTGACTAGTGTTTAAGATTATGGATTTCACGTTATGATAAAATTTGAATAAAGAATTTAGGAATAAATATGTTACTGTCAATGTTACAATGTTACAAAAACTGGGTTATTTTTCAAAACGTAATGTCAAATTTAATTCAACCCACATAAAACTTTTTTTTGTAATATTGGATTCCAGATACGTTGTAGTGTATTATTTTTTTCGAAATCGTCACGAAAGTACAAAAAATCGGCAGTAAAGTAATTCATTATACGACAATTTTTAAGTTCACATTTTCGCCGGTAGAGATGTGTTTTATTTGCCGGCTATCGCCTCTGCAACTAAAACATGTTCGTCATAAAAAATTAAACTTTAGTGCCTTGATACATAAATAACTATTATACAGAGTAAAAGTAATATGTCGGTAAATTACTGCAAAAACATCTAATTTTCAATTTAATGTAATTTTTCTAAAATTTTTTTACGTTTCTTTCTATTATCAAAAATGATTTCAGGATCGATATATTCCACCAATGGTCGTCGAGAAAAAACGTTATATTGTCAGTTTTGAAGTAATAATTTGACATGTGTTGTGTTTGCTGCGTGCCAGAACGTTTAATATTTTGATAAGTTTGTAATATACCGTCTATTTTACACTTTTAGCACCTAGCACAAAAAATATAAAAAAATTATTAGTATAGTTAAGTGGACCATGTTAATGTAGGGATAACTGGTCAGAGTAAACATCTTATTTCACTTCCGGTAACATGCCAAGAGTAAGAGAAATGACAACCGACTTCAGGAACTACAATGAACAGTAATTTAAGGAAGCAGTGAAATCTGTAACTAAAGGCGGGTCCTCTATTACAGAGGCTGCTAGGAATTTGGTCTCACTACAAAAGTGGCCAACAACAAAATGATTAGTTGATTAATTTTATTAAAGAAAAGAAGTTGTTGTTACGAACTTCCAAAGCACCAAGTTTGAGTCATGCAAAAAGCTTTAATCAACATTTAGTGTCACTTTTTTTTGGCAATTTAAAGGTTGTTCTGACCAAATTAAATTTTTCTCTCTAAAAGATATTTATAGTCTTGACGAGACGGCGTCGACAACAGTGCATAAGCCCTCAAAGGGGGCTCAGGACAGAGGTGCGTCAATGAAGCAACATCCTCAGAACGAAGGACGATCGTCACTATAGTTTCAATAATTTCCACCACAGGAAAAACCGTACCACCTTTTCTTGTTTTTCCGAGGACCCATTACAAAAACCATATGATAATAAATTAACACTTCTACAAGTACAACTATTTGAGAAAGTATTAATTTTTTTTATTATTCATGAACGCCCCGCAGTTGATGCTCCCAAATTAATTATCCTTGACAATTACAATAACCACATCAGTATGTCTGCACTTAATTATGCCAAACATAATGGTATTGAATTACTCACCTTACACCCTATACCAGCCACAACTCACAAGTTGCAGGCCTTAGATGGTGGTGTGTTTGGACCCTTTAATAATTCTGTTTGTGACCGATGAATAGAGAGACAATAACGATTTATGACGTAGCAGGAGTAATTGGCAAAGCTTACCCGAAGTCTTTTACGTCTAGTAATATTTGTCATAGGTTTAAAGCTACAGCATTAGTGCCATTTAATAACGAAATATTTAAATCAGAAAACATTCGAACATTAAATGTAACCGATCTGCCGCTACCTGATAACCTAGTTATTTCTGTATTTAGCTCTAACTGAGGCCAGTAATATTCCCAAAGGTAGTGCTTATGTCCTACTTCAACTAATACTCAAATCAGCAAATCTGTCAACTCAATTGATGCAGATGATACCCAACCGTCTTCCACATCTGGGAACTCATATCGAAAGTAATGTTGTCTCTTACCTACGTCTGTAAAGGTTTTGTATCGGTATACTTAATGAAACTTATTTAAATACAGAGTATATTGCTGATTTATTCACTTTTTAATATTAACAAATATACATGAACTCACAACTAATATGATAACCAAAACAAAAATAAAGGAAATCAGCACACTGTCTGCGGGCTTGTTTGAATATCTAGCAAAATGGCAAAAGTTTCAAACGTTAAGTTTTTGACTATGTTTTTGAAGATGATTATACTAAGACTTCGCAATTTGTTGACATAGGAACCTAAATCATTGCCAAGGTTTACAGCAAATCAAGCTTTATGCACTATATTGCACAAACAACAAAAATCTTTACAACTGGTTATAATGTCGCATTTTTCACCGAAGTGAAGGGTACCGATAAATTATTGAACTTTAAGGAAGATGCCTTTTTGTTAAACGGGATTGTATTCAGATTTTGCTACCGCCAAGCAAACCTAGTGGGAGACGTTTCAAAGACATGTTTCGTATTTACGTTAGCTAACCGATGCTATGGTTAAATACTTGGTAAAAATATAAGTGATTTTAAACATTTCCTTGCGAATATACAGGGTGTCTCTAAAAGGTCTGTACAAAATCCTACCACATATTCCTGAGGTCGAAATAAGCCGATTTAAGCAAACTTACCTTATTCAAAAATTGCTTTGTTTCCTAGATACAGGGTGGTAAAGTTTAAAAATAAAAATCGTTTATATTTTGTGGAATTTGTGTGAAGTGTTTGAGAGTTGCTAGGCATTAATAACTTTAAATTGTTTGAATTTATTTCAGTTGTCTGTCAAAATGGCTGAAATGTTTACCTCTGCAGAAATGACGGATATGCTGTTAGTTTTTGGGTATTGTTCAGGAAATGGCCGCAAAAGTGTTAGGGTATACAGAGAGAAATTTCCAAATCGGCGCATACCAAACCATCAAACATTTGCTGCGATTGAGAGACGCCTTCGCGAAACCGGTAGATTTATCCCTGTAACTGCTAATTATGGACGGCAACGTACGATTATGACTCCTGAAGTTGAAGAAGAAATTTTGGAAAGAATTGCTGAGAATCCAAAATTAAGCACCAGACGCATAGGTTTAGAGGTAGGAGTATCCAAGGATGTAGTTCATAGGACACTGAAAGAACAACTGCTTCATCCATACCATATCCAAAAGGTACAAGACCTTTTACCTGCGGATCTCGATCAACGATTGGGTTTTTGTCGCTTCATTACCGAACACCGACATCAGAATGTGAATTTTGCTAAACAAATTTTATTTACAGACGAAGCATGTTTTACAAGAAGTGGTGTAACCAATTTACATAATGAACATTTTTATGCTGAAGAAAATCCACATGCCATAAAAGTAACTCATCATCAACATGAGTTTCGAATCAATGTGTGGGCAGGAATCATTGACAATTTTATTATCGGCCCTGTTATTTTACCGCCACGACTAAATGGTGTGGATTACCTAGAACATTTACAAAATACGCTGCCAGATTTATTAGACGATTTACCACTACAACTTCGACAAGTTATGTGGTTTATGCACGACGGTGCTCCACCACATTTTACATTAAATGTTCGCAATTATTTGCATCAAGCATATCCAAATAGATGGATTGGTAGAGGAAATGACGCTCCTTTAAAATGGCCACCACGTTCACCGGATATGACTCCAATGGATTATTTTTATGGGGATCTGTAAAAACCATGGTTTATTCAAGGCCTATTTATATTGAAGAGGAACTGTGGAGAAGAATTCAGGATGCAGTCGACGTATTAAAGAATGACGCGGAAATGCTAAGAAGAGTAAATTTGAACTTTTTACGTCGTATTAATCTCTGTACTTATGTTGACGGAGGTCATTTTGAACAGTTACTAAAAGTTTATGATAATTAAATTTATGTAGTATTTTTATTAGATAAATTGTTCACCATTGAATTTTCAAAAATCTTTTCTTAAAATCTTACCTAGTTCATTTTTGTAAATAAAATTGTAATAAATTAAATTGTAATAAATAAATTGTAGGTAATAAATTATTTTTTTTGTAACACTTACCCATACATTTCGCATCCCAAAAACCTCCAGACATAAATTTTTGAAGTAATTCTTTGAAAAATGTTCATACATTTAAAAATAAACGATTTTATTTTTAAACTTTACCACCCTGTATCTAGGAAACAAAGCAATTTTGGAATAAGGTAAGTTTGCTTAAATCGGCTTATTTCGACCTCAGGAATATGTGGTAGGATTTTGTACAGACCTTTTAGAGACACCCTGTATATGCTTTAACATTTAAAGTTTTTTAAATTTGAGAAAATAAGAATTATAAAAAGTCAATCCAATTAATTCCACGTTACCTTATTTGTTTAAAATTACGATGATACTTATGTATTTGTATGTTGCTATACAGGGTGTCCCACCGGGAACGCCATCGATAGATTATAGAAAAACTGTACATGGGAAAAATTTGAAAATTTGGTAGTATACTAACATCGACGAGGGCAGTTCCGTTAAAATATTTTCAAGATGGTGACACTTCCGGTTATACCGGAAGTAGGTGTCAAGTTGCTTATTTTAAATGGAACATCCTATATATTATTCTATTTTTGGATTTTGCACAAAATTGTAGACACATTTTTGTATAATGTCCTATACCTAAGTCTAACTGTTTTGGACTTATTTTAAATTTTATGTCAAAAATGACGTTTTCAGGCCTAAACAAAATTATAAAATTTTCCTATACTAATGCCTTTATTATTTAATTGGAATAGGTTTTCTTGTAGCAGGGGACCTATTTTAGTGGGCTATGTCGATATTTTGATAATAAATTAATACAGGGCGATCAAAAAAAAGGATTAAAATTAAATTCAAAAACACGTCAAAAGTCATTTTTTTAAATGCAAGCACCATGTTTTTATAATTTTATCTTATTTAGCATCAAAAATAAGGTTGACTTTGTACAAGGTTGTCTATTCAAAAATTCATGGTTTTCGAAATATTGGCAATTTAACATTTTTTGTTGCACAAATGCTATTGATTTCTTTTAATATGAATGGTTATTCCTAGTTGGCCATGATGGCGTTAGAAAACAATCATCTGTCAAGGATATGTCAAACTGTGTGTATCAAACTAAGAAATGCCAACAGTTAACTGTACCGACTGTGAGTGTTAAAGTGCATATCGTTATCAAAGCGATAACTTTATGCTTGAAACACACGTGTGTCGATAAAGCCAAGTAATTACTTGTACAGTATTACACACGCAACGAAAGAACACCTGGCTTTATCGACACACGTGTGTTTCAAGCATTTAAAGTTATCGCTTTGGTAACGATATGCACTTTAACACTCACAGTCGGTACAGTTAACTGTAACACATGTTCTTAATATAACTTTATCACATTGTCCATAAATAATAAATAAATTTAAGTAATCTTCGTTTGTATAATTTAAGCGTCCCGGCATGATTATTGAAAATTTTTAACAGTTTGACATATCCTTGACAGATGATTGTTTTCTAACGCCATCATGGCCAACTAGGAATAACCATTCATATTAAAAAGAAATACAATAGCATTTGTGCAACAAAAAAAAGTTAAATTGCCAATATTTCGAAAACCATGAATTTTTGAATAGACAACCTTGTACAAAGTCAACCTTATTTTGATGCTAAATAAAATAAAGCTATAAAAACATGGTGCTTGCATTTAAAAAATGACTTTTGACGTGTTTTTGAATTTAATTTTAATCCTTTTTTTTATCGCCCTGTATTAATTTATTATCAAAATATCGACATAGCCCACTAAAATAGGTCCCCTGCTACAAGAAACCTATTTCAATTAAATAATAAAGGCATTAGTATAGGAAAATTTTATAATTTTGTTTAGGCCTGAAAACGTCATTTTTGACATAAAATTTAAAATAAGTCCAAAACAGTTAGACTTAGGTATAGGACATTATACACAAAATGTGTCTAGAATTTTGGGCAAAATTCAAAAATAGAATAATATATAGGGTGTTCCATTTAAAATAAGCAAGTTGACACATACTTCCGGTATAACCGGAAGTGTCACCATCTTGAAAATATTTTAGCGGAACTGCCCCGTCGATGTTAGTATACTACCAAATTTTCAAATTTTTCCCATGTACAGTTTTTCTATAATCTATCGATGGCGTTCCCGGTGGGACACCCTGTATATTTTTAAATAATTAAATTATAATAATAAAAAAAAAATTTATAAATTATAAAATTTTAAAAATATTAAAAAAAATAATAAAAAAAAAATAAATAATATATATTTTTAAATAAATTAAAAAAAAAAATTTAATAAAAAAATATTATATAAAATTATAATAAATTAATTAATTTTAAAATAAAAAAATGTAAAATATTTATTTATTATATTTTTATTATTTTTGTTATAATATGTTTATTAATATATTTTTTTTTTTTTTTTGTTTTTTATTTATTTTATTTTAATTTTTTTTTTTTAAATATAATTAATTTTTTTATATTTTTATAATAATAACATATCGTCAAGCCTCATTGGAAGAGAAAATATTACTGATGATGATATAAAAATATACAGGGTAAAATTAAAAACTTCTGCATTGTTCTTCTTTGAAAATGGAAAGGAAGCAGAAGGTATTTGTCAGATTTTAAGAAAAAAAATAGGGAGTAGCTTCAACAAAATCTACCTTTTTAATATAAAGAAGTCTCTTTGAAAATCGGATGGAAACAGTGGTGGTCGCCCAAAAAACCGTTTTCGAAGCAGGCAATCGTAGACAAGAACTAAGACTTCACGAGTTATGTAAATTGAGCACCAAAGAATTGTCATGGCCACTGACATAAACTATTCCAGTTGTAAATGTTTTGTATAGACCTGATGAAGCTTTAGCATTATTTGTTGCTCTTAAACTTACACCTAGACATTACATGGGATTACAAATATCAGCAAAGACAAAATGATTCAAACAGTTATACCCAAGTTGCCACCATATTATCGAAGCCAAGAAGAAATGTTATCCTTGTTCAAACTCTATCGTAACCATTGAAATATCAGCAGACACAAGTTTGCAAGCATTGTTAGACCATACTGTGAAGCGGATCTCAGAAGTTCAGAAAGTTTTTTATCGACTTTTGATTCTTCTTATTAATCTAATATTAAGTTACAAATGATTTACAAATGGGGTGCTGACGGTAGTGCTGAAACGTCCTATCTGACAAAATTACAGTTTTTGTATTGAAGACATATTTGTAATGCTGAGATGCATCTACAAGTGTTTTAATACTCAAAAACGATGTAACTACATCCTAAAACATTTGTTTCGTATACTGAATTTTGTCTTATCTACAAAAATAATATAATTCCTACGAAGGTTTGTCCTATCTGCTTCTACTAAGCGAATTTGTAATATTTCGTGAGAAAAGACTTTCAGGTTTTGTAAAATGTCCAGATATCGAATACGATTACAAAGCAGAATGTCCTATCTGACAGATTGGACCTTTGAGTTTTGTAAAACTTCCAGATATCGGACAAAATTACAAAAAAAGCCCTATCTGTCAGATAGGACATTTTAGCCAAGTAATTCTCTTCTTAGTAATTGCCGTTGGGACAAGCGCTTCCCCAAATGACAGCTGCGACATAACCTACAAAATTGTCTTGATCAGTCAAATATCGATTATGTATTCGCTGTTCAATACTACAATATTATTTATCAGTTGACTGCGCCAAATATTTATAATAAGTGTGTTACTGTCTCCGTTTCTTGAGCTATCAGGTAAGTTTGGTTTCATTCAAGTTTACTTATTGTTACACCAAAACACTGACTTTCATGGGGTTTAATTTTATTAGATACATTTTTCATTCCTATGTTTTGTGCTCAGGCAACCTGAGAATTAAGAATGTAGGTATTTACTATTTGAAAACTGATGATAATAACAAATAACTTTCGTAATATGAGAAACCATTCGTATGTTATGATGTAAGTGTATATTCAAAGTAAACGTAACGTCACCAATGTAGAGGCGAATCGAGAAATAATATTTAGTACTACGCAAGTTGTGTTTTTTTGAAAGATTTTGATGCAAGTATAATGAAAAATATAATTTTGTCTATACAACAAAAATTTCAAGTACACAGAGTGTAAATGAATTTTCAGTAGTTCCACATTTTTTAGTATCTAGGCAAACATACTACTCATCCATTTGCAATTATTTGAGTTTTGATCATTATCAAGAGGTTAATGTTTTTATAGGATGGCTAGTGCAAGTAGCGACAGAAGCAAGAAATTGGTTATGCTGGCTTTGAACAAAAGTTTCCAACAAAAATTTGAAGGAATCAAAAGATGAAATCATAAAGAAACGCAGCAATCGCAAAGCTGATGATCCCGATTATCATCCAAGTGATGATATTGATTTTCAGAATCTCAAAACAAAAAATTGAAAGTGAGTCTTTTGAATAGCAGCCCAAATAGACAAAGTAACGTTCTTAAAATAAACTCTAACTTTTTGGTTCAAGATATTTCTTTAGAATCCGAAATCATTCTGAACCACGCAAAATAACTTCACAAGTTCCCGACCACCATGTTACTGGAGATTTCATGCTTGAAAATATGAAAAAACTAAAAAACTGGAGTGTTTAAATCCAGTTACTTAGTCCGTCAGTTTGGCTTCAAGACATAATTACCTATTCAGTTGATATTTGTGTGAAAAAATATGAAAAAACTTCACTAAGAAGGGATTACTAAGAAAAAAGACAATCGTCTGATGTACCAATTTTAACGAAAGGAGAAGGCAGAAACAAGAAGAACAAAATTCTCAGTATTGGAAACTTTTCAAAAAAGAACAACGCCTTTTCTAAATGGTTCTATCAAGCATTTCAGCAAATCAAAGAAGTACAACTGCACCTCTTGTATCACGAAGACAGAATACTTACAAATACTACTTAAAAATCTCGATCGATATTAATGTTTGTAAAGTTTTTTCTTAGCTACACTCGGGTATAATAAGAACAACAATCGAATCTTGAAAACTGTAAGAGGTGAATCAAAGATAAACATCTCTCCAGGTCGTGACAAACGAGGACATCGATCAGCCTTGAATAAAATTACAAGAAATCTAATTATATCACATATAAAAAGTTTTGGTCCTACAACTTCACACTACCGAAGAGAACATGCTCCTAAACGCTTTTACCTGCCGTCCGATGTCAACATTACTTCAATGTTTAATGACACCAAGGCTACACTTGCAGTTACGAACTTTATCGTCAAGAGGTGGAAAACATGAATATTTCCTTTGCTCAGCTAGGAGGAGAAGAGTGTTTTGCGTGTTCTACATTTGAGGTTCACAAAAAAAATATTAATCATGCCGACGAAATTGTGGCCATAGAGTGTGATCTATGTGAAAGTTATTATAATCACAAAACGAAATATATAAACGCCAGAGAAGAATATAAGAAAGACTCAGAAAAGTCTGAAATATACAACAAAATTATTATTTCCGCTGACTTACAAAAAGTGATAATGCTACCCCGTGCCAAAATGTTCAAGGAAATACTTTTTATTCCGCAATTATCGCATTTAATGAAAGTTTTGTTCCGGTTGGAAAAGCAAAAACCAAAAACCTTTTAGCAGTTGTATGGCATGAAGGGTGGCCAAACGTAACAAAGAGGATATTATTTCTGCTTTTCATGCATTTTTTCTCAAAAATAGGGACGTTGAATATATAAATATTTGGTTAGATAATTGCTCAGCCCAAAATAAAAACTGGGCTCTATATTCTTTTTTTATTTACATAATAAATTGCAGTAAAATAAATCTTAAACAACTCACAATAAAATACTTTGAGCCTGGCCACTCCTTCATGTCAGCCGATCATTTTCATCAAAAAGTGGAAATAGCCGTGGAAAATATTAAGAAAATTTTTGATTTTAAAGATTTTGTATCCTGTGTCGCATCGGACAATGGTAATAAAACTGATACAATTAGTATGGACATCAGGTATTCTATGATTGGAATGATCTCAGTTCCAAGTTGAAATTAAAAAAAAGGTAAGTTTTATTTCAAAGTACTTGGCTTTGATTTTAATAGAAAACCATCGTTTGAATAAGAAGTCTACAAAACTCTTGATTTCTTGAACAAAACCGATCTAAAAAATGGGATTCAAAAGCTTTCTGAAACGGCGAACATGACAGAGGAATAGACGAAACTCGCAAATAAGACATTGATATCAACTTAAAACCAATGCATCTCACGAGTCTCGTTCTACAATTTTGTGACTATAGACCTAAACGTAAATTGTGAGACAAGATGAACCAAATGACTAGGCTGAATTTCTAATAGTCAGTGTTGAGTTATTATACTTTATTACGACTGTAAGTAGAATGTAGTTTTTGTTCTTCTGCTGGTTTTTTCTCGATTTCCATTGTTGCTTCGAAAATAAATGAAAACTTTACTAATAATTATTGCCTTATGTGTCTCATTTTTTCCAGATTCCTAAGAAAAAACGTCCTAACTATCAAAAGTCAAGGTTCCAGATAACTATAACATTTCATAAGAATATTTATTGTATTTTTTTAAAAGGTAACTTGTGACAGAATGTCATTCTTTTGCACAATAATTACACAGAGGACAACATGTAAACAGAAAATCGTCCATATCTCGAAACTATCTTCATGTCGGATAAGACGTTTCAGCTTAGCAGGGCAGAGTAGTAGTCAAAGTACATATAAACAAAAAAGTTTGCAAAAATAATGAATCAGATGATTCTAATATTTTTATTACATTTATAGTTCCCTTACAGTGTAGTTTTGAAAACGGTAATAGTAAAAAAAAATTATTTGGCAAAATGTTTATTTATTAAAGAAACTGATTTTGTCATCAAGAATGACTTTGCATACATAGAGTCCCAAATTAAAGATATTTTACCTACATAAATAGGCTTTGAAGAAAAAAACTTTTCCATCAGTCATCAGTTACTTAAAGCTATTGTTGATGGAAAAGTACGTAACTCTCAATGTCATTCATCAACTCAAAAAATGTTTTATATGTGGTGCTGGCCCGAAATACTTTGATCTTATTGAATCCATAAAGTTGCGTCCATGTAATGAAGCTGCTCTTAACTTTGGGTTATCATCTCTACATGCTTATATTCGCTTTTCGAGTGCCTATATTACATATTGCATACAGATTAGAGGTTAAAACTTGGTAAGTAACGAAAGAAAAATAAGGAATTGTTTTTTAAGGAAAGAAATAGCATTATAGGCAAATTTCGGAAAAAATTGGGTTTATAGTAGCAAATCTGGATTTGGGAACACAAATGATGGCAATACAGCCCGTCGATTTTTCCGAAATCTACAGTCCACAAAAATCCTAATCCGTAGTCAAGATGTTATGAATAATTTTATATTACCCATTGGCCAGTTGTCAGAGCATGCACAAGAATGGTGCCATAAAGAAGTTAAGTATTATAGGGAGAAAATGTACACACACCAAGATTAGTTTAAGATTCTTTTAGTATCCTCTGACCGTGTAATGTCTAGTACTATAAGAAGTTTGCCACCAAGACAAAAATGTATACTAAACAAGGATGTAATTAACATGTTAAAATTTTCCAATATCAGTATTGATAATAGTGATTTTGAAGAATCCGATCCTGAATAGTTATTTTAATTAAGTGTACCTAGGGTATTATCAATACAGTGCGTAACATAAATGTTGGGTATAAATGAAACATTGGATTCCTATCGTGAAATTTATGCGCACGCGCACCACGTTGCAGTGCCAGTGTTATTTTTTACTCTTACATACCATAGCCACAGAACAAACACCTACGGATTCAGAATTGCCACTTACATTTAAAACGATCGCCAATTTGAGAAGCGCATGCGCGATGTTCGCCATATTATAAGGAAGTATAATTGTTTTAAAATTTGAAAACAAAGCATATTTTTGTGGCCAACGTTGACGAAATTTGTAAAATTAAAGTGATTAAAGTTTAACTATGAGCACAAATAAAGGTGGTAGTTGGTGTGCAGCACCTAATTGTTCAATAATTCTCACACAATAAAGAACTAAGTTTTTTAGGTTTTCTAAACATGATGCCAGGTGAGAAATAAACGGTTAAATTAAATTTAATTTATTATGTGTTTGTAGAGCTAAAGAATGGGTGGTTGCCTGCAGAAGACAAGATTTGCTAAAAAAGTTTTTATATTTATATAATAATTGTAAAATTTGTTTTGTACATTTTGAAGATCAAATGTATTTAAATTTTTGTAAAATCGCATTGAACCTGAAGCTGTTCCGACATTATTCAATATGCCAAATCCACTAAATCCAAAGGGCATTAAACGAAAGGCCCCTATGAGCAGATCTAATAACATAGAAGTTAAGCGACAAAAAAAAAATAGCTGCGCAGGTAAGATAAAATACTTCCTACAAAGAATTAGCAACTTTAAATGTGCTTTAGATAAATACTTCAGAAATATTATCCAAGCCCGGATGTTCAACATTTTATCAGATACTGTCGAATCCATAAATTTAACTGAACCAAAAGGTCAGCAAACCGAATAATCATATCATCGCATACACACCAACGTAAAAGAAAAGTTAAAGTTGCGGGTAAAAAATTACAGGCCAGAAATAGGATATTGCAGAAAAAATTAATCAACTTAAAAGTGATAAAAATATGTCGTTAGAAAACATTAGTGTTGATCAGTTTATAACATTATGCTCAATTTTCTTGTAGAGAAGAATTAGCACGTTTTATTAAAGTGCAAATAGACTTGAAACAATCGTAGAGCGAAAGGAAGACGATATTCTACTGAATTTAAGAAAGTTGCACTTACTATTTACTTTTTGAGTCCAAAAGGCTTATCAGTTTTTTAACAAAAATATTTTGTCTGCACATCTAAATGATCGCTTCAACGACTTACGGAACAGTGGCGAGACAAACCTGATATAAACAATGAACTATTTGAAGCCTTAAAATACAAAATAGACAAGCTAAGTGATAAAGGTAAATGTTGTGTGTTATGTGTCGATGGAATGTCTCTAAAGAGGTTTATTTGGTATTTAATTAAAGATGATATTGTGGTAGGTCTACATGACACAGGAATGGGCGTTCAATTAAAACCTGCAGGTAGTGTTTAGTATTTATGATTAGGAGCATTTATAGCAATTGAAGCATCCGTTGGGCAATTGTCTTTAAGCTAATAGCTTTAGTGGAGATGAACTCAAACTTTAATTTTTAGTTTCATTGAAAACTTGAAATATCTCGGGTTAAATATATGTTCATTTATTACAGATATGGGATCTAATGTTGTAGCAATTTTCAAAAATGTTGGAGTAACGGCACACAAACCTTATTTTTAAGTTAACAATAAAAAGTTAATTATTTGTTTAACACTCTTCATCTATTTAAATCACTGAGAAACAATTTCATAAAGTATGAGTTTCTATTTGGAAATAAAATTGCGTTGTGGAAACACATTGACGAATTTTATAAAAGAGACAAAAGGTCAAAATATAAGATTAACTCCCAAATTAACCGATATGCACATATATCCTAATGGTTTTCAAAAAATGAAAGTAAATTGCTGTACAGGTACTTAGTCACACTGTAGCAAGTGCTTTATATACATATGTAAGTTTTGGGAGGTTTAGAATCAAGTGCTATAGGAACAGCTGAACTGGAAACTTTTGATAAACTGTTTGATGTAATGAATTCTAATTCAATGAAATCGAGTAAATATTATGGCAGGGCTTGGATGAGATCAGTTGAACAGATTGACTTTTCAAATAAATCGTTACATCTCATTGAGTCGTAATTATAAAAAATAAAAACAAACCAAAAGATGTTACAAAATTAGTCAAAGTTATTTTTGGATTAAAAATAACAATTAATGGATTTTTAAATGTTTGGAATGATTTAAAGTCAATGTTCTCATATGTACGATAATATATTGAAAAATTCTTAGCCTACTATAGAACCAAACAAAATTTCAATGTCAAAATATTTTATTACTCAACATATTCTCCTCTTAATTGGATACATTTATTACAGCGAACCTGCAACGTCTCTAGACCTTTCAAAAAAATGTTTCTTCTTGCTCTGCAAACCAGACCTCCACAGCTTCTATTACCTCCTTGTTGGAAGAAAATGTACGACCTTTTAAACTTTTTTCAGTTGAGGAAAGAGGTGATAGTCGGACGGAGCCAAATCGGGTGAATAAGGGGGGTGTTCTAGTAATTCAAACCCTAAATCACAAATTTTTGCATGGCAACATGAGATTTGTGTGCAGGGGCGTTGTCCTGCAAAAACAAAACACCTTTGGATAGCTTTCCGCGTCTTTTTCTTTAATATTTTCCCGTAGAGTGGTCAGTAATGTCGAATAGTAATCTCCAGTTATTGTTCTACCCTTATCCAAAAATCAATCATGATTACTCCATGGCAATCCCAAAAACTGAAGCAAGAACTTTTCCAGCAGATTTTGGACACGAAACTTCTTAGGTCTTGGAGAACCAGAGTGTCGCCATTCCATCGATTGTTGCTTTGTTTCTGGATCGTAGAAATGTACCCAAGTCTCATCCATAGTAACAATTCGGTTTAAGAAGTCTACATCGTTTTCAAATCGAGCACAGATCGAACGCGATGCTTCTACCCTTGCACGCTTTTGGTCAACATTCAAACATTTGGGGATCCATTTTGAGCAATTTTTCTCATGTCCAAATTGACGTGAACCATATGATGAACGCGTTCGTATGAAATATTCAGTGCTTCAGATATCCGTTTTAGCCCAATTCGACGGTCTGATAAAATCATGTCATGAACTGCATCGATATTTTCGGGGACTGACACAGAAACTGGCCTTCCCGATCGGTCATCATCTTCAATGGAAAATTTACCTCTTTTGAAGCTTGCATTCCAATTTTGACGGTCGCATACGAAGGACATTGATCACCAAGGGTATTAAGCATATCTTCGTAAATCTGCTTACCTCTTAACCCTTTTAAATACAGGTACTTGATGATGGCTCGATACTCCAATTTTTCGATTTTCACAATTTCGGTGGACATCTTTTTCATTTAATTTATTGCGTGACTCTGGTTTACTTTTTTGACGTCAAACTTTACACTGACACTTCTAATAAGTTATTGTTCGTTGCTATGGTAACGCAATATTTTGTTTATGCAAGGAACTGGTCTAGGCTAACTAGATATCAATACATCCTCGATATATACAAGCAAGTTAAACCAAGACCGCTTAGAAAATTTGTTTTGTGCTATTAGACAACAAGGAGGAAACTCATGTAACCCCACACCTGTACAATTTGTTTCTGCATATAAAAAATTATATTGCTTAAATTTTTTTGAACATTTGGAAGGTGCGAATTGTGCAGAAGATTTAGACGTGTTACTTTCTAAGTTAAACGATGATATCACATTAAACAAAATTCGAAATACCGCCGAAGATTCTGTGTCTAATCATTCAACAGCTTTAACTCTGCCAACCACAGGTTATAGAAATAGTATACCAGAGGTTAATGCGTTGAGATATCTTATACGAAAATGTCTAGATCAGCATTCATGTTTAAAATGTACAAAGTATGCCAATGAGGAAGCAAATGTATTAAACCCGTCCGTTTAGTTTAATCATTACCAAAGCGTATCAAAATAAAAATTGTCATATTTTTGGCAATCTACAATCACCCAGTCTAAATTTCTCTGAGTATATTGGAAAACTGGAAATGATATTTGTAGACAATTTTTTAAAAATATTAAGTTGTAATGTTGGCAGGGAATTACTATTGCTTTTTGAAGCTGTTCCCTTTATGCATCCCTGTAAAAAATTTCCCATATCCTATTTATTAAAATTATTTGTTAGGTTAAGAATATATTATTGCCTCAAATATTTAAACAGAGACTTTAGAAAAAAAAAAAAAAAAAAAAAAAAAAAAAAGACTTCCTTTATTCAGAACAAAATGAATCAAAATTTTTTTTTTTTTTTAATTATTTTTTTTTTTTTTAAATTAAAAATGTTTGTTTTGTCCGTAAATGGCGTCAAGCTGATCCATAGGGCACTAAATTTAGTTTTCTTTAAACTTTCTTTTATTATCTTCATATTTTAAGCATTTGTACACAAACGAACTAGAAATATACTATGTTAAATTTAGTCCCGAAATTTTTGCACATTATATACTATAGTTAATTGTTTAAAATAGTAATTATAAATATACTTAGTTGTAAGTTGATTTTTGTTTTGTTAAGTCTCTGTTACTTGATAATAATAAATTATTGAAATCCTAAATTTTAATTTAATTGAAACATTGTAGGAAATAGGGCTAATCCAGTTATCGACATTTGTTATAAGAAAATACCTAGAAAACAGTTTTTTCAAAAATATAATAAACCACTTATGACATTTTTGTCATCCTAAAATTTAATTTTGAATCACTGTGCGGCGCAGTAAAAAAGTGAAAAATAAAAACTCCGGCGGAGAAAAAATTCGTTACCAAGTCGAAAAATATCAGATTTACTGAAGTTTGAAACAAATACATTTATTTTTCTACAATATTTAAATAGAGCCGTGTGATCCAAAGTTAATTTTCCTTTTGTCATTTTTAATTAACTTCATAAAAATAAGAATTTATAAAAAAGTATTTGTTTCTAAAAAATAATGCACATTTACTTTTAGTATTTCAATATTAAATTAAAAACAATTCAGAATTATATTTTTCTCTGCTTTCCATTGTTTTCAATACACACACTTTTAACGGTTCTACAAATCTAAATTATTTTGAAAAGCTGAAATTTTGCATATGGGCTAAAAATTAAAATTACAAAAAGTTCCTTCTATGAGGATGGGAATTTTACTGGTTACACTGTATGCTCTCAAAGAATGATTAAAAATGCTGTTGAATGGAGATTCGATTATTTTTGTTAAATGTTAAAAATATTAAATATACACATACAGGGTGTCCCACCGGGAACACCATCGATAGATTATAGAAAAACTGTACATGGGAAAAATTTGAAAATTTGGTAGTATACTAACATCGACGGGGGCAGTTTTCTTTCTTATCTTCAAGATGGTGACACGTCCGGTTATACCGGAAGTAGGTGTCAAGTTGCTTATTTTAAATGGAACATTCTATATATTATTCTATTTTTGGATTTTGCACAAAATTTTAGACACATTTTGTGTATAATGTCCTATACCTAAGTCTAACTGTTTTGGACTTATTTTAAATTTTATGTCAAAAATGACGTTTTCAGGCCTAAACAAAATTATAAAATTTTCCTATACTAATGCCTTTATTATTTAATTGGAATAGGTTTTCTTGTAGCAGGGGATCTATTTTAGTGGGCTATGTCGATATTTTGATAATAAATTAATACAGGGCGATAAAAAAAAGGATTAAAATTAAATTCAAAAACACGTCAAAAGTCATTTTTTTAAATGCAAGCACCATGTTTTTATAGCTTTATTTTATTTAGCATCAAAAATAAGGTTGACTTTGTACAAGGTTGTCTATTCAAAAAATTCATGGTTTTCGAAATATTGGCATTTTTTTGTTGCACAAATGCTATTGATTTCTTTTAATATGAATGGTTATTCCTAGTTGGCCATGATGGCGTTAGAAAACAATCATATGTCAATGATATGTCAAACTGTGTGTATCAAACTAGGAATGCCAACAGTTAACTGTACCGACTGTGAGTTAAATGCATATCGTTATCAAAAAAAGATAACTTATTATGCTTGAAACACACGTGCGTCGATAAAGCCAAGTAATTACTTGTACAGCATTACACACGCAACGAAAGAACACCTGGCTTTATCGACACACGTGTGTTTCAAGCATTTAAAGTTATCGCTTTGGTAACGATATGCACTTTAACACTCACAGTCGGTACAGTTAACTGTAACACATGTTTTAATATAACTTTATCACATTGTCCATAAATAATAAATAAATTTAAGTAATCTTCGTTTGTATAATTTAAGCGTCCCGGCATGATTATTGAAAATTTTTAACAGTTTGACATATCCTTGACAGATGATTGTTTTCTAACGCCATCATGGCCAACTAGGAATAACCATTCATATTAAAAGAAATACAATAGCATTTGTGCAACAAAAAAAGTTAAATTGCCAATATTTAGAAAACCATGAATTTTTGAATAGACAACCTTGTACAAAGTCAACCTTATTTTGATGCTAAATAAGATAAAATTATAAAAACATGGTGCTTGCATTTAAAAAAATGACTTTTGACGTGTTTTTGAATTTAATTTTAATCCTTTTTTATCGCCCTGTATTAATTTATTATCAAAATATCGACATAGCCCACTAAAATAGGTCCCCTGCTACAAGGAAACCTATTTCAATTAAATAATAATGGCATTGCTATAGGAAAATTTTATAATTTTGTTTAGGCCTGAAAACGTCATTTTTGACATAAAATTTAAAAATAAGTCCAAAACAGTTAGACTTAGGTATAGGACATTATACATAAATGTGTCTAGAATTTTAGGCAAAATTCAAAAATAGAATAATATATAGGGTGTTCCATTTAAAATAAAAGTTGACACATACTTCTGGTATAACGGAAGTGTCACCATCTTGAAAATATTTTAGCGGAACTGCCCCCGTCAATGTTAGTATACTACCAAATTTTCAAATTTTTCCCATGTACAGTTTTTCTATAATCTATCGATGGCGTTCCCGGTGGGACACCCTGTATGCATTAAGTATGTACGTAACTACATACCTTTAGATTTGTAGAGACTTTTCGTTAGATTTTACAAGTTACAAATACATAATGAACACGAATAGAACATTTTGGCTCCGTAAAAATAAGTTTTCTTTATAACCATGGCGTGTGTGTATAATTTTATATGCCCCTACAAAAGAAATTTTTAAAGACATAAAATCGGCTTAGTTACTGGGTTAAAAAACGATTTAGAAGCAATCACATGGTTAGTTAAACTCGCCTTTTACGATTTGATAGTAAAATTTCTGCGGATGGCATGAGTTACATGTCGAATAAAGTCAAAAGAAACAACGAGTTTAATATAAAACGTCTTTTGCCATCTTTTCTAATTTATATGATAACGATTACGTAATAAACGTGACGAATATTAATTTTACGCAAGAATCAAGGATAGCTGTCGTTGATAATTGCGCGTTGACATGCAGATGTACGTATTCATTGTTTGAATTGACAGTTCGGAATTACCTGTAATAAACTAATTATCATTTTCTTTAATTCCAGAAATTCCGTTAAAGTCATGCAAATTTAAATTATGCACATGCATGTGTAATTCATGGATTGCGGATTGTCTGTGTATATTTCATGGTTGTTGAGTAATTGCGCACTACGTAACATTGTACTCATCATATCATTTAATTGTAGTTTTAAATATCAACTCGGGCAATGTTTTCCGGAATGATTGAAAGCCGTTTATTATTTTAGCGTTGTTTCGAAACCGATGAAACATGTTGGTACTATTTACTTTATCTACTTTCACGTACCTACTAACTAAAATAGTTAAAATAGAGTGTGGTTTCCACAGCCATCGCAGAAAATATGACATAATGCAAACATCCATTATTATGAAAGTTTATTGTATCAAATTACATTCAATAAACCCAATTCGAAACTGAAAAACCCAAAAATGAAATTTCAAGTTTATTACATATTATAAATTTGTAAACGAGTTCAAATCTGTCAAGATTGAAGAAACAAAGCCAAATATTTCCAAAATAATGCTAAATGGAATCATAATTAAATCGCGTTATTGTTTAAAGCGTTTCATTTGAAAAAGTAGAGATATTTGACTTTCAAGTTTTTCGATTTTGCAGAGGTGTTATGAACACCCTGTAACACATTATTAAATTCTGTGCCAGTGTAGGTATCTTATAAAGATTATAAATAATCACTTAAAAAATTCATTTTCAAAACGGTTTGTTATTGTGACATTCATGAATGACCTTTTGTCTTAACCTCACAAAACTAATACACCCTTATGATGAGAATAAATAGTGATTTAGAAATATTGATAATCTTAGTATATGTGAATCTATTGTGGAAAGGTACTAACAAAATATTACCACAATGACATTGTCTTTTACACACTAAAAAATGTTTTATAAATATTCATTTTTCTTCTTATTTTCTGTCGATTGTATGGTCTAATCTTTAGGGTGATCTAAAAAATGTGTTTGCGTTACATCCGCGCGGAGTTCTCCTTCTTGTACCTAAAATACCCCGCACAATTTGTTACTTTTAGCACTTGTTAGGAAAATAAAACTATTTTTCTTTAGTACATGTAAGACTACCAAATAAGTACCGCAATGCAGCCATCCAACATCCGAATTATGCACAAGTGTTTTAAAAGTGTTGCAAAAACACTGGGTCAGTACTGAATTTTGCTATTAAATTATAGCTGAAGCTTCCCAAAACCATAAAAATTTGTAGTTTAAAATTCGAAATGACAACCGACATCTTAGTCAATTTTATGAATGCATAGCTACTAGCGCAGCGTGCTGTACATTTAATCTACTCCGGGGAGATAAATACACATTAGAAGTACTACTTTAATAATAAGAGTTCAAATAAAAACTTAGCTGAGCAGGCCATGGAACTGAATTAATTTAATTATTTTGATTGTGTACACATAAAGTACGACAACACCACGTCGAGTGGTGTTGAAACGTAACCTAAAAATGGACAAAAATTAATGTCATGTTTGGTACTGCAAGGATTAAAAATTTGGAAAATTTAAAACGGAAACAACAAAACAAAATTGGAAAAACACATACTATACACAATTACAAAATGTGAAAGAAAATTCCGAGACCTACCCAACCCAGTTTTTTATTTGAACACTCGTTATTTTGATCTATACTCAAAATTAGTACGAGTATATTTTTTAATTTTATAACTATGGAAAATAATGATTTGAGAGAAGTGTTAAACATAAGACCATTATGATTTTTTTTCATTAACTTTAGTAAGTAAGTTCAAATATCAGTTAGTTTTCAGTTTATTGCATTAATTGCTCTGTAGAGAGTCAGTGACCGCAGAATTAAAATGCCACTAACATTACGTGAAAAAATGAAATAATCCAGTTGTTTGGTGATTATAGTTGTATAGCAGCAGAGAACTTGATGTAGAATTTAACCTAAGATATCCCCAACGTATTCCCATTACTCATGGAAAAGCAACCGGTTAACTACTCTTTTCAATGAAACTGACAGTGTTGTTAAACTTCGTCAAAATAATCAACCTCGTCGAATACACCCGCATCTTGAGGATAACGATATATTGGAGACAAAAGCAAATCCATGTATGGCCTTACGAAATTTATCGTTTCAAAATTGAATATATGCGAGAACAAAATTAATAGATGTTTCAGTCGTCACCAGATCAAATCCTATAAAGCTTACTCACCTTGAAAAACGGTGATACCTAATAATGAAAGATGGCTTGTTAGAAAAAACAGTTCCTTTGAACTATGGTCTACGAGGTCTATCGATATTACACCCTTTGACTTTTATAACTATAAAACAAAACCCAGAAATTGGGATGAAGTTTGTGCCAAAATAAGACAAGCATGTCACGAAATCAAGATTCTTGAACTTAGACGAGTAGGTAGACAGAATAGAAAAAACTTGAAAATACGTTTAAATAGACGAGGAACTAATTGAAAGAGATTGATTATAATAATTATTATTGCAATTTTTTTTCTAAATTAATACATATATTGCGCTGAAAGAGTTATTTTAAACAATAAAATTTATTTAGAATTGAAATCTTAATTATTTTAATTTATAGTAAATGTTCTAATCAAATCCGACGTAAATTTAAGATAATTAAAGTTAAATAGGACCAACTAAAAGGAATTTGATTTATTTTAGTTAAAAAGATTTTTGTAAAGCTTTATTTTTAAATTGTTGAATGCGTGGGATATAAAAGATAAAAATGACAAAGGCGAGACATTAAATAAAATGCATTCTAGCATACGTGATAAAGATTAAAACTATCAGTGCAGGTGTAAAATGAACTTTTTTTATTGCGGATGCACCGGTGTCATAATTAAAAGTGGGGGAAAAAGTAAACTGGTTAAAAATATAGACTCGTTGTTTTATTAGCCAATGATTTTATCTAAACGAACTCAAAGTCCTGAGGTAAAATTTAAACTAAATAATTTTTTTGAAAGTCTCGAATTTCAACTGAATTTTTTTTTTAATTAAAACAATTACGATATATCGTAAAATAAATAAATCATTCTTCAGTATTAAATTTTTTTTTTTAATATTTGAACACACGACATTATTAATTTTCACATACTTTCCATACCTCACTAATTACAAAATTAAAACATAAACCTTTAATAAAATTAAGAATGGAAATTTTGACATGCAAAACAGTACATGGGTTTAAAAAATATTCATAAGAACTTTTGTTATATTTTTCTTCCATATCTCCAACAGGAAGCAAAATATTGAGAATAGGCCCTACTTGCAAATTATAGTCAAAATTGACTGTGAGGAATGTAACTCATCACTTATGACTTGCAAACATTCAAAACATTCCTTTAAAAAACAAAATATGGGGAGGTGTCCATCTTAGATTCAAACACTGTAAACAAAGCCCTAAGCATCTAAATCTTGATGATAGATTTTCAAAGGCATGTATAATATTAGCACTTTGAGAGTCTTAAATGGGTTTTCTTAAAATTTTATATTTTGCGGTTTCACAAAATTGTATCTTTTTTCATATTCATAGTGTGGTTCATGGTTTTAAAAATATTCACGCCTGTTTATTTATTGATGTATCACAAATGCAGCTTCAATATTTTAATTGTTGTTTTCTTTCATATGATTTTTAAATTTTCTTTTGAATTTTACAATACTATTAGAATTCTTAATATCCTCCGGTAATCTGTTGTATTCTTTAATGCCATTATAAAAAATTGAACCAGTGTTCTTCCTTAATCTAAAATATTGGTTGCATTGTCTGGTATGGTAACTATGGATTTTATTGACTTTGACTAGCATAGTAGTAAATAATTTGGTAGCAACTTATTTTCTACTTATTCAAAAAAACCAGAACATCACACAAGATTTCATCCGTAACAACTAAATATCCCAACTCATTGAACATTTCACTAATCATAACATATATATCTCTCACAATTTGCAGGAATGTATCATGTAGAACGATACACAATCGTGTTATTGTTATTGTTGCACTTGTGCACAGTCTTTGCGTTTGACCCGCTATTATAGAACATGAGCTGCTCGCAAACGGTATTATCTGTCTCTTTTGCTTATTTAAGCGCCCAGACACAATTTAAACTGTAATATCATGGATATTACGATATTTCTATTATTAATAAAGTTACTGAGTTGAAGCTGTAACCAATAAACAAGCAGATCTTGCAAATTAATCCTTGAAGTTAACTTAATCGATAACTCTTACAGGGTGTTCTAAACTTAGAAACCAACATGGCTGATTAAAATCATTCATAAGCTACTTATTTGAAATAAAACATGAAGAATGATTTTTTTATGCAAATTCGTTTAGTATCTACATTCCCTATATCTAAATGTAACTGTTTTGAAATATTTACTATTTGTGTAGTAATTATGGTTTGACTGCAATAAATTAAATTAGGAAGCCGGTTGGTGGTCATGGCTTGTTTATTTGCATACCTATTGTCAAAAAACAATATGTGTATAAATAAACCAGCCATTGAAAGCAACCGGCCTACTTCATTTTATTTATTGCAGTAAAATAATAATTACACAAATACCAAACATTTTTAAAACGGTTAGATTTAGGTATAGGAAATGTAGATACCAAACGAATTTGCATAAAATAAATGTTTCAGAAAACATAATAAAATACAAAGAGTTGTATTTAAAATAAGCAACACTGTAATAAAATTCTGTCATCCATAACTTCTAATCAAAACTTTTCGTGTTAGACCCTGTATATTCTAACACCGTGAGATAGTTCTAAAACGAAACTATAGTGTTAATATCGAGAAAAACTACCTAGTATAAGTTATAAAAATGGGAAATGTTTTAATTTCTTCTTAATCTTTAACCACCCAACAACCAATCACAAATTATCAAAATTAATAACAAAGAAATATGCAATTGAAAAAGATTGTATCAATACCTTTAAAACTTTAAAACAATGATTGAGCTTCAGAAAATTTAACAGTTTGAATAAACTTAACACAATGAAAGAAATCATTATCTGTACAGTAAAGCACGTAAATGTAGATAACACTGCATAATCAAAACAATTTTTGAATACGGATTCTTACCTATTATGAAAACATTTCTGCAGCTGCATTATACTAAATTAAAATAAATCCTATGATAAACAACAATCAAAGAAGTAATTGTTGTCTATGAAAATGTAACGAGCAAATCTAAACCGTCGATAACAACACTTAAATTTCCGAGAAAGCTAGTATGACAGACAGAAAATAACATTTAAAACAAGAACAAGACTTATTTTTCTACTTTCATCACAAATCTTCATAAACCAATTATAATGCCAAAATTAAGAGACAGAGTTTTTTGGGAGTTTTCTTAAAGAAAACAATTTCCTAAAGCTTTCTTACATCCTAGATGTAAATCAATGTATCTTACGAGGCTACGAAGAAAACATGGAATTATTTAACTGAATTTGACTTTGACATCAATTTCTGGTACAATCACTTCTAAAAAGGTGTAATCACGTGATACGGAATCTTTAAAATGTAACAACTGTATTCATATAAACTTAAAATATCTATTTATGTAACAAGTCCATTATCTACGTTTTTATGGACGAGCCACAGAATTGTGGACGAGCGACGAAAGACCGAGGCCATAACTGTGGCAAGACCATAAAACGAGGTTATGGCCGATATTTTATGGTCAACTGTATGATTTTACTCCAACAAATATTAAATATTAATTGTAGTTTAAATGATATGGAGAGCTGACACCGTGTGGGACGAGTTACATTATAATCGTCCGATATTAGTAAAATTTTTATCTTACCGCAAACAATCAGAAATTTTTTATAAGAAAAAGGTCTTAAAAATACTGGATCTAACATTAGTGAAGATCTAACGAAAAGTAGGTACGAATTATATAAATCTATTAAGGAAAAATATGGTCGCAATGTGTGGACTATAGATGGCAACATCATATGGTTGACGCTTGATAATAAGAAAAAGGTAGCTACATGCAAAAGTGATGTGTTAATTTAAATTTTTTTGTTTTGTTTGCTGCTTTCCTATCAAGCTTTCTTTTTAATTAAAAACTCATATGAGATTCCTCGACTGACACATTTACTCCGCTGCGCCCCTTGTTGACGTGAATTTCTCATGTTAAGTAATTATGAAAAAAAATTAATCAAATTAATCATTGATTCCCCTGATAGTACTTATGCTGAAGCTTTGTCGACATGGTTTACTCTATCTGAACAAAATGTTAACAGTGTAACAGTAACTATTAAGTCAGAGAGATTTTGATATGCTTGTATGTGAGTGTGCTCAGTTGAGCCTTATTTCTTCTTCCACGTACCCAAAATCTAAATATCGCTTACTTGCGGCTCACACAAGAATCTGTTGCATCGTTGAGTGATTTGTTTTTATCCTCACTAGGAACACTTCTTTTTTGGCCATCATAGCCTGTCTTGCCATAAATGTGCTCGTCATGGAGTCATTAATAATATTTTGAAGCAAGTTCTGGCTTTTGCAGAATTCTGTTTTAGACCCTCCTGGTTATTTCAGAAAATGATGGAAAAGAACTAATGACATGTCCTTAATTCTTTGGTAACAAGGCAAAGCTTTACTTTGCGATGCAACCTGTCCCAAAATCTTATGTGAATTCTACTAGTACCAGAGTCGGCGCTGCAGCAGATTTGGATGAAATCTAGATCCAAAAATCCAGAAGCGATACTTTTTGAGATATCAATTTTTAAACATTTAATTAGTTCAATATCGGCCTTCAGATATTTCACGTTTTTAGGTTATTATTTGAAATATCAAATTCAAATTTTATTTACACTTATGACGGTAACGACATTAACTGTTCATGATTTAAAAGTTGACATTGATTATACAGGGTATAAGAAAAAAATTTAAACTTTGTAATCGAAATTATAAATAACTTAATACAATCAAATAGGATATCTTGTATATTTTGTTCAGAACAATGTAGAATTAAATTTTTTACTATAGATTGTTACGTAGATTCAGAATAAAATACAAAAATACAGGGTGTCCGGAAATTATGCGCAAAAACGTTGGGTGCTAATTCTAGAGTAAAAATAAAGGCTACAAGTTTCTATAACATTTTTTCGAAAACTCAAAAGTAAAGGATCTACAGTACTTTAAAGTTAGGATTTTTAAAACATTTTTTTTTAAATTTTTTTTTGTTTCTTAACCGATTAATTTGAAATTTGGCACGCTGATTACTCATGCTCATGCTCATGTAGCCACTGAGGAACTTAAAAGAATGGTCAAAACCGATTTTGAACAAAACTACTTTTTAAAGGCAATTTCGAAGAACAGGGTACTACACGGACAGGCTGTATATACAGATAAGTAGTGTTCAGATAATTTGTTTACATTTTGCATTATAATAAGTGTCTTTGTTTTGTAACTTGCGGTAAGAAAAAAATATAAGAGTACAATAAAACTAAAAATGGCATTGTTATAGTTACAACAACAACGCGTCTAAACGTACTTGACCCTTTATCGGAAAACCTTCCAGCAAATAAACCACACAGGCGTTTGACAATTCTATTGCATTCGTCGTAAAAAACTCTCATTTAAAAGTCTACATTACCCATTCTTTAAAATTGTAGTGCAACATCAAAACTTTAAGTAATTCTGCCACAAAGCAATAAACAACCGGCACTAAAACAATAATTACACAAATTCTAAATATTTCTATACTTGTTAGATTTAAGTAGAAAATAACAAACAAATTTGCATACATAAAGGTATCATAAAATACATAGTACTCTATTTAAAATAAGCAACTTATAAGTGATTTTAATTAGGCATTTTTGCATTGTTTAGAACACCCCGTTGCTGGTTATCGATTAAATTAACGTCAAGAATTAATTTGCAAGGGCTGGTTATTTACTGGTTACAGTTTGAACTCAGTAACTTGATCAATAATAGAAATATTTTTAAAACATGAACATATTTGAGTAACAGTTGATTTTAGAATTCCAAAATAAGATAAAAGACTTAACGTACCTACTCAAAAACTGCTACTACCTGTATTTTCAGTTTTCTAATAAAACTATATCTGTTTCAACTTGTAATCAAACTCTTTGTGTTACGCTCTGTGTAGTACGTTGTTTATTACATGTAGTGTGTTTGCATTGATTATAAAGTTGTGTTTGTCAGTGCATTCAGAAAATTAAATTTTTTAATTCTTTACTGTAATGACTTGAAATTGAAATTTTTCTCCTGTTTGAACAGGACACAATGTGTCAAAGAAAACGACAAACTAATTTTAAAGATTTTATACAACTTTGAAAGATTTTGAGTCACTCGTGCCTAAACAATGCATTTTTTATTGAAAAACTACTGTTATGCAACTCATATTTCCGAAAGACGTGATAAAAAAAAAAATTGAGTGGCTTTTTTTGATCTTTTTTAAGAGGAAAATGCAAATTTTCAGACTTTTGAAAGTGTTTATGACGTAATGTTTAAATTACAAACACAATCACTATTTAAAAAAAATTAAATTAATGGTTTATTTTGGTTTGAAGTCGGTAGTACAAATGGTATTTAATACTACAAACGTCAATACAGTAAATTTTACTAGTTTATTAGCACGCGAGGTAGTTATTAAAACAGTTAAATGACATAATTTAAGTGCTTTAATAAACCTCTCTTTAACGCAAAATAATAAAAAAACATTCATAATATGCAATTACATTAAATGCTATTTACTGCATTTCTAATATGTTGTATTTAGCGTTGCCAATAAAATTTTTACTAGTATCTAAGATTACCTGAATTATATCCTAACTACAACAAACAACTTACAAACAAAAATTTTAAAATTGAAGATTTTAATAAGCTATAGAAATATTAATACTAATACTACTGTTAATACACATTAGTTTTGTGAACTTTTGAAAACCTTTGGCCAATTTTACCGTGTGTCTCGCTGCAAAGTTGACATATGTGTTTTCTAGTTAAATTGCAAATTAATCAATATCCTTTTTCTGGCACAATTTAAATACAATATAGCAACATATTTTATTAGATAGATAAATGAGTACAAATGTATGTGATAATGTAAGTGTGTTTAAAGTGTATTTTAATAAAAAAAAGTAAAATTTTTATAATGATTTACGGAAAAAATCCGGGTTCGATTCCGATTATTTTTATAAATTTTAGAAAATGGTATTATAATAATAATAAAGTAAATTTAAAAAATGCTGCAACCGGAATCGAACCCTAGTTAGAATGCGCAAAAAAATTACTAAGCAACAAATTAACCAATTCGCCCACGAAGGGTGCTTAATAAACAAAAATCGATTTGGTTCATTAATAAAAAATTCCAAAAAATTATTAATTTTACTGATTTTTTAGTAATATGCGCTTTGAATACACATTAGTATGACATTAATTTGTTATATTTTATCTATCCAACATAATATATTGTTATATTGTGCTCGAATTGTTCCAAAAAAAATTGGTTAATTTTTAATTTAACATAGTAAAACTGTATCAATATACATATTATCGGTATTGATAGAAATGCATTGTTTTTTGTCCTTAGTTCTAACTAACATATTTAATTCCAATTTTGTTCAATTTGTTGGTAATTGTTTAATAATGTTACTTAGGCGAAACTTATTTGTATATTTTTGTGTTAATACTTTCTTTAAATTTTACACTACGCTAATTCTTTTATAAAAGAAAATATCTTTAAATTTTTCCTTTATAAACTAATAATGAAATAAGCGGTGTACATGCAAAAAAAATTAGAAAATAACCTACTAAATTATTATAAAAGTCGATGTACGAACTTTCATTCGAATCTAGTACCTATCTCTGAAAATGAATTGGACGAATTTAACCTGTATTTGAACTTTTTTTTTGTTTATGAGCGCAGAAGAAGTATAGTACGTAATTCGAGCTGCAAATATATTTTCATTCATCTGCAATTTATTGCACTCTTGTTTAGAGTTTGTCCCCAATTTTCACTCAAATGAAAAATTCAGTTTGCAGCTCTCAATATGTACATATTAATTACACTTTACCTAATTTTATACATTTATTTTTTACATATTTTCTGCCATTTTAGTTTTTAGCTAAAATTTATTTTAATTTATCTTAATATAAAAAGAATTAAGCTGGGTTTGATAGTAAACAGATATAACAGTTAAATTATATTTCAAGCTGACTTGGAAAGTAATGACCATACAATACCATATTAAGTATACTATGTGACATAGAAAGAAGAACACCCAGTAATAATGAATATTTTGTAAATTTTTTTGGGAATATATTTGTTTATATTAAGATAAAAAACGATCAGTTTTTCAGCCATATTGCCCTAGCGGTTGTTTTGTTAACCTCATTCAAAAACACTTACGATTAAGTAGCCCTAAAACAATGAATTAAGCATTTGTAAGTACAGTTGTCATTTAAGCGATTTATTAATGCCTCCAGTGCGATAATTTTCGGCAATTAAGCGAGTTTGATAGGGGTAGAATTGTGAGATTGCGTGAGGCTGGTTTGTCTATGAGAGATATAGCCGCTAGAACGCAACGGAGTTTAAACACTGTGGCAGTCTGTGTTCGGGCATGGAACCAAGAGTACCGTACAAGAAGAGCTAGAGGTACAAGACGTCGTCGAAGAACCACATAACGCAAAGACCGCCGTCTTAGACTAATGGCTTTACGGGACCGCTTCTCTTCTACACGGGCGATTGCGGACCAGTGGTTTGAAGAACATGGAAGACCGATTGGGATGCAAACCGTTTATAGACGGATAAGAACCTTTGGGCTCTTTTCATACCGTCCCCTTTTTGTGCTACCACTGACTCCAGAGCATCGACGTTATCGTCTAGAGTGGTGTAGAGAACGAGCAAATTGAGACCAAGAATGGAATTCAATTGTCTTTAGTGATGAATCCAGATTCTGTTTGGGTATGCATGACGGTCGTGCAAGAGTGAGAAGACGGCGCGGTGAAAGACAAGATATCACACAGTTGGAGTTCTGGTATGGGGAGCTATTGCTATTGGAAGTAGGTCACCTTTGGTCTTCATTAGAGGTAACATGACCGCTGCAAGCGCTACATCCAGGAGGTCGTAGACCCCCATATTGTACCTTATGTTCAGACCATCCCTAACAGCACATTCCAACAAGACAACGCACGACCTCATGTTGCTAGGGTTTCTTTGGCTTATTTTGAGGCCAATCAAATTGCTTTGTTGCCTTGGCCACCAAGATCTCCCGATCTTTCGCCCATCGAGCACGTCTGGGATATTATGGGAAGAAGATTACTCAATTTACCTCACCCTGCACAAACTTTAGCGGCTTTGCAGCATCAGTTACAGATAGCATGGGATGAGATACCTCAAGAAGAAATCGATCACCTCATTAGAAGTATGCCCAGACGTGTTAATGAGTGCACAAGACATCGTGGTGGAGCAACACATTATTAAGTTTTTTGAAGAAGTTAACAGTTTAATTTTTATCAAATTGTGATTGTTTACTAATCTAATTCGTATACACTAGTATACCAAAAATTTTTCAAATAAATTCATTATTACTGGGTGTTCTTCTTTCTATGTCACTTAGTATATTTGGTGGGTAATATAAGCTTTTTCAGGTGACTGCAAGCCTAGCAAGGAGAGAGAATACTCTATTCTTTGTACGCCCCATATTTAAAAAAAAAAAGACAATAACCTTATCTTTGTCTCAAAATTAAGGAAAATTTTGATTACTACCTTAACTTGTCACTTACATTACCTTCAAACAGTAAAATGTTTCGACGTATTTGAAAAACTATTTGATATTATTTTATTTTCCTGGTTTTTATTATTTTATTATTTATACAAAAAATAGTACCTATTATTCGAAAGGAATTCCATTTTTTTTGTGGGAGAGATTGATCACTCGCTGGCATTTTCTAATTTGCGTGATGCTTAAACAGTAACAAAAAAAAATACGTTAAAGTCATCTGAAAATTTCGTTCTACTTTTGCCACATGTTCCTTTCTTTTCCAACTGCAAAGTCAAGCATTTTCGCTATTTCCTGATCATGTCTTCTACTGTGTCTTCAATCGCATTTCTCATATGTTTTCAATTCCTTTCCTACCTTACTTCTTTGGAATTCATAGTTCTAGAACCGTTACCGTAGGCGGTCGACGGTTTG
Source organism: Abscondita cerata (assembly GCA_030710515.1). Lineage (NCBI taxonomy): Eukaryota > Metazoa > Arthropoda > Insecta > Coleoptera > Lampyridae > Abscondita > Abscondita cerata. Next base: position 175,093 of record JALBCR010004353.1, read on the forward strand.
AATCTGAAGAACAGTGAAAATCATATAGTAGAGAAAAATATTCCGATCAAAAGGCCAAATTCTACATTTTTTAAAACCTAAGTCTACATACCTTACAGCAAAATTAAATAACTATTTTTTTTTTGAAAATATTAAAAACGAAACGGTTCTGTAATTGCAAGTGGTTGGGAGTGTAAGTAGAATCGTGATTCTATGGTTTTGCCAAAAATTTATTCTTTCTAGCCTATACTTAGAGTATTGATAAACAATACACTTTTAAAATATTGCAGCACCAGAAGTAATTTGCCAGTCGTCATTCACCCAGATTTGTGCTCCAAAAATTAGGTGAGTTGTCGAACATAGATCTACAATTTTGCTTGTCATGTTCAGTAACAACGGTACCCTATCACCTCTCATTTGTCAGAGTGCGCAATTCTTATAGATTTTGCTTCAACTCCATCACACTCAAATTTTCGATGAAATAGTATTATTGTTACCAAGTTATGAGTTGTTAAAATAAACTGAGTGGCAGAAACATTTATGTATTGACGTCAGATACGAAGTAACTCTTTTTCAAAGAATAAAACAATTTTTTATTATTAAAATTAGGAAAAGGCAGTAAACATGAAAAAGCATCATGATGCAATCACTTATGACCACCATAGTGAGACATTTCGACTCACCTTGATCTTTGTATTCGGTAAAGAATTGGTCAATTGTAAGTTTGTGAATGAAAACCTTAAAGATTTTCTAACAAAAGTTCTAATTTTGATCTATCTAAACGTGTCCTATAGCAATTTTGGATAATGGTACACTATAATTTGTATCTAAAATTGCAAGCACACTTAATTTTATTAATTATTCACACATTAAACTAAATAAATCACAAAACAATAAAATGTGTCTGAGATTTATTATTTTTTGGTTTTTTAAATTTATAACCAAAATTTTTTAAGTGTAGATCTTAATTTTTTGTATCTACACGATATTTCAAAACTGTAACTGAAATCACAACAAATGTTGAAAATGTTGCCTTTTGTTTTCCAAACACAAATTAAGTATCTTGCTTCATATTATTGTAAACACTTTGTAATTCTCCTGCCATGATGTTTTATATGGCATACGGTACTTTAACATGTTGCCCATTTTCTATAATTCTGAGTGTTGATGTAGCCTGACAGGTATACCTACCTACATGATTTATCAATAAACAAAATTGAAACTAGTATAAATAATTAATAATTCGATTGAAATCGACTGGACGAAAATACCTACTTGTGGTACGGACATTTTTAACGACGTCTTTCGTTGAAGCCTTTGGATATCCAGCAGGTTTAGACTTACAAATACAGAAACGATTAAAGCTTTTGAACGATTCTTGTTTTACACATTCCAAAATTAAAACTATTGCAAACTTATCCAACTGAAGTGAGGTAAAATATACCACAACCTTATTTTTAAAAACTACTTTTATTTTTTGTCGGATATTGAAAACAACAATAGACGTTTTCCATAAAGCGTTTTGGTTTTGAAAACATATTTGACTTGAGTGGTGAGGAAATTAAAGGCTTCTACTTATTTGGATTTTTTTCTTTAAATTTAAAAAAAAAATCCAAATAAGCTTGAGTAACTGCTTATATCTGCGTTGTAGTTGGCTTTGATAGTGGCCTTAGGCATGGAATAATAAGATCACAACCATACCAAAAATAAGCCAGAAGACTCTTTTCACGGTAGGAGTTTGCGATAGAATCCTTCCTTACATCGCACCATTCAAGGTATTTATTCTACGTTTTTTCGGGAACTAAACTACTGTTTCTTGCTTTTGCCGCAGCCTCATCGACTTCGTTAATCTTCGTTATTCGAAAGACCTCACAATTAGCGCATACACGGGCGTAAATTATTACACCCTCAATACATAAATAACTATGCTACGTACCTTCAAAGACGGGTCCAACAGAAGAGATTTGGATTCAATATAGATAGATTTTCTTCCAATTGAACAAAATTATACAGAGTGGAACAAAAGTCTGGAAACGCTCAATTATCTCACACATGGGTAGTACGAATTGTACAGCATGTACAACATTTTGGATAAGTATATTTTCGGATACGAAGATTCCAGATTTGATATCTGCAATGTTGCCAGATTTAATTACTTGAATTCTATTTTGCACGGACAGTTTTATTTATTTGAGACCTTCCTGACTTTATCAAATATTGAGTGTTATATTATGGTTGAACTCGTATGGAAGGGGACATTCCAATAATGATACAATATACGGGGTGATCTATTTAAAAACCAAAGTTAGTAATAATATTAGAAAAACGGTAAATCTGGCAACATTGCAGATGTCAAATCTGGAATCTTCGTATCCCAAAATATACTTATCTAAAATGTTGTACAATCTGTACTACCCATTTGTGAGATAATTGAGCGTTTCCAGACTTTTGTTCCACTCTGTATATGTATTTATAATTATTGTATTTACATTTATGAATACATGCGAAAATGATAGAAAATGATACAAGGCAAGATAAGCAAAATAATAATAGAACGAAATAGCAAAATCAAAAACAATCGTTTACCGCAGAACTTCACATCGCATCATAAGTGTTTTAGAAAAAAATGGTTCACACAAAAGCTATAGAAAATATAATTTCCAACAACTTTTTCGTTTAACTTTTTTTGTAAAATTGATATTGGTGGAGATATTGTTACGACAATTATTGTCACGTGATTGTTATATCTCAGTAATTACTTATTGGATCAAAAAGTAGTTTAAACAAAAGCTGTGTATAATTAAATTATAAATAACTTTTATTCGAAACAAAAATGAATATTTTTCTAAATATGTATTTTAAAATTTGAAAATCTGTGTAACTTAACGACCCTTTTATCTTTGGAATTATAAATAAGGTGGAATTATGTACAGGGTGAGTCAGTTTAATGTTCCCTGGAGGGATTCGGCCACTTCCGACATTTTACAGGAAAAGTAACTAAAGGGTGTCGAGCTCGAATTTGAAACAATATCTTAAAACAAAAAAGATACAGGGCGTTTTTCACATTTGGTCCAAAACAAAAACTGCTCATAACTTTTATATTTATAAAAAATTTTGAAATCTGTTTGCGCATTATACGGGCACTTTTTAAATACAAAACCAGTGGGGTAGTCAGAAATGATCTTTAAATAATTTTTATTACTTATTTATTAAATTAATTTTTTTTGTATGGGAGCCATATGTAATTTGTGTGTCATTAGATTTCTTATTTTTTATAGATTAAAAATGTAGCATATGTCATGGTTTTGTTTGAAAAAAACTAGTGAAAACAATTTTAAAAAAAAATAATTTTTTAAGGTGCAGACGTTGGCTTTATAGAACAAAAAATATATATCATGGTAGTATTACAATTAGAATTAGAAAAAAAAATATATAAAACCTTCCTGCACCTTAAAAAATTTTGTTTTATACAAAAATGTTTTTTACTAACTTTTTTCAAACTAAAACCATGACATATGCTACATTTTTTTAATATACAAAAAATAAAAAAATTTAATAACTAACACATTAAATATGGCTCCCATATAAAAAAAAATAAATTTGATAAATAAGCAATCAAAATTATTTTAAGAATATTTCTGGTTACGCCACTGGTTTTGTATTTAAAGAGTGCTTGTATAATGCGCAAGCAGACTTCAAACATTTTTATGAATAAAATAGTTATGAGCAATTTTTGTTTTGGACCAAATGTGAAAAACGCCCTGTATCTTTTTTATTTGAAAATATAGCAGGATCCGGTTTGCGGCATTCAAATTTTCTCAAAATTCGAGCTCGACATCCTTTAGTTACCTTTCCTGTAAAATGTCGAAAAGTGGCCAAAACCCCCCAAGGAAACACTAAACTGACTCACCCTGTACAAAGTTTCATAAAAATCGGTCGGGTGGTTTTCTTGATATCTTGTTTACATACGGACCGGGCGGCCATCGGACATGATTTTTTTTGCTATTATAACGTACTAACTCTAATTCGTCAGAAAAAGTGAAAAAAAGAGGTGTTCAAATTTTCGGTTTAGAAACCGTCGATAACTCCCCATCTTATTTCATAAGATGTGGAGTAAAAATATATATATAAATATGTAGCGATTTTCCTTCCATACAATGTTCACACCACATCCACTCCAAACCGTCACTTACCTCAATGTTTTATAACTTAAATTAAAATATGATTATCTTTTTGAGTGTCTTGAATTTTAACAATATTTAATTTAACAAATTCTCTTCTTTAAATTCTTCCCGAAGTGACGAACTTCTCTTCAAAACCAAAGCAGGTAAAACTAATGTTTTGAGTATGTTCAACAATGTTCCAATTAAAACGAAGAATTCAATTAAATAAATAATTGAATGGTAAAATCGAAAAGATCGTTTATCTAGTTCTTACCGCAGTAACGGGTCTTCGGTATCACACAAATTATTAAAAATAGGTATTAAGGGGGTAAAATATCCGATCAGGACCGATAACAACAACCCATAAAATTCCAAAATGTTAAAACACTTTTGACAATCAAATATCCGTACACAATTAATCCTAATTAAAACTCCCTTTCATAAAATTATGAATAATTACAAAATTGTCTTAATATGAACCCCAAACTCAACAAATTTATTTTTTTATTTTACAAAAAAATCATTATTCGTAACTATAACCACCGTTCATAATTTCCGACTTTTTCGAATTTTAAATAAAAAAAAACTAATCCAACTTTATACCGTAACAACTAGTAATTTTTATTAAATTTATTTGTATGCATATTATTTTCAACGATATGGTAAAACATATTTTAATTTAATACAAAATTTACCAAAAATAAACTACATTCTGCTGTAATAACAACAAATAATTATAAAAGTAAAATTACGGAGACAACTCCAGAGGTTCCCAATATTGTTGATAGATAAAAACTAAATGTTCCGTGCATAAGTGTTGATTACATTTGCAGCACACTTTTTGGATTTTGATTTTTATAGCAAGGCGAATATGTACAATATTGTATTGCATTGCTTGGGCTGGCGAAGCTTGTGATGTGGTTTTCGTATGGATGCTTTCAATTCAGGTGATAAATTGGGAATCGATAATCTAGACAGTACAAACGACTTCAATTACTCAATAGCGAAATATCGACAATTTCAACCTATTGAGATGTGTTTGTTTACTCCACTTTCACTTAGAAGGGAAGAAAAATTTTGGAGCTGATGAATTGGGAATTGATAATCTAGACGGCTTCAATAATTCCATATGGAAACGTCAGCAATTTCAACCCATTGAGTTGTGTTTGTTTACTCCACCTCCACCTAGAAGAGTTATACAACTCCACATTAAATTATAAAGAAAAAAATTGGATGAAAACCTTCTTGAATGCATAGCTAAGTTATTCAGAAAGACTCTTCTCACTAGTTTGTTTTCAGAGTTAGTTGATTAAATTATGTGAGAATTTATTTCAGTAATATTCAATAAAAAAACATATGATAAGAGGCCATCTGCATGTAATTCTTGAAATTGAGTAGAATGATATCATTTCGTCTACTACATCTACGCTGCTTTTCGTTTTAATGTAGAAAGTTATTATTTCTAGCATGTGTTTATCTTTAGTCCCTTTATCAATTGTGTCATCTTAATCTAAAAATAAATAAAGCAAAACGTTTTAATTTTTTGATTTACATATGATACTATTGTTCCTGTACGTGAAAAAGTAAACATACTGCTGTGCACCAGCCTTCTTTTTACATTGACAAACAGTGGTTAAACTTCCCTTTTGTTCCTTTTTACGGTTCCAACCATTGTATAGTTTCGTTTTCAAGAAGTTTTTGTGCCAACGAAACAAATGTAAAGTAATACTAATATTCCGTCCGCAGTTCAGAACAGGAGAAGTCAATTGCATCACACGATACTGTTTACCTGGATAAATCTGTAAGTTACATATTTTTGCGTCCATTACAGCTTACATCTTTATACCATATTTTGTAGGTTTATTGAATGTATTTTGGTGGAATTAGCATTTCCCATGAAAAACTGGTAACATTTAATCTATGGTTCATAATTGTTTTGGACATCAGAATAAATTTTGTGAAAATATATGTTTGACAGGCACCAAGTTGAGTTAAATCTTAGAGGTTCTAAAAGTATGTAAAATGTACGACTGGATATAACTGCTCAAAAACAGTCTATGGATATTCCGTCATTAGACCAAACTCTTGAATTTTAACGTAGCTTGCTTTTTCGACGCCACCGTAAAAAGGAGTCCAAATAAAGCACTGGCGTAGTATTCGGGCAATTTTCCTGGTGAGCATATATTTCTCGCATTTTTTCTAAGAAATATTACTATTCGGTCGGCTAGGTTGCAGTTCTTTATCATCTGATTCAGAGCATAAATTTTAAGTTGGTTCGTTTAATATAAATTTTGCCCTTATACTTATTTATTTATTGTATTAATTAACGTAATAATTACTTATATTCATTATTATATGTAATGTTTGATTGATTCCCGATAGAAGTAATCAAGTTTATATAACATACAGCTATTAGACCCTTGAAAAAGATTGAACACAGTCAGTCGAAATGTTGGCGGAATAATACACATGGTGTTTGCCTGACTTTCTGCTCCATACTCCTATAGAAGGCCCAACATAGTTTGAGATACTAGAAACATAAGATAATTAAAGGAGTTCCTGCCTCATTAAGTCAAATGTTTACTATACTTAGATAGAGCGCGCATTTGATTCGCATTCCTACAAGCATTGGTCGTTATTATTTATCACTAATATCAACTGAAGGATCCTCGTAAAATATTCCAAAACTACGAAGCCAATATCTGCAGAATTTAGGAACATACCTTCAGGGCCTGCTTGCCATTATATTTGAATATAAGGAAAATGAAAATAAAATGTCATAGTGATAATAATATCAGTATGAATTTACCCAAAAATTGCAATAATAGTTGTACACACACTAGGTTATCCAATAGTGAGCGACACGTGATATTTTAGCATTCCGACTCTATCTTTCGGTGTAATGCGAATATAGCGTTACTCGTCAAGGTACTTATATTTAGTCTGAGGGCTCAATACTGTGTTTCCATATATAACCGACTGATAAAGTTAACTAGAGGTGAAAAGACCAGACCTAAATTGATTTTCAGAATATTAGTTAAAAACATTCTATAAGGCAGACCTCACAAGCTCCGCTCCATCAGCTGATTGCGGACAATTTTTGTATGGTTTGAAACGGACATTTTGTGACATAATTAATATAAAGTGTTGTATTTGTGGCAAAAATTGTATTAAAGCGTAAATAGTGGTCCTATTTTTCATGAGAACAAATAAAACTTAGCTACTATTATTATAACTTTTAGTAAAATCCCAAATTAACAAATTTAGGTATCTACTCACTTAACACAAACTACAATGTGCACTTTGGTTCAAAAATATTCGTAAACGTCTAAAAACAGGAAAAACCACAAAGTTGTCGTAAGATCACACGTTTTAGTTGTCGCAATCAGCTGTTCTGGTGATGCAGTCGTGACGTACTTGAAACATCTAATTGCTTTACAAATTTTACAACTGCACTTATAATGACAATATATTACAACCAAATGTTTTAAAATAATATCCATCACTCAGATAGTGGTAGTTTGTACGCTAGTGCAAAATATGGACGTCGCAAAAACCAAACTTACATAACGAAGGACTTTGGAGATGTGATCAAAAAGATGTTCTAGGAAAATACACTCTAAAGTTCATATCCACACGCAAGATGGTGAAGTTGTTAAAATAATTAACCAACATTCCATGACCGTTCCACGGCCCAAGTCAAAGCTGAATCTGCAATCAAAAGAAGGCCAGAGAACACAATGGAGTCGTCAGCTGAGTTGATTATCGTCATCATAGTCCAATTATAGAAAGCTGGACACGCTGCGTTGGCGAATGATAGTGCTCAAGATCGAATCTTATCGAATCGTTAAGAATTCTATTATTTTTTGAATAGAAAGAATGTTAAAACAAAGTCACGGACACGTTTGAAAAACTAGTTTAAGGTTTTACCGTTTCGAGGCGTTATTTTACAGAAAGAAATTACACGTTTTCGAAGCGCCAGAATAACCCTCATATGCAATTGAAATATTCTAAAATATTATTTTTACATTCTACAATGTTCTCTCCAACTGTGGGCGCTTTTCTTAATTCAAGATCAATAATTAAATTGGGAATGATTTCAATATTTCACGACCAAAGTTATGAAAACAACCTTGTTTTCAAATCGTAATTATAAAATGTTAGGGAAAAGTGGATCAGACTAAAGTTGCGTAATAAATTGCTGTTAATGGCCTATACATTAAAAATGGTTGCAAGGTAATGTTCATTTTACAGATATCTCACAGGTAACTTGGATTCCTGTAAATAGCAAATTGTTAAACTAGAAAATTTTAAACTATCAGAGTTAGGGGTTGTTAAAGCTAATACCGATTGAAAGGTAATTAGTTCCAGCTTCTAACAGGCTACAGAAATGCAGGGTCTTCCGTTTAAGTTAAGCAAGTTGTTTAAGTTTTAAGTCGTTAGTGTTATGCGCTAGTATTAAAAACACTATTACATTATAAAATAATAGTAAATATTGCAAACAGGATATTGATAGCGTTTAGTAAGGTGGTGTAAGTCAAAGTAGGTATAGGGACATGTTAAATTTATGGTACAATTCAAAAATGAAAAAATACAGGGTGTTCCATTAAAAATAACCCAACTTTTGATATGGTACGTGTTTCTAGAGCACCCTGTACAATACAAAATATGTTTAAAATGAGGTTTTAAATAATCCCGATATGCCTTAAAATGTTTAACATTATTTATCGTTTTAATGCTACAGAATGATTCGTTGGTAGTGCCCCACCCTGTACCATAAATCAATTTTTGTTTAGATTTGAATAATAACGCATTCAATTTCATTACTTTTGGAAAACCATTACATAAATCCACAATAGAACAAAGTTAAGATCTTTTGTTATTATATGTTAATTTTATTCTTATTGTTAATGACTGAACAGTAAACTATGAGTTTAAGCTCTGATCACATTGTTGAAAAAATAATAAGTATATTATAATACATAGTTTAACATTATTCAATTTTTGTTAATATGAATTGAAAATTAATACTAAATGCGTTTAAACGTCTTTTCGTCCAAACTTAGTTGCGTCTAAAGGTAATTGCGTTCAAATGGGATGCGTTCAATGAACCGCGTTGAAAGGTCGCGTTCAAACGTTCTAGACCGAACATTTTGATGCACTGGCTTCCGGTTCATCTTAAAGTATATATGTATGTATGTGACTCGTGATTAGCAAGATAGAATTTTAAAGAATGGTGAAAAAATCTTATTTATGAATAAAATGTGGCTATTACTTTTAATATTTGGCGTATGTTGTTAATTCGCTACATCCATTCTGGACGGTTTATGTCAATTAGCTCCAGAACCCAGTCTCAAATGAAAACAAATATTTTTAGAAATGAATATTGGACCCATTTTTCTTTTAATATTTTTTAAATCGTATTTTTGTTGAATGATATAACGCTATGAATTTTCGGTTTTTTAAGCTCATCAAGTTAATTTTGAAATCAATGTTCTGTGGAATGTTTACAACTCAATAACTTGTTCGAAAAAAACTTATTCTATTTTATTAATTAATAGCATATTATGACTTCTATTAACATTATTTGTTTACACAGCTCTATCAAATAACTGCATTACTTTTTGTAGGTTGCTGCTGACTTTTTGGTATTAATTTACTTGTAGTATTTTTTGTTTAAGTACACTCATGAAATTTAAAACTTGGACACCACAATTTCTGTAAACAAAAGTTTGCACATTGTGAAGCGGGCTTAAGGGTATCATTTACAATTCTAACAGCAGGTAGTCTCAGCAGGGGTTATCTTATAGAAGGACTGTAGAATGAATCATTACACTAAGCACGTTTTAGAAAATAGGTAATTTACGTTGCTTACTTAATTTTTTCTTTAAAGAATATATTTGAAGGTATCGCTAATTAAACACCATAGCTCGATTAATTATCGAATCAAAATTTTGTTTAGGAAATGTTTACAAAATAAAATTAGAAATAATTTTGATTTAAAAACGTCTACAAGCAATAACTTTTAAATTAAATCAAAAACTAAACATGGTTATTTGGGTTGACTGATTATTACTTATTTTTAAATAAATCTAACCTACTAATTATTGTAAGTTATTAAAAAAATCATTAAACTCTATTCATAATATTTAGTCCTTACAAAATGTATATTTTATGACGTTTCATTTTTTCTGTAGTTAATATAAAAGTGAAAATAAAAACTAAGGCAATTCTTATTGTCAACGTATATATTTAGTTTTTGACAAGAATTTATTACATAATTATAATTAAGATACCAAGTTATAGTTTAAAATTAAATGAAAACGTTTTTTTTAAATAAAGGTATTACTATATAAATAAATATAAGAAATCAATAATGGGTGTGACCTCCATTATTATTGATACATTCTTGGAGGCGTCTGCTCATTGACGCTATCAAGGTATCAATATAATTAATATTAATCGTTTCCCATGCGGTATCAATGGCTGCAATTAGTGCATTACGGTTTACTGGTATAAAATTTGGCCCTTGTTGTCTTCGGATAACAGCAAGTATTCGAGCCCAAACATTTTCGATAATGTTAAAATCTGGGCTTTTTGCTGGCCAGGGTAACAGCTCCAAGTTATTTGCTTGTATCCAGTTGCGCACAACTTGCGAAGTATAGGGTCATCATATCCCAATAGTTAATTATCGAATGTTCCAAGTTGTTATGTTTGTTGCTCGGTTTGTTGTTTAGGTGTGTACGAAGCTTTACAACTTAAGCAACAATTTTTTGGCGAATAAAGATTAGTTTGTGATGTAATATTAGAAACACAAATTTATATCATATCAAATTTATGACAACTTAAAAACCAAGAACGTGTATGTTATTGCTAAGAAATTATTAAGGAAAAAGCGCAATTGCAGTGTAAATATTTATAATTGTATTTTCAAAGTTTATAAGTCCTCTATTGTAATCTTAATACTTAAAAGAAAATCCTGTCCATTAGCATAATAAGGAAATGGCTTTTAGTTTATGAATAAATTTCAATAACAATAGAATATCCTTGCTTGTTTAATTTACTTCCTTTGAGTCATATTGCTCTAAGGGTTGTTACATTGGTCATTAGAAGTATGTAATAAATAAACAATTACCTACTGTTTGGAAAGGGGTAGCGTGAACCAATAAATAAAGTAAGAAATGTAAATTCCATTTTAGTTTAAAATTTCAAGTGTTGTGAAAATGCCACCTCATCTCGGTGCTGATTTGAAAGCACGGATTGTTTCAGAATTAGCGGCGGGCCGTAGCGTGCGTGAAATTTCACGTATGTTAGATATACATTTTCCCGGATGCCGTATAACTGCACAAAAAAGATTAAAGGTGATGGGAATAAAGAAGTATAATGCTGCTGCAAAAGAAGTTCTCAGTGACGAAAATATGAGACGTCGTCTGGAATTTGCAAGGCGATATGTGAACAAACCTTTGGAATTTTGGAATCGAGTGATTTTTAGCCACGAAAAAACGTTCAATAGCCGCAACAATGGACCACTAAAAGTTTTTAGAATGGAAGGAACTCGTTACGAAAATAATCACATATGTGCAAAGTGGTTATTTCTCTGTGAATATGTGGGGTTGGGTTAGCGCGCTGGGTGCAGGAGTTTGTTGGGCTATCGATGGACTTCTTGATTCTGCTGCGTATTTAGATATTTTGGAAACTATTATGAAACCTTCAGTCGAAGTGTTTTATCCAGACGAAGATTATATTTTCCAACAAGTAAGTATTCTTATTTCACTATACTTTCTCCAAAAAATAGCGCAAATGCAAATGTGCGCAATTGGATACGAGAAAGTAACTTGGAGCTGTTACCCTGGCCAGCAAAAAGCCCAGATTTTAACATTATCAAAAATGTTTGGGCTCGAATACTTGCTGTTATCCGAAGACAACAAGGGCCAATAAAATATACATTTGTAAGGACTAAATATTATGAATAGAGAGTTTAATGATTTTTTTTTAATAACTTACAATAATTAGTAGGTTAGATTTATTTAAAAATAAGCAATAATCAGTCAACCCAAATAACCATGTTTAGTTTTTTGATTTAATTTAAAAGTTATTGCTTGTAGACGTTTTTTAAATCAAAATTATTTCTAATTTTATTTTGTAAACATTTCCTAAACAAAATTTTGATTCGATAATTAATCGAGCTATGGTGTTTAATTAGCGATACCTTCAAATATATTCTTTAAAGAAAAAAATTAAGTAAGCAACGTAAATTACCTATTTTCTAAAACGTGCTTAGTGTAATGATTCATTCTACAGTCCTTCTATAAGATAACCCCTGCTGAGACTACCTGCTGTTAGAATTGTAAATGATACCCTTAAGCCCGCTTCACAATGTGCAAACTTTTGTTTACAGAAATTGTGGTGTCCAAGTTTTAAATTTCATGAGTGACATACGTCCTATAATTTTGAAGTAGTACACTGGATATTAATATACAATGTGTCTACTTAAGTCGCACATACGAGAAACTTTTTTATTATTAATATGACGAATAATGGTTACTCTTTATAAAAAGTTCTGCGTGGTGTAAAAAACTAAAATGCAAGTATCAGATATTACAATTTTTTAGTCGTATACGAGGTATGTTAAAGAATATGAATTTTATTTAGAGTAAAATATCTTCAATTTTTATAATATCGAAAATCGTTATCAAGAAAATGTATTTAAATTTGTAAAGTATGTTCAAATATTATACAGCCAGGTATACAAAATGTTTAAAACTATGATTTTTTTTATTATGCTATTGTCTACCCTACAACAGTAATAAATGCATAAGTACATTTTTAATCAAATATTTACATATCTGACATTAAACATCAAATACAATAAAGCCCAAGTAAAGATAGCGGTGGTGTTGAATTTAGAAGAAAACGATAGAAATTGTGGGTGATAATTATATGAGTAAAATTCATATTTTTTATCACACCTTGTATAAATCTGAAAAATTTTAACATCCGATATTTGCATTTTAGTTTTTACACAATGCAGAACTTTTTATGAAGAATACTTATTTTCGTATTATTGATAATAAAAAGTTTCCCATATGGTACGAACTTAATGCCATATTGTATAATAATAAATTCTCATTTTCATTTAACGTCAAAACAATAATATGTACTAACTACTAATTTAAACAAATTAATGCCATTGATATGTTAATACCTAATTTGACAACACAAATAAAATTCTACTGCATTTTATTATACGCATAAATTATCATAATTAAAACCAAAATTTGCTTCAATTGAAAAAACAGTATAAAGACACAGCCTATTAACGCACTCGTTCAACCCAAAACTCTTACGTTAACAGATGGCTTTTTTAATATACTATTCCGATGCTTCATCTTTTTACAGATAAATTTTCACGCCCAAGCACTACTGCTATCAACTTTGAAAGTAGCATGTTTTGTAAACAGAACCCATGGAAAATTTCAGTCTCCACCGACCAACAAAGTTAAGGAGGATTAAACAAATTGAGAAAATTAAAAAGTGAAGAAATCGTATAAAACAAAAAAAAGTTGCTTTAGAAAAAAAGGTGAATAATTACAAAACCGTAAACGTCACGTTTAGTCTTGGTTTTAAAAATCAAAATAAAATCGACGAGCATGATCGGCGATAAACCATAAACATCATAGGACACCATTACGACCAAGCAATAATAATTTACAAAATTTCACCCTTTTTAAAAAGCACTAAAATTTTATTACAACATAAAGTTATGCGTTCGTTCATTTTTCGCATTTCCTAATTAATTACGAAAGAAATTTTTCAGGCGTGAAGAAGCGATTTTTCTTTTTGTAACTTTACACGTCTTATAATAATATATACCTATCTCTAATTGCATCTTTATTATTTTCCCGTATGCATATGTTTTTATTTAATTGAAATGCAGATCGTTTCGAGGAAACTGAAACGTAGATAATTAGAGCGAAAGTTCTGTTAATTGATCTGCATCGAGTAAAGTCAACTCAAATGTAAACAAGTAGTAACTGTTCATCATCTAACAAGGAAGATGACACCGTAAATGTATTAAAAGAAGTTAGCGATACCTACAGTAGATGGCGACTTGGTGTTTGTTTTTTAATTGGGTTCAAGAACGATCTTTTTGTTATGATCCCTTTCCTTGATTTTCATTAAAAAAATGAATCATAATCGGCACAACAAAAGACTCGGTAGTTTATGTAATCCAACAAATGAATGTAAATTAGCGATGGAATTAGCATGTCGTATTAACCCCAACTAACACATCCTCAGCTTTTGATGCGCCGACGGACCTTATTACACTAGAAAATTGTTATAATGTTAATTATTCATTCGACAATAAAAGTCGCGTGAGTTCGTTTTAGATTAAAGTAGGCTTAATTAAGAAGTTTAAAGCAAGGCTGCAGCTGTTTTAACTAACCATCAACTATTAGCAGATTGCAAATTAACGCTGTCTTTATTTGAATTGATTGAAATAAGTTTCGTTTTTTAATTACTTTTTTTCTTTCTCTAATCGCTCGCTTCGGTACACGATATAATACCTTTAAGAATTTTCTCAAATTCTATCGCCCTTCTATTATTAATTGAAAAAAATCTTTCCTCAATGTACTATCATCGAAACGTTGGTTATTTCTTTAATTCACCGTTACTGATATAGAAGAGCAAAGTTTATTCACTTCACTTTATTTGTTTGAAATTTTCAATTCGTTTTGTCGTCGACTTTAAATAGATCTCTATTGGATGCTGTCGACTTTGCGTGCATCCCAAGCAGTGATTTCCGGTCATATTCCCTGTTGTTTGTTTTTTTTACATTTATTGTTAATTTCGGTTCCAAGCTTCCAGTGTATCTAATTGAATTTTAATACAAATAATTTTTTTGATTTATGTTAGTAAAAACTCACATTCTGAAGTAACTTCAATAGTGCGGTTGTTAAATTTTTGAATAATTCTTATACCCAAAAAGTTTACTACAGGTGTAGGTTTATGTCCATCTCCGGCACATATTTTATTAATACATTCATAATTTAATATTCAATTAAACTAAATAACTGCAGCATCAAAAATTAATATTGAAATAGTTTATTCGAATTTAAATATTCATACGATTCAAAATTACCAATTCATCACTATTACCAACTTAAATAATTTTTACACTTTACCTACAATTAAATTAAAGAATTACATTTGAACTACTGTAGTATCAATATTTATAATTCTAATAAAACTTTTAGGTTTTTATTGGCATTGGTTTTTATATTTAGTATTGCAATATAATACGTCAACAAAATGGCGTAATTACAAAATGCCTTGCCAAAGTCATGAGATCGTCTTTATTGATACTTTTGAACAACATTTCGCCAATATGTGGTCAAAATATAATTTACCATTCAATGGCACCTTAGGGCGAAATTTGAACACCATTTAAAAGAAGATTTAAGTATACGTACCGGACTGCAATTATTATAGTACTTGAAATTTGTGTTTAACTCAAGGTTTCCTAAAGCATCTAGAACGTTTCCGGTTCTATAAAACACTCAATAAGAAAAATTAAAACACTTTGAGAACGCAAAAGTTGCATAATAGTTTATTGCACAAAATGTTTTGTAAAGAACAAATTTTACAAAAGTTTGCAGAGCCATGAGCTTTAAAATGAAAACGTTTGCGAAAAAGAGTGACAGAAACGATGTGATGTAGAAAAAATGTAATATATAACTTTATTTCATTTTTCTTGAAAATATTCTAATTCTCTAAACTCCCTATTTTATTAGAATTGCAGTAATAGATTTTGTGAAAAAAAATTGAAAAAGGTTTTGTAGAAAGCACTGTTCAAATAAAAGTTATAAAAAATGTAATTTCCAAAAATTTTATTTATCGACTTTTATTAGTAATTTACTTTTAAAAAAGTAGGATAATAGGAAAGACAGGGAACTATGAATTTTTTGCTTTTAGATACTTCTGCAGGCAACTGTTTATCATCTTCTACTATGCTTTTTTCCCGTGCACCCAGTGAGCCTACAGGGCCGTAATTAGAGGATCCGACGGGGTGTTTACTTATTTTATCATAGGAATCACTATGGCCTCTTTCTATTCGCTAATGGTAAGTAGTGCTTTAGTTGTAAATATCTAACATATTTGGTTCCATTTCAGGTACTAGATTTTTCAACATTTCGTTATTGATGAAAAGAAAGAAAATGTAGTGCTCAATACCTCTTTCAGTTCGTTCATCGAGAAAGTATATAAATAAGAACCTTCACTACTTGTTAAAAATGATATAGGGAGTATAAGAAATGTATTTACAACAGAAAAAAATATTAATATAACGAAAATATTATACAATTTATATTATACGATAAAGACCGACACGGTATTGATAGTCAACCTTACACAACAACAACAATAACAACAAAGAAATTCAATTACAGACGTGGCGTCATGGCGTCATATAAAAAATTGTACATTCTCTATTTGCTTGATTTAAGACGAAAAAAACGATTTGAACAATTTGAAAAATTTTGGGTACACCCAGTTTTGAAAGTCAGATATTTAGAGAATACCCTTTTATACCTTCTTCAATAAATTAGTTGAAAACCCGAGAACATTTTTTGAATGAGTAAAAACACCTAATCACTTAGACATTGATATTGCATTCAAAAAAATTACTTTTTATATATATCAATGATATATTTTGACAGAAAGCGTAGATTCTTATTACATGTGGAGAGCTCTGAATAAACACACCCCAGCTATGAATTGTAATATTGAGCTCAAAAACACGAGTGCATTCATTGCTTCCCAACGCAGTCGTTCAAGACCATGACACGATAGCGTTAATATCGCTGAGTGTGCACACAGTACAATCACAGAATAATAATACTTCGTTGCGCAGAAGTTTCACTGGGTGTCGGAACGTTTGAAGTCGGAAATCGCGCGCTGTACCCACGCGCAAGAATATTATTCATGACTTGAGCGAAGCGGTTATAGAAACCTTACTATTTCTTAGCAGTGGCATTTGGTTATGTACCTCACAATTGGTTTATCCGTCCATCTTTACGATGTTGGTGTCGTTATCGTTAGATATGAAAACGCTCAATAGATGATGATACGATAAAAACTGTTATACTTAGATCTGACGACAATCAAGCACGTACATCGGCATTGTTGTTGTTGTGATATATTTAAGACTAAATATAAGAACTTAGACGAGTAACGCTATATTCGCTTTATACCGAAAGATGAAGCCAAAACACTAGAAAGAGAGCGTTGAAAGACGGGACTAAAAAATCAAGTGATGAGGGAAAGTTTCTGAGTGGAAGGGGAAGGTATATAAGATATGTGTCATGTATTTTAGGTTAAATCTGACAGTTGTCATGTATTTTAGGTTAGCAGTGACAAGCGCGAGCATAAATTTAATCTTTTCATATGCCGAATTGAAGTAGCTTTTATTTTACCACGCGTCACGTGACAGTTGTAGTTCCGTCCTTGCATCTCTCTTTCTATTATGGCGCCTTCAAAACAAAAGTGCGCGTTACTTGTCTATAGGTTCTTAATTTAATCTGAGATATTAAAAGCCGGAAAATTATAATCATATCGTACACTAATAGAAAAAAATAGTTAACTTAAACAATAAACCTTTCAGACAACATTTTTTGGACATTAAATACGAGCAAAGAATATAGATTGTTAATTAGAACAAGACTAAATGTTAAATTTAATTTCTTAATTCAACCACCAATACATATTTGAATGGTTGTAACAAACCTCTTGTGATGGTTGAATTAACACTCTCAGGTTTGTTCTGAAAACGTAACAACATTTATATTACGTCGCAAAGTTTCAATGCAACAGCTTAAATTTGTTCTTCAAAAAAACACCAGACATTCATTTAACCGCTTAGTTGATTATAGTAAATATTTCTCTTCTTTAATTAAATATGGTGTTTTATTGACTTAATAGTCAAATATTATTTGGTCAAATGTTGAAAAAATTTCAAATCAAGTTTCACGTAGATAATAAATGTAACATTACGAGGATATATTGAAAAATTCTTAGCCTACTATAGAACCAAACAAAATTTCAATGTCAAAATATTTTATTACTCAACATATTCTCCTCTTAATTGGATACATTTATTACAGCGAACCTGCAACGTCTCTAGACCTTTCAAAAAAATTTCTTCTTGCTCTGCAAACCAGACCTCCACAGCTTCTATTACCTCCTTGTTGGAAGAAAATGTACGACCTTTTAAACTTTTTTCAGTTGAGAAAGAGGTGATAGTCGGACGGAGCCAAATCGGGTGAATAAGGGGGTGTTCTAGTAATTCAAACCCTAAATCACGAATTTTTGCATGGCAACATGAGATTTGTGTGCAGGGCGTTGTCCTGCAAAAACAAAACACCTTTGGATAGCTTTCCGCGTCTTTTCTCTTTAATATTTTCCCGTAGAGTGGTCAGTAATGTCGAATAGTAATCTCCAGTTATTGTTCTACCCTTATCCAAAAATCAATCATGATTACTCCATGGCAATCCCAAAAACTGAAGCAAGAACTTTTCCAGCAGATTTTTGGACACGAAACTTCTTAGGTCTTGGAGAACCAGAGTGTCGCCATTCCATCGATTGTTACTTTGTTTCTGGATCGTAGAAATGTACCCAAGTCTCATCCATAGTAACAATTCGGTTTAAGAAGTCTACATCGTTTTCAAATCGAGCACAGATCGAACGCGATGCTTCTACCCTTGCACGCTTTTGGTCAACATTCAAACATTTGGGGATCCATTTTGCAGCAATTTTCTCATGTCCAAATTGACGTGAACCATATGATGAACGCGTTCGTATGAAATATTCAGTGCTTCAGATATCCGTTTTAGCCCAATTCGACGGTCTGATAAAATCATGTCATGAACTGCATCGATATTTTCGGGGACTGACACAGAAACAGACTTTCCCGATCGAAGTTTACCTCTTTTGAAGCTTGCATTCCAATTTTTGACGGTCGCATACGAAGGACATTGATCCCAAGGGTATTAAGCATATCTTCGTAAATCTGCTTACCTCTTAACCCTTTTAAATACAGGTACTTGATGATGGCTCGATACTCCAATTTTTCGATTTTTACAATTTCGGTGGACATCTTTTTTCATTTAATTTATTGCGTGACTCAGGTTTACTTTTTTGACGTCAAACTTTACACTGACACTTCTAATAAGTTATTGTTCGTTGCTATGGTAACGCAATATTTTGTTTATGCAAGGAACTGGTCTAGGCTAACTAGATATCAATACATCCTCGTATATGGCGGTTATTTCAAATAAAAATACATAGTCTTAAATAACAATTTATACATAATTCTTTAAAAAATATTAGTATATAACAAGTGATTAATATTAAAAAAAATTAAACTTTAGTACTAATCAGAACTAATTAAGTATAATAAAAGATTTTTTGATTTATAATACAAATTAATGTTGGAAAGTTGTTGTGCAAATTTTTCCATTCCATACACAATAAATTTTTACCCTTTCCATCATCAATTTCATATGCATGAAAACGTTCATTAAAAAATAATGTCATCATTTTTTTAAAATAAAATATACCTTTGATACTCACTTAGAAAAGATGTAATGGAACTACTATGCAATTGTCGAAAATCAAATTCAAAGAAAGACACAAATTTGCATTGGAAACAACTGTTAAAAATTTCTCTCCAATTTACATATTCCAAAAATAAAAAAATAATTCTTACATTCTAAAATTTCAAATATGAAATACAAATACAATTAAAGTAAGTCAGTAAAGTTGGCACCCCCACTTTTGTGCAAATTGCAAAAGAAAATGATGATAAATTAGCACTAATTTGTACTCAAAAGCCTAGAATAAAATAAATACCTTGAATTAAGCACTAATTTGTACCCACGATAGTTTTTCCATAATTTCATTAATTGCTAATGATCAATTTTTTTATCGACGTAAAATTAAAAATTTAATTGCCACCCCCTGACGGCACTTTGTGGTAATTTGTTGTAGGGATTATAAGAACTGGCTTACAATGACCAACATATAAAAAATTTGTGAAGGTGCATCCCCTTATTGCGATTGTTTTAATGTTTTTGGTGAATTTTTATACCTACAATTATAAATTAGTGCTAAATTATCATCATTTTTTTTCAATTTGGACCAAGTGTGGCTACCAACTTCATCAACGTCATTTAATAGTCAAGATTTTTTCTTGGTTCAAAGGATGCATAATAACTAAAGAAAATAAACAAAAAAAGACAGTCATTTAACTGCTGCAATGAAGTAATTTGTAAAAAAGTAGAAGTAGCCAAAGTAACACAAAACACAGACTTTAAAATGAATGCTATTACAATTGCTGGAGCAACGAAAGTAACACCAACCGAGAAATAGGAACCAAAAACGTCCAGTCTATACTAAATCCAAGGGAAAAAATCCGTAATGCGACCCCAAAACAGCTTCAACACAAACACCTATATTCTGCTGACATATTAATTAGATACGAAGAATAAACAAGAGTCTTTAATTAAACGTTCAAAAAAATGTTAAATAAACAAGTAAGCTTTTAACTGAATAAGTTTCTACTACGTCATGATATTTTTCAGAATATTGAAGTAAGTTGGTGATAATGTTTGAATTAATAGAAGTAAAATATTATTACAATTACTTCCTTATTTAAGATGTACGTTTTTATGTTGGTATAATAATTTGGTGGCGTTTGCTATAATAAACAATAATGATTTTATTTCAAAATAGAATTAATGTTCAAATGAAGAGTTTAATCTTCGTTTTTGACAGTTAATGATTTTTTAAAGAAATAATTGTGTTTAACAAAGTCAAAATAGTGTTCTAAAGTAAGGTTGGTGTTTATATCAACATATTATTTGTTGAATCAACAATTAACAAGTTAACAGTTAGGAGATAATTCAAATAATAGATTCATTTTTCTCGGTATAATGGGAATCTTACTTTGGTTGCACGTCACGTATGACGTAAAAATTAATACCAATCTAACACCTAACTAGCAGAAACTGCTGACACCTTTCCGAGTTGGTAGCAACATGTAAGCAAATACATATGGTATTCAAGAGTGATATAACAATGAAAATAAAAGTATTAAAAAGGAGTAAAAGTTATAAAATAATTAAAATATTGATAAAATAAAAATGAATGTGGTCGGGTTGGGGACAGGAAGGGTGCGTCATACCATGCCCAATTTCTAATTAGCTCTTCCTTGTAGTAGACCAGACCTACTGTAAAAAGTCAAGGTTCTACATGCTTCCTGTGAGGCACTATCGCGCGTACTAACTTGCAGGCTTGCTTGCTTGCTCGTTTACAGACATAGGTTTTTCGGACTTTCTGGATCATAGAAATGAGCTATCGAAAAACAGTTTTTACCAAAAGACGTGGAATTTCGAGGCCAACAATCGTACAGCGTATTTTTCAGTTGGGTGGATGGTTAGGTCAGAAAATGCGAAAAAGTGGTTTTGCCATCTGGACGATTATAAATTTTTTTTGTATGTATTAATTTTTGACTATTAATAGTGTAATGAAAGTCGTCAAGTTTTTCTTATGTTGAATGTTGGCACAGTGTTGCCGGATGTTTATGAGCGTCTGAATCTGTCAAAATTAATTTGTGTTGTTTATCTTCGAAGTGCGGATGTGTTAATAAACACTTTGGATGTAATTAACTAAAAATGCACAAAAACTTTCTTTGTATATTATATTTATGAAGAAAGAAAATGATAAGTAAAAGGAATTATTACGGAAAACCTCCAAAGGTTTTAAATTGTAACCTACAATATTGACTTAAACAAGTATAATCAGCTGTACGCAACTTCGACAACGTTTTTGCTAAATACGTCACTAGTTACTATAGATTATAGGTTAGGAGCGTATTAGAATATCTGGCAACGTAGCAAGTAAATAAAATTTTATTTATTTTTATTGGGTTAGAAAAAATAGCGGTAAAATACTACACATTTAAAATTAATAAATTTTTTACACTTTCAATAATAATTTAAAAAACAATCTAAATTGCAAAAAGTTGTTTTTGTAATACAACACAATTATCTATCGATTGCAACAGTAAAAAAAGTGATTTTGAAATCTTGGAAACAAGCCCATTCGCAATCCGGTTAATTCCACTTTATGCTACTTTATTTAAAATTAGAAAAAAATCTTGGCATGTAATAACTCATGTGGTATCATATTTGTACAAAAATCATCCGTTTTACTGGTTACATAATAGTTTATTATATCTATATTACAAGTTGTATACATTTTAGTTTATGATGGAGTGGAACAATATGCACTGATTCCTCTTACATGTTTATAAAATGAATTAAACCTGTTTCAAATTAAAGTGCAATAAAAATAATATTACAGATAAATTCACTCGGAGTACATTTAGTCGATTTAAACTTTTTTGCATTAACTCTATACAATCTTTGAACAATTTAAGCAAGAGGTTACAAGGATAGTTTACACTTACTTCACATGTAATTAATCCGCCTTAAATGGAAAATCGGCGTGTAAAATCCAACGTGATGCAAACATACCAGTGATTTTGTAACGTTTTATTGGATTTTTCATTATGATAAAACAAAAGGTTTTTTTTCATTATACAAACCTTTTCGTTAGCAAAGATGAACTTTGGAAATAACGCGTTTTTATACGTCTGATGTAAAAAATCTACGATCACATCCGTATATGAATTTTATTATGTAATTAGTGGCAACTAATTGTAATGTGAGGGAGAATACGTAATGCAAATTAGTGAGTCTTAATGTGAAATCACTTTTATAGCAGTTTTATGTATGATTTATTTCAGTTCTCACAAAGGATAAACTATAAACTTGCAATTCCGCGAAGCACCACGCAAACATGTTTTTGCACACATATATACACACACACACACACATAATATCGGTCAAATCCTTAGAACGATTATTTTTAAAGCTTTCTTCGCAAAGAAATATAAAAGCGAATACACCACCCGCTTTGTGCCTTTGTTATTTTCATAAATAACAGGTACCGGGTTTATAATTTTTATATAAAACGGAAAAAATCTCCGTGCGAAACTGAAAACGAAAATAATTATCGCTGCGGTAACGGATTTCGCAATAAAAGTACCTTGCTGAGATCAAAAGGGGTGTGTATATTCGGGAAACAAATTGAGTCCTAAAAGTTAAAGGTGTTCGCGTCACATAACGGACAACGTAATAATTTTCCATTTGTCGAAAAATGAATATTGAAGGACAATTGGGAGCAATTTAATTGTATAGTTTTGAAACCGGCGTAGATCCTAAATTACTTTACGTTTTCAAAGACAACAATGCCTCCATAAGTATATTCTAATGCTTTTCTTGGCGAAATCTGTTGGCATTCTTACATTGTGATTGTGTAACCACCCTCACTGAATGTCATTGCAAGAAAGCTGGCGACAGCTGCCTTTAAAAAATAAAGTTTCCACCATCTACCTTAGCTACAGTTAATTTAACATCGGGGGTTTCTCTTCTAAATTTTAAATCAGACGGTTTAACGCGCATTCATTTATATTCAATACTTTTTTGTGTGATTGCAATTCCGTTTTTTATGATTTTTTTTGCGACTACAGATTTTACGATTTCGAACTGATTGTGATTATAATCCTTGTGGTAACATTGTTTTTAAATAATTTATTAAGCACGGGTGATTAAAGCTTTTTGTAAATCGGACCAAAATAATCTCAAAAAGCTTATGTTAATAACTTTTTTAAACTTGTTGACAACAAACGTTATCATTTTCGATTCGGAAATATGTAAATATTCCCTGCCACATCAGGTTAGCGTTAACCAGTAACAGTTCTTACATTCTTTCAAAGGCAAGTGCAAGATGTATTGTTAAAAAATGCGTTCTATTCCATAAATGAGTACCTCAGTTTTGAGATTGGCCCATTATGTGTATAGTGCGCCATTTTAACATTTAATAGTAAAATTAAATGTGTATCATGAGAAATAAATTGTTATTATGTTTTCTCTTGTTGTCAATTATTTCTATGAAATAAATACTTATTGCCAACAAATTTTATTTTGCATTTTCTAAAAGACTGAGCACTTAGTTTTGTTTAAAACATAATATAAAAAACATAATGTTAATGTGATCTGATCACATAAGAATGATGTTTTTTAAATGTGAACTTATATTTCTGGACACTACTACAACTTAATTTAATTACCAAAAAACATATTTTACGATGTAAGTATATTATTTTCGATAAAGTCATTTTTGTTTTACTATACATTTTATTAAGTTTAATTATTAACCTTTAAGTTTTTTTGTATTACAACCCATTACTATGACAAGTCATTTCAATTATGTTGTTTAATTAGGTGAACTATTGTTATTATGTTTATGTTATTTATATTCGTTATAGTTACGTACTTGATAATAAAACATAATCTGAAAACATCGGTAGTGTTTTGTGTGATACCGGCAGTGATCGTTTGTCGAACAAGAAACATGATTGGCTGTGGTTTTGATCAACAACGTTATAAGGTTATTTAAAAATTAAATTAATATTATAATAATGAAAATTAATAAAAAAATTATGCATAATAAAAACTTAAACATAATGATAATTAAACATCACTGAAACTGATCATTTTGAAGATAAAACAAATAAAAAAAAAAAAAAAAAAAAAAAAAAAAAAAAAAAAAAAAAAAAAAAAAAAAAGCAATAAAATTAAACATAATTAAAACTGACTTAACTAACAGTAAAATTAATAAAATAGCTTCCATTCTAATTAGGTGAATAACTTCAAAGAAAAACAATGATAATATATTGCCGTAAAGTGAAAATGACAATAAATTTATATCTGTCATTTAAAAAAAAAATAGTTCAAGAAAATAAACTGAAAATAAAGATGGCAATTAAAATAATTTCTACATAAATAACAAACAATAGAAATATACTATCATTTTATATTTATTCATGATGCTTTATTTATATTTGAAATATTTCGTTTAAGTTTTGTTTCATTTTGTCAATTTAGTATAAAATTAATATAACCAAAATACTGCATTTCTTTAAAACTTAATAATAATAAGATCAATAGTAAAGTATTTAATAGAAGTATAGAAAGTATTTTTATTGCACCCAATTTATATGTGAACTTATTTTCTATATACTGTGTATTCATGTTAAGTGCGATTTAACTCATCACACCATATTCTTCATATATATTTGGATTAACTCTGTATTATCTAGAAGTTTATTTTTTTATGTTTATATTGCATTACATTCAGTTTTATAAAGACTTATTTCAATTACATTGATATTATATTTATGTTTAATTTTTATAATGTTTGTTTTATTATGTTCTATTTTTATTATGTTGAATTTTCATTATATTATTTTCCATTATGTATCTATTATTACACCCAACACTTTCAATTCCGCGCAGTTCGTAGACGCAACTCCTTGCGCTGTTACCAAGTCATGTATTATTATCAAATACATAATGGAAAATAACATAATGAAAATTCATCATAATAAAAATTAAGCATAATGAAATAAAGTACAATGAAAATGGAACATAATGAAAAAATTATCATAAATGGAATTATTCTGCATAACAATTGAATCTTATAGATGATCATAGAAATAAACATAAGGCAAATTAAACTTAATGAAAATCAGTTGGAACAAAATAAAAATTCTGCAAGAAAGGAAATACGATATAGTGTTTTAAATGATAAATTAATTTTGAATGCAGCATTATCAATAAAATAGATTCACATGTAAAATAAGCATCACTAAAAATGAACCAGGGTCATTCCATAGTGACTAACGTAACATTTACAAATCTTGTGACAGATAAATATTAGTGTTAAAGCTAATTTTAAAATTAATAAAAAATATATTTCAATATTCTACCTGAAAATATCTAATGCCTATAATATATATAAAAAATTGAAATTGCACTAATATTATGAACTTTAAAATTCCCTTTAACATTACTGACTAACGTAACAAAATCTTAATGTTAATAATGCATTGAACAAACATCAGCCAAATTTTCTTCTGATATAGCTGTTAGAAGTAATTAATATTTTTTTTTCCTATTTTATAACTAACCAACAGAAAAACACCAAAAACTGCACCAAAAACTTTACTCGGACACGTGTTTCAACAGCTAAGCTGTTATCATCAGCGATACCGATACTAAAAATAAAAACAACGGGAAGCTTATATATACTATCTGCTTATCACGCATCGTTAAACTTAATTGATTCTTAGATAAGCTTAAATAATTCCGAAAATTCTAATGGACCGTTATCATCATAATTCATAAGCAAATTTCTGTTTTTAAAAATTTCTAAACTTTCATAAGAATCAAGTTCGTTTTTATTATCTACCCTCTTAATTAATTCAATGTCGCCTACTCTATGGCCATTTTCAAGCATATGCATGGCAACACTGGACCTATCTGTGCGATGATATTTGACATGAGCTACGTGCTCTTTAAAACGAGTTTTAATAGGTCTCTTGGTTTGCCCTATATATACTTGGTTACAGTCTTTACAATTAATTTTATATATTCCCGATTTATCACACATTTCTATTGGGTCTTTCGGATTGCCTAAAAGATTTTGCAAGTTGTTACTACTAGAGTTACTGTTTTATAATCAAATTTTGAAAATATTTTTTGAAGACCTTTTGTGTATGTGGGATAATTTGGTAATTTGACATATTTCTTATCTATTTTGCTATTACTAGTTCCTAACGTTGTAATGTTTCTAATGTTTAACTTATGTTTATGTTTTCTAATTATGTTTGTGACAATTGATTCTTGAAAACCATTGTATGATGCAATCTGCTTAATATTTCGCAGTTCTTTATCAAAGTTTTGTTTTGACAATGGGAAATGTAATAATCGGTGAATCAAAAGTTGAAAGATGCAAGTTTATGTTGCATACTATGGTTGGAATCATTTGTTATAAACCTCATAGTGTTAGTGTCTTTACGATAAATATCTATATCTAGTTTGTTGCATTTCTTGTCACTAAAGTGTCTAAGAAAGGTAACTTAAGGTTTGTTTCTGTTTCATAGGTAAACTTGATCGTCTCAAATTTTGAATTAAAATTTCTACAAATTGCTGAGGGTGTAAACTTTAGTGTCGATGACTGCAAAAACGTCATCTACATATCTACACCAAATTCTAGGAAAATAATCTAATTTATTTTTTATATCAGTTTCAAATTTACCCATGAACAGGTTAGCCATAAACGGAGATAAGCTGTTACCCATTGTTGTACCATAATTTTGTTGATAAATATTATTGTTAATTTGAAAGTAGGTTTGACTCATACATAATCTTGCTAATTTAATAAAATTATCTACTTCTGAATTGTCTAAATGGTTTTGGTGTAACATATCTTTCAAATAATCTAAAGTGATATCTATCGGAACGCTTGGAAACAATGAACAGACATCGAATGAAACTAAAACTTCGTTCTCAGTCAGCTCAATGTTTTTAATTTTTTCAATAAAATCGTATGAATTTTGAACACTGAAATTTGATTGTTGATATTCAAAACTGTTGAATTTATTTGACAACCATTTAGATATCAGATAAGTAGGAGCATTAATACCTGAAACAATGGGACGCATTGCTTTTCCGGGTTTATGTATCTTAGGTAAACAATACATTCTAGGAAGAACCGGGTTAGATACCGTCTAAACCTAAGTTGTTTTGGTATGATATTTCCACATTCTAATAAGACTCTACGGGTATCAGCAATCATTTTGGGAAGAGGATTTTTAGATATTAATGAATAGGGCCTTCATTAAGCATCACCTGAACTGACTCAAAATAATCCTCTTTGTCCAAAATAACTACTTTATTGCCTTTATCTGCTTTGAGATAACAACAATTTTTCTCTTTAAGATTTTTAACAATGTTTATTTCTCTGCGTTAAATTTAAATTTTGGTAACTGCTGAATATTATCTGAAATTTGAATTTTACAGGCATTCCTAATGAATTTTTAGAATTATCGTCTAAAAGTTTGATCGAAATTTCAAATCCTACAATAATCTTATCTATGGGCGCTTTGTTAAATTTGAGGTTATATTTCAAGCCTTTATTCAACAAAGTTAATTCGTCATTGTTAAAAATCTCCGAGGATTTGTTTACCACTATGTTAGATTTTGGGGATCAAGTCTGTGCACCTCTTTTTCTTTTTAGATAATTCTGTGAACTTTTGTTGTGGGTCATCTTTTTTTGCCAAAATTTGTGTTGAATAATTTCATTAATATGGTGCAAAAACTTAATCCATTCAACATACTCATCATCATTTAATCCTGAAGTCAGTTTTAAATGTAACTCATATGCTTCTAACTCTAATGCACCTAATTTACCATAATGACATTTAATTTCCAAATCTAACCATTTACGCTTAGCAAATTCAAGCGCCTTTTTACATGAGTATGAGGTTTATAACAAATGATTCTAACCATAGTAGGCAACATAAACTTGCATCTTTCAACTTTTTGATTCACCGATTATTACATTTCCCATTGTCAAACAAAACTTTGATAAAGAACTGCGAAATATTAAGCAGATTGCATCATACAATGGTTTTCAAGAATCAATTGTCACAAACATAATTAGAAAACATAAACATAAGTTAAACATTAGAAACATAACAACGTTGGAACTAGTAATAGCAAAATAGATAAGAAATATGTCAAATTACCAAATTATCCCACATACACAAAAGGTCTTCAAAAATATTTTCAAAATTTGATTATAAAACAGTAACCTCTAGTAGTAACAACTTGCAAAATCTTTTAGGCAATCCGAAAGACCCAATAGAAATGTGTGATAAATCGGGAATATATAAAATTAATTGTAAAGACTGTAACCAAGTTATATAGGGCAAACCAAGAGACCTATTAAAACTCGTTTTAAAGAGCACGTAGCTCATGTCAAATATCATCGCAGGTCCAGTATTGCCATGCATATGCTTGAAAATGGCCATAGAGTAGGCGACATTGAATTAATTAAGAGGGTAGATAATAAAACGAACTTGATTCTTATGAAAGTTAGTAATTTTTAAAAACAGAAATTTGCTTATGAATTATGATGATAACGGTCCATTAGGATTTTCGGAATTATTTAAGCTTATCTAAGAATCAATTAAGTTTAACGATGCGTGATAAGCAGATAGTATATATAAGCTTCCCGTTGTTTTTATTTTTAGTATCGGTATCGCTGATGATAACAGCTTAGCTGTTGAAACACGTGTCCGAGTAAAGTTTTTGGTGCAGTTTTTGGTGTTTTTCTGTTGGTTAAATAGACGCTGCAGTTGGTGTTCCTTTCCTTTGATATTTTATAACTGTCTCTGTTTCAATACCGCAAGTTCATATTTCTCTATATAAGTTCAAATTTTAGAAAGAATAATATAATAATTATATACATGTGACTAACGAACATGCGCATTTACATAATGGCTTGAACGTTTTTAAACCCAAAATTTGACTTTATTCTATAGTATCACTGCTGTTACTGTAACAGATATGGTAAGTAATAGAACAGATTTTATTACTTAAGTGCTTAAGTACTTAACTTCTGAAATTAAATGAAATGAAATGATGGTCTGGAAAGAATTAAGTAAATTTGAAGGACTCTTGAGCAATACTGATGTACTAGTACTAATAGGCTCTAGGTCGCCAGTATTCTTATATAAACACACATCAGTCCACAGTTTTTCACCTTCTTAATTGGTTGAGAAAAAGTGGAGATAATTCTCGAATTGAAGACATTCACTTCTTTTGCTGTGTGTCTTCGTACATTGGATATGACAGCGTAACTTTGCACAATTAGATCAGAACCTTCCTTTCGGTAGTACAACACAGCAATATAAATAGTCACAGTTTCATCAGATGTCCAGTGTGCTTGCATTATTTCATTCTGGTGTTTCACAGCATAATTTCCTGCAAAGTCTGTTTGCAAAATCAGTGTACCTACAGTTAGATCTTCTTTTGTTTTTGCAGTTCTTTTGCTTGCCTGAAGATATTGTAGAAATGACCCAAAATTCTCGTAATTTGACGATCGATTTCTACAGCCAGTTCTACAGCTGATTGAGAGTAACATGTTTATCCTTCACAACATGCAAGTTTTCAGAGACCATATCGTATACCTTATCCTTCCATTATGGACACTGTTTATTTATGCACTGTAAGGAATGTGTATCACACACGAGAGTAGCTGTCAGTTGCTTGATTGTATAAGCTTGGCATTTCCAAATTCGTGAAAACTTTTAAATCAATCCCAAGTTTTCGCAATAAACGCAACAGCATACTCTTTCGATGAGACCGGGAAAACATTTGGAGGCTCACAAAATTTGGAAAACCCCATCTTTGTATCTGAAAACTGTTCCTTGAATAAGTTGTAAACTTCTTTAAAGGTGAACATGAGCAGATGGTTCTGTTGGTGACTTTTTTCTTTTGTTTTTTTATTCCTTCATTTATTCTTCACTTGTGGCAGTGCTTCTTTTGGAAGAGTTTTGTGATAAAATTGTAGAAACTCCAGCTTTCTCTGCAAGTTCTTGTATTAGAGTTTCCTTTTTTCTTGGACTGTGTGGTAGTGCTGATAGAACCTTTTTTATTGCTTTCCCATGGGATTGTCTACTGGAAAATGGCGAGAAAGACTGGTTTGTTCTAGCTCCAGCTTCTTTCGCAGTTAGTTCCTTTTTACGCTGTCTCATTTTCCGCATTAACTTGGCTGCTTCATTTTCTTTTCTCTTGTATCCCTTGTTATTTTTCTTAGTTTCTCTTAAATGTCGCATACCATCTGCTACTTTCTTACGCTCTAACTACTTGTTCTGCTGGTACTAAAGTTACGTTAGTCACATAGTGTTCGTTAGTCACGCCTAGTTACGTTAGTCACATGATTAAACGTTACGTTTGTCACTGTATTTGTAAATTATTTATATCAAAATAAGTAAAATCAGATGATACATACTGTTCATGAAGTCCCAAAATAACAAACTTAACTGTTTCAATTTAACAGAAATTGTTTTAAAACACAAATTGAAAAAAAGCAATTATTTGTGACAAACGTAACACAAATCAATTCATTCATTTTTTTAAGCCTAACAAAAGAAATCGGTACAGTATTTTCAATTATTTTGATGAAAATGAAGCATCACATACTTTTCAAGTGAAAATAAAAAGGACACTTTACTCAGTTGCATTACTGCCACTCATATTTGAGTTTTAATTTACCTAATACATAGCAAATTTTACTCACATAAATGTCCGCCTGAAAATTGTGTTTTAGTGTAAACACACGTGGTTGCATCGATTCAGTGTTGCCAGATTTAGAAAATTCAATTGTTTAGCTTTAAATTGATGTATAACATAACGTAGTAATAATAAGTTTGAAAATCGGCGCGCAGGTTGACATTTACACGGAATGACCCACCATTTTAAATAAAACTCGTTAATATTATGTGTTATTAAATTATGATTTAAAAGAAATCAATATATTTTAGGTTTAAAAAAATATAAAATGAAATGTATTTAGAAATATAATCTACACACATCAAATCGTGGCCCGGTTTGTCCGTCTGTCTGTATGTTCGTCTTCTCCGAAATGGCTGAACCGATTTTGGAGATCGATACGTCAAATTGTTCAAGAGGTCCAGGTGCTGTTCATAAGCGGGATCACAAGTTGACTTGACCTTTTACCTCTGACCTGGAGTAGTAACTTCACGTTTTTAATTTCAGGTTTGTCTACATTAGGCCCATTTTCAAATAGATTTGGTTACTAGTCGATTTCATAAAAATACGTAGCTTCAAAAAAATCATAATATTAATTGATTTCTTATTATACACTTTAATTTAAATATTAAATCTAGAAATGGCGCACCATAATTGTGTGACAATTATTGAAACACTAGTAACCAAACCCATTTGAAAACGGGCCTAATCTAGACGAACCTGAAATTAAAGACGTGAGGTCACCGCTCCAGGTCAGAGGTCAAACGTCAGGTCAACTTGTGACCCCGCCTAAGATCAGCGCTTGGACCTTCTAAACAATTTGACGTATCGATCTTCGACATCGGTTCAGCCGTTTCGGAGGAGAACATACAGACAGACAGGCAAACGGGCCACGATTTTATGTGTGTAGATTGAAAATGATTATGTTTAGTATTTTTTGTACAGGATGATGACAAAGATAATAATAATAAAATAATAATAAAGTATAATAAAATTCATTATTCTCATGCTAATTTTTTTTGTAAAAATCTGTGAAGAACTTATTGTACTACCATAATCAAAGTCATTAAACAAATAAATAATCGAAACACTTTAAACACTTTTATTTGAAGAAAAATGTGTAATATCATTTTTTTTGTAAATATTCCAAAAATAGGAACATTTGTGTAGGTTGAAGGCCCTTTTGGGTATACGAATAATGCCCAAAATCTAATCAAATATGCGGTATTATAAATACCTAGAATACCTAGCTTTATAAAAATCGGACAAGTGTGTATTTAGATATCGTGTTTACATACGGACAAAAAAGTTAAAACAGGGGATGTTATTTTAGGGGAGACATGGTAGAGATGACAATAATTTAAGTATTAACTAAAATAAAAACTTTAATAGGTAAATGTTTGACTAATATTAAGATAAAAAGTTCATATGAACATCGGTCCTCAACGGCTTTGTTTCTGAGATACAGGGCCTCCAAAAAAACTATTTTATTTGGTTTTTTGCATAAGATGTTTGTCCGCTTTTAGGTATCCTACGCTGTTTTTTCGGAAACACGTGGTCCAGCCATGAAGCTACCTCCTCATCCAATTCTCCCAGAGTGCCAGATAAGCCAGTTATTATGAGCTTTTTAGTTCTCTCGTCCGTTGAATGTACCACCTCCAGAAGAAAAGAAAGGAAGGTGGTTATATCGTCGTCCCGGTTTATCAAGTTGTAGGGCAATTTCTAGGAAGATATGATCAGAGAGGGATCTTCGTGGCGGGAAGCAAGGCAACCCAGAAGAAGATAATTTCTTATAGTATTTTGATTGAAATAAATAATAAGTTCGAAATGATGGCCCAAACAAAGCAAGCGAAGCGATCAATAGGCAAAATCAAGTAAAGTGTTTTATCTTTATCTTTTAGTTATCCCTAGTAATGGCACAGTTTGATACGAAAATCAGGTACGTAGGTATTTTCAATTTGACATTTTGCGATTAAATTAAATTCGTTCAAATATTCACGTGAAAGATGTAATAATAGCTTTCAACTATTTATGAGTATACCCATTCTTCAGAGAATACAGTGTTGGACAATTGGAAACTAACGAAGACGATTATTGTAAAAATAACAAACTTATAATTTCTTGTTTTCCTTCTTAATCAAGTAAGCCAAAAATTCAACGCTCAAACTTTACATAAACTCTTTTACATTCCCTTTAGACCAAAAAATGTAGGAAGTCGTTTAAAAACTAGTGTTCCTAACTAGTTGGAAAGCAAAAAGTTTGGGTTTGTGCTTATCTTCATTCGTGTTTCGCACTCGTGAACCAAACCACACAATACTTGTTACTTTTTACACTTGTTTGTAATCATCATCAACCAGCCCCTTCAAATCCACTGTTGGATATAGGCGTACCCCAAACTCTTCCACCTTTCTCTGTCTTGAGCAGTTTGTAGCCAGTTTGTGGTGATTCTCTTTATGTCATCCGCCCAGCGTGTTGGCGGCCTGCCCTGACTGCGTTTATCCGTTCTGGGTCTCTATTCTAGGAGTTTGCGAATCCATCTAGGTTCTCTTAGTCTGGCCACATGCCCTGCCCAGCTCCATTTCATTTTGGTGATGTGGTTCACTACATCGGTTACACCGGTCTTACGTCCTAGTTCTTCGTTTCGGATCCTATTCTTTAATGTGACTCCCAGCATCGATCTTTCCATGCGTCTTTGAGTTACTCGCAATTTATGGACCAATATTTTCGTAAGCGTTAATGTTTCTGCTCCATAAGTCATGACTGGCAGCACGCATTGATTGAACGTTTTACGTTTTAAGCATATTGGGATGTCGCTCTTGAAAACATCTCTTAGTGTTCCGTATGCTGCCCAAGCTAAAGTTATTCTCCGCCCAATTTCGCATGTTTGGTTGTCTCTGCCTATCCTTATTTCGTGTCCAAGGTAGATATGTTTTGGTCTCGTATTGTTAGTTGTTCGCTGGGGACAAGGTTGGTTATATATTTGGTCTTTTTAAAGTTTATTTTTAAGCCGATTTTGGTGAATGCCTTATCGAGTTCACTTAAAATTTCCCTTGCGTTGTTCAGTTTGTCAGACATTAAGATCATATCGTCTGCAAAACAAAGATGACTGAGGTATTCTCCCTCTATTTTTATGACCCTGTTTTCCCAATTAAGCTTATTGAAGGCATACTCTAGTACTGTGATGAAAAGCTTGGGGGATAAGGTAACGTATATTTCAAACATATTTCACAATTAGAACTCTACTAGATTAAACATTTTTAAAATCAACCGTTTTGAACCACTGCTAGTGGATTTAATAACCAATGTAAAAAGTTTGATTCTAAAGCAGAATTGTCAATTTATTAGTATGAAATCTTTGTGTAAATTAAATCTGATTTGCAACCGCTTCTTCAATGATTATGAATCAGCAATTAAATTGTGAATTGCATAATAATAATTTTTCATTTCAGCGTAGGTAACACCTCAACTAGTATACATTATACCTTTCCACGATCATAGTATAACACCTATTTATTTTTTTTATAAATTTTTGTTTTTTTTTAATTTCTTGAGTTTGTAAAAAGATACTTGACCAAAATTAATACCACTATTATCCTTGCACTATTTTGTGTTAGAATGTAATGTTTATTTCGGTTTAAATGTGTAAATTCTTTTAACTTTACTCCTACATGCAACACAAATGTTGTTTAAATATCTCCGTACAAAGGAATAAAACAAATATGAAAAAAACTGGAGAGTCTGTAACTTGAAAACAAAAAGCTATCGAACATTTACTATACGAGGTATGGCTATTAAATAACGAAACTGCGCGCTGACATGGCGTCCTAGAGGGGAAAGGGAGAAAAACAATGCAGCGTTGGATAGCTGGGAGTGTTTTTTTTTCTCGTGCTGATAACAATGTGTGACAATAAACACGAGTAACGGATCAATGTGAAATCTCGCGTTAAATTAAAAAAAACTCCGACTAAGTACTTACTACGGCAATCCATGCACTGAAAATGTCCTGTTTCGCCAAGAATGAAAAAAGCATGGATGTCGAAATTGAAATTTAAAGTCAAGCTAATCGTTTTTTTTCAGCATCAAGGGTATCGTGATGACTGAATGGGTTCCACAGGGTCAAACCGTAAACCATACTTACTATTTGAAAGTTTTGGCAACACTGCGAGAGCGGGTTCGTAAGAAACATAAAGTTATTCTTTTATTACCTTCAGTCCCTGAATACTCTTGTGTAAGATTGTAAAGTTTTAATAATTGGTAAATAAAAAAGTAATTAATAATTACACGTGATTCCAAGGTTAGCATAAAAACCAAAGATAATTAAAAAAACCAATTAGTATATGGCCTGTAAAATCAAATTGTTTTTGTTACGGTGTTATTTTAGGAATATGGGACGTGTGTCAAGAGCAATATGAAACGTGTGTCGCGAGTAATATGTTACGACAAAAGTCGTATTTGGCGCGCATTTTGCTAATTTTCTATTAGTTGAAAATAAAATTCGAGTAAGATTCCTAGACGATCAGCGGACATTTTCTTCTTCCGCACGGGTGCTTTAGCGTGCATCTTAAAATTTAAATTTACACAAATCATTTATGCGTGTTACAAGATTTCCAATAAAAATTATTGGTTAAGTTTAAATCCGGCTAAATTCACCGTGAGTACACATTGCTTTTCTTTTTCTGTTTGTATTAGTTTTAATTGCCACGTGAAATTCTTTTAGCACGTTTCTTGACCTTATGATTTTGCTATGTGTTATACCTGGATAACTCCTGAGGGTACTGGAGTGGCTGATTAAGACGTTCCTTGTCAATTAAAGACTACACTACGGTTTCGCATTAGATAAGCTGCAGGCAAGCGATGGATACTACGTCTAACAGGGATTGGTTATGCTTCATAACTTTATCGAGAGAGCCTATCGCCTTCCGTTTCTCTTCGCACACCTCCCATAAGAGGAATCATGGAGTTACCTAACTTCCCGAACTGTCGATATCGTCGCTAGCAGGAAATTCTTACTCTCGGAACCGCATCCATCAGATTACAGCTAAGTTTGATTATTTAAGTAACTTATTCATTGTTAATGCGTATAAAGCTCATGTACATATGACATAAAACGGCTTGATCTTTAGTTCTTAGCTAAATCTTTATTCGGTGGTACTCTCCATAACCGAACGTTTTTAACCAGCTCAATATGACTTGGGCGCTTTGCTTAAAGCGGTTGACGCGAAAACAAAAGACCTTTTGGGTTTGCGGGAGGTACTTACCCTTTGTAATGTTAGTTTTAGTCAGTATCGTTGCATGTTCGACCAGATAAATCGCCAATTCTCAATCGGAACGTTAACAATAATTTTGGTGTAACTAAAGCTTACCTGTGAATCCGGCACATTAATTGCGAACATTACTTATTATTAAGTGAGGCTACTGCTAACGTACGTGAATATATGCGACAGTCTCTCTATTTCTGTCACATTCACCTATTACTATAAGATTTGTTTGTTGTTTTATTGAATTGTCGGTCTTTCTCTTAAGACTAATTGTTGTGTTTGATCTAGCGTATTAGGCTTTAAGTAAAACCTGTTGATCTCCTGTTGGTCGGTTTTATTTCTTTCTTTTACTCATCAGGTGGCGCCTTGTTAGACAGCAGTTTAATTTCTTAGAACTCATTAAGGACCCCCCACTCTACGACAAAGCCGGACGCTGCTGCTCTAACTATTATACATACTTTATTCTCCACGAACCTAGTGCGCTACATTGATCCGTATTTCCTTTTGTTGTTTCTTTTTTTAGGTTGTTCCTCTAGAGCCGTCGTTAGTTGTAAACCTCAACCGTTACATTTTGAACTGGAACTTGAACAACATTCACAGAGTGGTGTGAAGATTTGATTTAAATTTAAGATATACCTAAGGTTTGTTTACAATAAAAATGTCAAATTACAAACGCTTTATACATGTGATTCTATGAATGTGGCTAAAGTTCCCGTTCCCGTTCATCAGAATTCACTTTCACAACCTTCCCTGATTGGTTTGTTTACCGATATTTCCTTCTATGTATTTCAAACATTGGTTTAGGTGTAACAAATCTTATTAAAAAAAAGACTTCTGCTTTAAAAGTGAAATCCAAAAATGTATTTAATAATATACGGAATGATGAATAGTAAGTCTAACATATACCTACTTCTAATACAATAGATCTTATATTCTACATCGTAAATAACCCTGCATAACAGTTACATGAACGGGATATAATATTACAAAAAATTTTGTACAAAATTTACTTAAAAAGAATATCTTGTAGTTGACACAATTTTTTTGATTCACTGTCGGTAGAAAATATACAGTGCGGATATAAATAGCCCCCCCCCTCCTTCTCAATTCGAAATCGATTTGAAATTTGGAGAGCTATAATAAGGCATAAAGTACTACATTTTGCCATAAAATTGATAGCTCTAAGTGGCGACTGGGCGCTCTTTTTTTTATGGAAAGCGGGGTTGAGTGATACTTCGTTTGAAAGGCCTTTTCATCTTCAATTCATCCCTCGAACTTGAAGTCTCTACTGTTCCTCCGTCAAAGCGGCGTTTCGTGAAACTTATGATTGCTTATTAGATTTCAAGTGAAAAAAAAACTTTTATGAAGGTGCTTGTTACTTTTTTAACATCAGTTCAGCGGTTGCCTAAAATTGACAAATAAAAAAAAATTATTAATTAACGATTTTCAAAACGAAAACTTAACTTGAAGCAATGGTTATCTTAAATACTTTGATAATTAATTCATTAACTAACCGAAGAAAGAATAATTTCAACTAGTTTTCAAAATGTTCCCCGTCCACAATATCACAGTCTGTTCTGAAACTCATTCCTTACGTAATAGAATATTTCTGGTGTTAAGTTAGCACAGACCTGCATAATTCTGTCTTTAAATTTCTAAATTGTTTCGGGTTGTGCGATGTACACCTTCGACTTCAGATATCCCCACAAGAAGAAATCAAAGAGACTCAAGTTTGGAAACAGTCTCTTACTGATCTATAAAATGAGGAGGTGCGCCATCTTGTTGAAAAATATCTTAGAGCTATCAATTTTATGTCCAAATATAATATTTTATGCCTTATTATACCTCAAACCGTTTGAATTTAGAAGATGGGGGGGGGAGAGGACTATTTACGTCCGCACTATACCTATGTCCTTTTATTCAACTTTTGGCTTTTCTCAAAGATTACTTATGTTTTTTTTCAATAAGCAATAAGCAAATGTATTTAAAGTTTTGAGGTTAAGTAAATAAAAACGATTTATAATTGGTGATTCTGAACTGATCCGATTAAGTAACTACATTCAACCTGTTATCGTATACCGGTTGATTTTGCCTGCTAGAACTATGTAGGTTTTTCACGCACGCGTATAAGACACGTATTTCGTACATGTTGATTGCCTGACGTCACAAGATAAACCCATAACATTGAAATATAATGAAATATAATATACCTGTATAAGGTGACCATTGGAAAGTTTTGAACAATTCGTATAATTCGAGCGCGCTCAATCAACCGGCATATACCGTCAGTAGTAACGAACAATTTCTTACACAGATTTCATAAATGATAATATTTCTCGAGTAGAACTTCGAAATGTTGAGTTTCTCTAGTGGCCATGGTACAACAAAGTGATTTAAAATGTCATTTCCTCACCAGTGTAAATAGTGTTCTATTTCCCGCAGATATTTATAGTTAACTTTTGTTATTTAATACAAATAGACCATGACCATTAACGATTTTCTACTTCTTCATCATCTTCATCTTTTCTTCCGTAACGTGCACAGTTAATACTTGCAATTCCTTATAATTTGCCTTCATTTACCTCAATCCTTTAATCACTCACGTTACCAACAACACAGTTCTTCCATAATTAGTCGTTTTGTTTTAACCCGCAACTTTCTTCATTCGTTTTCAGTATATGCCTAAACCATTGTAACTTTTCTTCAAGTTTTTTTTAATCTCTCTTGTTCTCTTACTCTTAATTCTACTCCATTTTGCGCTTTACGCATTAATCTCAATATTCCCATTTCTACTGCAGGTTTTGCTGCATATATTTCATATATCTAAAAAATATTTAGACGACAAGAAAATTAAATAATAATTTTACTTTTATGACGGAAACAAATTTGTCTTAGGTCTACAAATAAATCTGTCAACTAAAAATGCTATTAAAATATTTAAATCAAGTGTTCCCTTATACAGAAGTATTGATTTTCTTGCAGTTAGAAGATGCCATCACTAAAGAAGAAGCGGGTGGAAAACCCCCGGAAGAAATTGTCACCTGAGGATATGAAGAAAGCCATAGAAGCCGTTAGACAAGAAAGAATAAGGTTTAAGTTGGCTACAACTACGTTCAAAGTTCCTCGTACAACCCTATTTTGACTTTCTAAAAAAGACAGCTACTGACGCAGTGGTTTTAACTAAGTTAGGGCGACCCCCTGTATTATCAGGTAACCTAGAACTAAAGCTAGTTAAGTACATTACGACAATAGAAAGTAAACTATTTGGATTAACCAGAAGAGACATAAAGTTTTTGGCATGCCAACTTGCAAGGGCCAATAATTTACCTAACCCATTTTCAAATACAAATGAGAGTGCGGGATGGAAATGGCTGAAGCTTTTCCCTAAACGTCACCCTGAGCTATCCCTAAGGAAACTAACAGGAACATCCTTCGCTCGAGCGAAAGGATTCAATCAGGCCAACGTAAATCAGTTTTTTGATTGATTGGAATCATTGTTTGAAAAGCACCACTATCCAGCCAATCGTGCCTTTAATGTCGACAAGACCGGGCTTACAGTTGTTCAGTCAAAAATTTCTTCTGTGGTAGTTCTCAAAAGCCGCAAGGAAATTGAAGCAATGACATCCGCTGAAAGAGGTTCATTGGTTACCATTGTCACTTGCATGAGTGCTGGGGGTACCTTCGTACCTCCCGTTTTCATATTCCAGCGTAAAAATATGAACGATCTTCTGATGAAAGGAGCACCTTAAGGATCTCGTGGGTTTTGTCACCCTAGTGGTGAATACAAACACACATCTTTAGTGCTTGGTTTGAACATTTTCTAGCAAAGGTAAAACCAACGACTGAAGATCTAGTGTTACTGGTGTTAGATGGACTTTCAACTCATACTAGGAAGGAGGAAGGAATAAGAGCAAGAAAAAAATTGTCAACTTTTCCCTATGATTATAGACTTTGCGTTATTTAATTATTTTGTATGAAACTTTGTTATATTCGCGTTTACGCATAACAATGAAAGTCAGTGATAACTTCATTTCAAAAGACAACAAAATTTAAATTTATGTATACAAAAACCTTTTTAAAAGCTTTTTAAAAATTTTTGACCATTTGACATTTTTGAATATTTGGATTCGGATTCAACGTGTTAAGAAAGGTTTATATACTAATTTTCAAGCCAAGCCAGTTGATTGAAAAACGACGGAGTAATTAGTGCTTAAAATATAAAGGTCGGTGGCTTGGTCGTCTTTTTGGGGTTACGTTTTCGCAAAAATAACGTCATAACCGTGAAATCTGAAATATACGTTTGCAAGAGTCAATCTTTATCTATACATAACTGACATGC
Source organism: Abscondita cerata (assembly GCA_030710515.1). Lineage (NCBI taxonomy): Eukaryota > Metazoa > Arthropoda > Insecta > Coleoptera > Lampyridae > Abscondita > Abscondita cerata. Next base: position 216,140 of record JALBCR010004353.1, read on the forward strand.
GATGTTGCAAAACCTATTTTCGTTAAAAAGATATTTTGCTTCAGAAAAATGTCATTTTGCCCCAACTTCTCGTACATTAAGCAGCATTAGATTAGGTGATAGGCATTTATTACCATTAGTGCCTATTTATGACTAAAAACAGTGCTAATTCGTGGTTTTTGTTTCTCATAACGAATATGGGAAAGGTTTGTCGTTTTCAAAGAATTTTTGTAGAATGAATTCTATGTTGCAAACTTCACAATTGTAGAATTTCTTCCTGTGTGAGAACAAATGTGACATTAAAATAGTTTGTGCAAATTTTACACATAAATACGTAACCAATAGAAAACACCAAAAATTGCACCAAAAACTTTACTCGGACACGTGTTTCAACAGCTAAGCTGTCATCATCAGCGATACCGATACTAAAAACAACGGGAAGCTTATATATACTATCTGCTTATCACGCCATCGTTAAACTTAATTGATTCTTAGATAAGCTTAAATAATTCCGAAAATCCTAATGGACCGTTATCATCATGATTCATAAGCAAATTTCTGTTTTTAATCATTTCTAAACTTTCATAAGAATCAAGTTCGTTTTTATTATCTACTCTCTTAATTAATTCAATGTCGCCTACTCTATGGCCATTTTCAAGCATATGCATGGCCACACTATACCTATCTGTGCGATGATATTTGACATGAGCTACGTGCTCTTTAAAACGAGTTTTAATAGGTCTCTTGGTTTGCCCTATATATACTTGGTTACAGTCTTTACAATTAATTTTATATATTCCCGATTTATCACACATTTCTATTGGGTCTTTCGGATTGCCTAAAAGATTTTGCAAGTTGTTACTACTAGAAGTCACTGTTTGATAATCAAATTTTGAAAATATTTTTGAAGACCTTTTGTGTATGTGGGATAATTTGGTAATTTGACATATTTCTTATCTATTTTGCTATTACTAATTCCTAACGTTGTAATGTTTCTAATGTTTAACTTATGTTTATGTTTTCTAATTATGTTTGTGACAATTGATTCTTGAAAACCATTGTATGATGCAATCTGCTTAATATTTCGCAGTTCTTTGTCAAAGTTTTGTTTTGACAATGGAAATGTAATAATCGGTGAATCAAAAAGTTGAAAGATGCAAGTTTATGTTGCATACTATGGTTGGAATCATTTGTTATAAACCTCATAGTGTTAGTGTCTTTACGATAAATATCTATATCTAGTTTGTTGCCATTTCTTGTCACTAAAGTGTCTAAGAAAGGTAACTTAAGGTTTGTTTCTGTTTCATAGGTAAACTTGATCGTCTCAAATTTTGAATTTAAAATTTCTACAAATTGCTGAGGGCTGTAAAGTTTAGTGTCGATGACTGCAAAAACGTCATCTACATATCTACACCAAATTCTAGGAAAATAATCTAATTTATTTTTTATATCAGTTTCAAATTTACCCATGAACAGGTTAGCCATAAACGGAGATAAGCTGTTACCCATTGGTGTACCATAATTTTGTTGATAAATATTATTGTTAATTTGAAAGTAGGTTTGACTTATACATAATCTTGCTAATTTAATAAAATTATCTACTTCTGAATTGTCTAAATGGTTTTGGTGTAACATATCTTTCAAATAATCTAAAGTGATATCTATCGGAACGCTTGAAACAATGAACAGACATCGAATGAAACTAAAACTTCGTTCTCAGTCAGCTCAATGTTTTTAATTTTTTTCAATAAAATCGTATGAATTTTGAACACTAAAATTTGATTGTTGATATTTAAAGCTGTTGAATTTATTTGACAACCATTTAGATATCAGATAAGTAGGAGCATTAATACCTGAAACAATGGGACGCATTACTTTTCCGGGTAAACAATACATTCTAGGAAGAACCGGGTTAGATACCGTTAGTCTACACCTAAGTGGTTTTGGTATAATACTTCCACATTCTAATAAGACTCTACGGGTATCAGCAATCATTTTGGGAAGAGAATTTTTAGATATCAATGAATAAGGGCCTTCATTAAGCATCATCTGAACTGACTCAAATCTCATTAAAAACCTCATAAATGGTTAGAAATGTTAATAAATGCCTATTACCTAATGTTTTTATAGAAGTACATTTTTTTGAAGCTAAATATCTTTTTTACAAACATAGGTTTGCAACATCGCACGTCAGTTTTACATAGATAAAGATTAGCTCTTTCAAACGTATATTTCAGATTTCACGTGACCCCAAAAAGGCGACCAAGCCACCGACCTTTATATTTTAGGCACTAATTAATTACTCCGTCGTTTTTAATCAACTGGCTTAAAATTAGTATATAAACATTTCTTAACACGTAGAATCTGAAGTCAAATATTCAAAAATGTCAAAAAGTCAAAAAATTCTAAAAAGTTTCAAACAAGGTCAAAAGGTCAAAATTTGTATGAATAAATTTAAAAATACATCAGCAGATCGAATTTTCCGTTTAAAATTACACATGGGATGCATAAAATTACACCAAAAACTGGACAGTTCAAAAATGTGCCTTTTGGTAATACCAGGGGACGTTTGTGCCCGGCTGGCTCGTCGTGACGCTTTTCGCACGGCGAACAAGCTAGCCATCCCGAGTTCTAGCCATTCTGACGCACCATTCGTTTCTTGGGTTCAATACACTTACACCACCAATACCGTCAATCGTGTGTGGAACATTGCTTGGCTTAGCCAGTGTCAGTGTGTTAGAAAACTAACTTATTTGGAGACATATTTTAATTTGATTTCGCTTTCACCGATAAACTATTGTGTAGTAAACTTCTATAACAAAACTGCCGCCAGATAACATTAAAAACCTTCGAATCAAATAAATGTAAGGATGGAAAAGGTTTTATTTAATGAAAGATGTCAAGATGTTAGTACAAAACGCAACAAATCAAAAAACATAATAAACTGCCAAAATAAGTATAATTTAAAAAACTTAACCCGGTAATTTTTTTTTTAATATATAACATTACTGTATTCCCGTCTGTCCTTCTGATTCAAAAAATTTTAATCCATATTCCATGGATATATGAAAACATAGTTATTTGTCTAACAAGTGAGGAAAGCAATTCTTTTTTCCACTCGAACTCGAGTTGCCAAAAGTCTACAATATGAGGGTTACAGACACAGACACAGATCTAGGTAAGGTCTCAACCTGTCATAGCGCATCGTTGCTAGCCGCGTAATTCTAACCAATAAATGTAGGGTAACAATGTTTAAAAGTTGAAATATAAGATACTAAATTAAACAAAAGTGACTGAATAATAATAGTTATTTGTGTAACAAAAATTAAATTGTTTAATTAAGTTCCAAGCGACATTCTTACAACATAACATTTTTTTCCTCACTGGTGAGAGATAAAGGCCATTGAACATTTAGAATAAATTTCGTAACCTTAAAATTATTTAACATACTATTTCATGGCTACCAAAATTAAAACACGTAGTGTGACAATACAATTTGCATTTCTATTTAGAACTTTCATTTAACTTTTGGTGCTTTCCTGAAATCGACGTAAAAAAAAACAAGTGTCCAAGATAAGGATTCGCACTATGAGAATCTCGGAAATTATAATAGATACAACTCTGGTTAAATGGAAAAAAATTGTGTAATTGGGTGACCAATAAAATGATGGTGTGTTTTTTGTTTTTAAGATATTTGAATAAAATTGAATTTTTGAAGTTTCTATTTTGTTTTTTTCTAGTGTTATTATAAATGTTAGAGCAAAAATACAAACACTTCGTCATGGCAAATTGTTACGGACTTTTACATGGCACAGTCAGTTTTTCAATCGGACGTTCCGTATTTCTATTATCATTTCCGAGATCCCCATAGTGAGAATCATTATCTTGGACACAGTGTATAGTTAGATGGGTACCTAGTTTGATTTTCCTTTTACATTAATTTAGTTAATAGAATAGTGTTTACTATTAGGAGTATAAGCAAAGCTTTATGTGCTGTGACTGATATAGTTAAAATTATATAAGGATGCGTATGACCTATTCTGAATAACTCCCTAAATTAATTTTCATAATCGTATGTTAACGTTAGTTTAATCTTTTTATACAGGTTTCTCTATTACTGATAACATGTAATTATAGTACATTTAATCAGATGTCGCTCATTTTATTTAATTTCCTATAATAATTTCTCCGAATTATGTAGTTATTAAACGCCTAATATGTACCATTGTTTGAATTCTTGAAAACGGAAATAAAGTTAAGTAGCGACAGTGATTGTGCACTATCGTTACCAGGAGCGATAACTTTAAATGGTTAAAACACTCATGTCGATAGCAAGCCAAGTATTTCTTGTACATTAGCATACACGCAACAAAAGAACACCTGATGCGCATTTCGCTTTTATTATGAGCTCATCAGAGATGTATACTTAAGTGCGGTATACAACTGTACAAGAAAGCGGTTGGTCTTTTAAACTCTCGTGGAGCAATGAACGTAAGTAAAATGTGTGTCTAACGACATCTCGTGTAATATGGACATAGTATAAACTAAGAAATGCCAACAGTTAACTGTAAAGACTGTGTATGTTTAAAGTGCATTATCGTTATCAGGATCGATAACTTTAAATGCTTAAAACACGCGTGTCGATAACAAACCAAGTATTTCTTGTACAGTAGCATACACGCAACAAAAGAACACCTGATGCGCATTTCGCTCTTATTATGAGCTCATCAGAGGTGGATACTTACAAGGAACTAACAAATATATCTATAAATGACATCAAATATAGAGCTGATTGTGTCATTGTGTCTATACCAAAGACAAAAAAATGTACGTAATAGAACTTTTACTGTGACTGATCAGTATTGGATTAATTTAATTAAGAAATATGCCAGTTTAAGACTGAAAAAGTAACTCACCGACGATTTTTTTAACGTATTTTAACAAATTAACAAATGCCCCGAACAATTGATGCATTCCTTGAATTATCAAACCCCGAACATTTTACAGGTTATGTCAACTATTCACTACAAAATAAAATTGAGATTGCAAAAAGTTTTGCCCATCAAAAACAAAAAATATGGTTTTATACCATTTTTGTTCTTTTTAGGGATCTTCACGGTGGAGATTAATGCAGGATTGCTTAACGTTTCGCTCCTAACAAACGGGGGCTTTTTCAACTGTCTTTATCTTTGCCTCCAAAGAAGCCCCGAATTTGTCAGGGGCGAAACGTTAGCCATCCTAAAAGGGCAGTGTTTTCTTTTTAACCTCCACCGTGAAGATCTCTAAAAATAACATTATAAATTAAGACTTTACATTCTCGAATCACATAATCTTCAATCAGCTGTACAACCTTCAATCAGTTGTGCATGAATTCAAATAACCCGCCATTAATACCAATGTAAATATTTTTATAAAAAGTTCTAGAACTTCGTGGCTATTAAGACGTTAATAAGGCTATTAGAAAATCAAAATGGCAGCAAATTGTAATGTAACTTATACCTACAAGCAAAATTCGGTCATTTAAATTCCACTTTTGTGACTTTTGAAAAAACTAATTATTTTATATGTTTAAGTTGATTTTGTAGTCGGTTTATTTTTTTATTAATCTTTGTGTATTACGCATAGATAAATTTGTTACAAATTTATTATTTATTAAAATGAGTCTATGTTACAACTGTTATTCCTGCAGTTATTATAATGTACGTAGCAATTTGGTGTCAAATAATGAGAGAGTGATTGTAGAGAAACAGAAAACCAAAAACAGTTTTAAAGAAACTGTATTTTCAAATTATAAAATTTACTATTACTAATTATTATGATTTTTGTTTTATCTGTTTCCACCTTTTATAGGTTGAGTCTATGGTAACCAAATAAACAACAAAAAGTAGTTCTAGGGTGGTATATACACAAGCAAATTAAAACTATTACCATGAATACGTCTAGGTTGAAATCGCCATAACTACTTCTACCAAATAAGTTATCAAAAAAATTTATATCAAATTAAAAAAAATTCCCATGTCCAAGTGAAAATAATACTTTGCAATTAATCTTTACTGGTCTCACTGAATTGTTAATTTCGCTCCTACGTCGTTCACCCCACAAACTTCCAACTTGTCGGTATTTTAGGTAATTTTAGAAGATTAAAGAAGCACAACGAATTTAAAACTGGTACAAATGTCATTTAATTATATCATGTTGAATTATTATTAGTTTCATGTTTGAACCGGAGTCGAAACGTTGGAAAAACTAATCAAAAGCGTTCTTTGATTAAAAACCCGTTGAAAATAAACTTAGGAATCAGCAGGAAATTTTTCCCAAATTTATAGTTGTTGGATTAATTAATTTTTTATTTTCTTTTTACAATTTTAGATTTTTATACTTTAACCAAATACTGTACTCGTGATGTTTAAGAGAAGAATTATTTTTATATCGAAATGTTATTATTAATCTCAATAAAAACTTGAAATAGATGCTTTTTCATGACAACATACTAAAACATGAAACTCGATTTATGCGGCAATCCCACAACCTCCGTCGGAAGTTATGCGATAATCCTTTGATGAGCTTAGCACTCAGAATTTCGTACGATTAAGATTTTGACAATTCAACTATTAGGGTACTTAAAAAAAGTTTCTTCTCTGAAAAAACAACAAAAAAAGTTAATACACGTTTTTGTTAATTAATTTGTTTCTTATGGGTAGGTATTTTATTTTGACTACTGAAGCTTACTTCTTATAGATATGTACTATGTTTGTTTTAAAATAAAAGAAACCGTTTGATTTTTTTAAGAACAGCCTCCGAAACTTTTGTTGAGCATTAAGCCCATACCTACCTGCAGGTACCTATTCTTTTGTCGCAGGTAGGAACAAATAAGTAGGTAGTAATTAATCCGAAACTTACACTTGTAATACGCGTTGAATAAACAAAAAACACATTTGCTTGCGACCGCACCGCCTTAAATCTGAAGACACATTGATGGAGCAATCTAAAAGGGTTGAAAAGTTGTCATTTACATTTGTAACAAGATAACCGTCGCCACGTGGCATAAATTACCCAACCCTTTTTTTACGTTTATTAAACATTCATTTGGGATGTATATAGGTACGATCGTGTACGCGCCGCCGTAGAGATTTTTTGTTACGTTGACTTGTCGTTTTCTACCTGTCCTTAAAATTTTAAAATAGCACAAAACTGTGAAATGCAAGTTTATGCTTTTGTGTAAAAAGGTGATCATTAGCATATTTTAAATGTTTAGGTAGAATTCGACAGGGATGGGTACAAAACGCATTTGTGCTCGGACAAAACTAACACGTTCGAATGCATTGTTATGCGAGTGAATGTTCTCATTTTTTTTCTTACAGAAAATGAATAAAATTAAGCCGACGCTACTGCTAAGGAACGCCTTTTGAACAACCTTTTTAATATAACTATATATTATTATATCACATACACCTTTGCTTAAAGCTTATAAAAACCGCTTTGATATTTTTAACATTATGCATAGTAAGTGGCAATAAAATGAGACTTCTGCACATTCACTAAAAATAAACAATTATCATAATTTAATTTTGCCAAAATTAAATTTCCTTTCATTTGTTCGGGCGGATTTATTCGTACTTTATAATAAAAATAAAAAAGGCCAACGAACAACTCAGTTGAGACCGTTCAATCAATCGTTAATTTGTCTTCGGCTTAGTTTCATTTAGGAGATATTTGAAGCGTTTACAGCTAAAACGTAACCGTGAATATAATAGAGTAATTACAGCACTCTTTCGTAAACTATCTTTATCCGGGAGACCAACCGTACAGAATTAAGATGTCTTGATGCAACCACGTCCATATCTTATAGAGAAAGTTTTCCTCCAAAAAAAATTTATGTATCAACAGTTAAATAGTTGCATCAAAAAATTGCGTTGCGCGTGTAATGGATTTTTACATTCTCCGCCGGCGCAATTTATTTTCCGAAGTAATATATGAAGAACCAACAAAAAGACTTCTTGATATAAATCTTGGACGTGATCTACGCATATTCAGATTTAAAATCAACCCCTTAAAAAGCGCAGCCGCGAACTAACATTAGATATGCACCAATTGCGCGATCTGTCTACCCTTAACACCGTTAGGGGTTGGAAAACCTATACAATATTTTATTTTAAAACGGATTTCTATTGGCGGCGTATAATTTTGATATAAACTTGAATGTTGTAAAGATAACTCGGAACTTTCTTGTTTTAATAAAAGAAAAATGCATACATTCGAAAAAATCGATTTTCCCATAAATAATCCTTTCGGATTCTGGAGGATAATTGGTTTATACGACGCAGGAGTTTTACGTTTACCCCTTTTATAACATCGTACGAAGCGAAGTAACTTTAATATAACAGTGTTTATTATTGAAGGACGTATTGCGAATCCGCATACCCAATAACAGTTCCAATATTCAAGAATAATAAGGGCGTATATTGTTTGCTCGGACATTAAAATCAATACAACTTCGTATATGCCATAATATATCTGCAGTTCGCTATTTTTCCGAAGCGGGTTTGGATGGAATTACAATCAGTTTTCCACAATTTTTATTTTATGATAATTATTTTTGTTCGGATATAAAATTTCAGCAAATTCTTTTAACCTCTACCTTGCGTCCGAACACAAGAGGACCGGTTTTAGAAACCGAGGGATGCAAAAAAAAATGTTCCATAGTATAAAAATAGGGGTGTGTATAAACATAAAAATTTTCTCAGGAAATTGAAGTCTAAAAAGGTACCTTGCGACCTACTTAAATTCTCTTTTTGTGTAAAAATAAATTTTAGCTTTCATAAAACGATCCCTTCTTTACGACCCCATATTCAACTTTATACTATAGAATTTTTTTTCGAAATAAGTACAATATTCTCGCGCGTAAAAATTTTTTATACCTACCTATACATATTATATATAGCCACTTTTCTTCATTATTTTTTAAATTAAATTTGCGGTTGATGCCCTAATTTTGCATACTTATGGACAACGTATAGATAGAAATATTTTTGGTTAATAGGTGTATAAAGGCGGGGGTGTTTAGGACGGACGCAGGTAGATTTCTAACCCTCAGATCATCTAAAGGTAAATTTTCATTGTGTTGTAAAGTTTCGTGAACCATATTTCGTCGAACGACTTAATATTTAAAAATGCAAGTTGGTCGAGGCCACCTTAAAAAAAAGCTTTTAAAATTTCACGTGCTTTTCAAAATAATTAAACCACGGTTTTGTTAAATGTCAAAATAGATTAAGAGTGAAAATTGATTTTTCTCCTAATTGTTCGTGCCGTAAAAATGAATTGATTTTGTATAGAAAACTCAATTAATGAAGAAGTGTTTTTATGAAATTTTAATTATTTTAACTAATAACGAGTTCGGGTGCAAATAGTATTAGAAAATAAATTCGTAAAACTGATTAAAGATATGGTAAAATGGAAAAGGGTTTTAGAAGAGAAAAGAAAACCAATTGGAAATCCTTTTTCTAATCCATATATTCATATAAAATACATCCATACAAAATAAGGAATAAATAAATAATCCATACAATTTATATACTATTGTACATCGGAACAGCGCAAGTTGCGATTGGTTCTAAAGAGCTCCCACCACCCGGAACCCTGGAGTCTGTTGCCCCTCCAAAGCACAGCATCCCACGATGCATATACATGTTGTTATATGGCTTTAGACGTTGGCGCCGGCAGCACCGGAGTTTTTCAATTGCACCCACGGCTATTTAAATACACCCCTAATAATAATCGAACGTTGTTACGGTGCAGTTTAAGTGCAGTTTGGTGTTTATATTTTTCTACGCAAGTGTCAACATATCATTAGTGAAGTGCACCTTATCTAATATTTTTCACGATGTACTATAATTGTCATTTCTATGTGGAATATTTTTTTTCGGTGCAACGTAAAATAATTTCGGGCGCATGGAATTGATAAAAATATTTTTTTGTATGGACTGTTAAATTAGCGAATCTGGCGGATTACAATAGTGATACCGTGAGGAGGTGGGTTGAATCAAACCCTGCACCCACCCTCCAGAATAACAACATCGATATAATTGCGGCGGCTTCAAAACCATTTATTAAGAATAATCTCAATAACAATACTATCGATTTTGAACAAACTTTCTGGAAGAGACAAAAAGAAGAAATGCCAATGTTACTTCAACAGCCTTCGCACGTTCTGTTAACATCGCACGAAGCCGACCAACCTTTGGATTTTACTATGTCAAAATTCAAAACGAAAACAAATACGTCGGTCGCTTCACAATTAAAACAGTTTAATAATTTAGCGAGTCAACATCATATGATGTTATTACAAAACAATGACGTCTATTATAATAGAAGTAATAATAATAAGAGTTTTACGCGTGGAAGTAGCCCGTCCCCTTCTAGTAGTTCCGAGGAAGAAGGCGTTGGACCACCAGAAGATTCACCCAGATCACCACCTTCTAGTCCGGCACCGCTACGAGGCGACGGTAAGTTACATACACAAACTTTTAATAAATTTTCTTTCGAAAAAAACGACACCTGCCTATTCCTTTTGTTGTTCGAAAAATAGGGCTGCGAGAAGAAGCATATTGCAGGTAGAATCACGCATATATCTCGCAAAATAGAAATTTCTACTTGACACGTTCAAAGACGTAGTAGGCGCGTTTTTTTTTATGTTCCGTTTCTTTTGTAAGCAAAGCCCGAAAGAAAAAATTCATCACAATTAAAACGTTTGCAAATTTAAATGACAATTAACATAAGCCGAAAAAAACGTATCGTACGTAAAACACAACATAAATCATTTTTTTGACCACCAACAAAGGAGGCTTTGATGAATTGCTCGAAGCGTTTCGAAAAGTCATAGTTTTAACTTCGCTACTCCATGCAAATTATTTCTGAGAATATCATTCGTTATGTATTAAAAACGACTTCTTATAAAAGACAAAGGTCGCATGCCACGCAAAATACCTTTTTAAACCACAAAATCGCACCTGCGGAAATCGTTAAGGAGAACTTTTAAAACAAACTCTGAAGCCTGACAATGCATACATAAATATTCGTCCGAAATTAATATCGTCACGCAACGAACGCACAAATTTACTTAAAAAATTAAAATTAAACAAATCGGATGCAGATGTATGCAGCTAAATATCTTCTTCAATGAACGCGCGCCTCAAGCATTACTAGGATTAAGTTGGCTTGCGTTTTTTCGGCTAAACGGACACACACAAGACGAATTAATAACCACTATAGTGGCTTACCGAAGAATCATTAATTCAATCAATTTATTGCAATAGGTAGTATAATTCATTCTTCGGTGTGAGTCAGCTAAATCGGGCCGCGTTCAAAGGTATCCCCATGAAAAGCGGTGAGATTGTATTTTCTCGTTGGCTAATAACGTTAAAAGATTTAGTGATATTTAAATTTCTTATAGGTTTGAGATACCTGCTGCAAAATCATTAGCATGTGAAATTAATGTTGTCTTCGAAACAAAGAAGAAACACTGTAGCATAAATTATTGTCAAATAATTCTCACACTGAAAGCGAATATTTTGATATTAATTTGTTGCTACAACAATTACATAATAACAACATATGCTCATGGATTTTAATTAGAGTTACTTATAAGATGAAAAAAAAATTCGGCAACGCCATTCTTTATTGTCCTCCGAATCTAAGTTAATTATTTTTTTTTTCCGAGTAATTACTCTTTAGTTCATTGACAACTTATGTTAAATACATCTTTTGGAATGAAAGAGATTCTCAGATATAAAACACCATTAGTCGGCGAAAGCCCACAAACGAAGAAGTGGAATACAAAAAACTATGGCATAAATCAAAAACAGTGTATGCAAAACATAAATATTTTAATTCGTAAAGAAGGCGTAACATGTGTATTATAACACGTCCGGAAAGAAATATTGTTCAAGTTTGTAATGTGAGGTTGAGGTTAATAAATCCAACAACGTTTCTCGATCAAATATAATTGCGTAGGTACTCGTTACCTAATTACATTATAATAGTTGTGAAGACACACGTAGATATTAGACGATATGAACTTTGTTATGAGAATCTTATAATTTAAATGAAAACAGGCTGCACCTTGTTATCTCTTTTTAATATAACAAATTAGCCGCGCGTGAAACTAATATAGAAACAAATTAAGTTTTGAGATAATTAATTAATTTTTTTTTGCAGAATTAATCAATTCTCCTAGTCAGCAGGAAAAACAGCAATATGGTAAGTGCACAAACCCAAAATAATAATGTTCCAATTTGCGCCCCCAAAAAGGAATGTAAAAATCGCATATTATAATAACCTTTTTATACTTGTAAACTGTTGTTCTTCGGATTTTTACAAGGGGTTCGCAACAGGTTTAAATGTTTTTTGATGTATCATAGTCTTACTCTAGGGGATTGCACCCCCTCAAAACTTACATGTGTTATAGTCTTTTCATAAGGCGATCTGTTATATTAGGGATGTGCATGTCTTATTTTTTTTTGAACTTAAAGCTTTATAAGTTCAAGATTGGGGTTAAGGATGATTCTTATGAGAGTTTATGTGTGTGTGAATTTATTGTTTTATTATTACATGCAATAAAATTTTACATTGATTCTTGATTTAAGTATAAGGGAAACTTAAATTATCTCAAAAACCTATGTTAATATAATAATTGTTCGTTAGTACAATAACGAGAGTGCAGGGAAGCAACAAAGAGTTTGCAAATTTTATTTAATACTAAATTAAACACAATTTAACAGCACACGAACAAGATTTTAAATACCTAGACTGATGTTTTCTTTTTATTTTATATCTTATACAAAAATATTTGTTTTATAATCACTATCTTGATCTTTATAGGAACATTAATTTTAAAATTTTTGAGATTAATAAATTTTTTAATGTGAAAATCTGCTGCAAAAGTCTATAGTTCAAGTTTACTTTTTGCTTACAACAAAAGATTTTAGCTTAGTACTGAACATTTTATGTTTTAATCATAACCGACTAAATTTTGATAATATCCACAATTTTAATATATTATAGAAAAAATGCAGCATTTATATCTCTTAATAGCAATGTAACAGTAAATTAAATCAAATTAAAAAATACAAATTGTAAGTAAATTTAGTTATAATTGAACAAAGTCAAATATGTACGTACCTATTCTTTCAGTCAAAAAAATTATTCACACGAGGCAATGTTTTATATTTACAACAAACCATAACGAAATACTTTCATTTACGTTAAAACGTTGTTCGTCAGTACATCAGCCTTGATTTTATAAGAGCTTTTACAAAATATATTAAAAATCGGACAATATTTTACATTTTAAGTAAATATTTTTGAATTACATTATTGATTGTAAATTTCGAATTAACAAAATCCTTTTTTTTTTAATTTCTTCAATTCCAAATATGCACCAATTTGGTGATATTTCGGTGATGGCCGATATACCTACAAATTACAAAGATAAAATAGGATAATAAAATGCAAGTGACAGAAGGCATATATTCAATGACGAATTTGAAGTTTGAGGGTCGACGTGAGGAACAAGTGAGTGCTTAAACAAGAATTTTTTTGTTTTATATGGCATAGATTAGTTTGCAGTTTGTAAAATCGAGCTAGATCAATTGGCAATCACAGTAATTAAGCGTTAAGCAACGTGTGTTATAATATCCTAATAGAGAAACTGTCGTTCGAAGACGTCTCTCGTTTATTTAGACTCTTTATTTAGTTTTAATAGCAGTAGGTATAGATAATAAATAGAACAGATGTTTTAGCATGAATAAATTGACAATTGACTAACATCAATATAACAACCCAATTCTATAAAGAAATGATTACACATATCATTTCACTTTAAAAATCCTAATAAATAGGTGTCCGATTTTCAACTGTTTTAGAGATATTCAACTTTTACTGTTATCTTGATTTTTGGCAGCATCGCTCACATTTGCCAAACTTCGGAGTAGATAAATATCCGGAACTAGAAAGTGCGTAATATTACCCATTCAGAAGTTTTATACAACACTCTGATATTGACGTATTATTAAATTATAATTAATTAAAGTCACGAAATGCTATTTCTTATTAATTTGTTGTTTGAATTTCTTTTTGCGCTTTGTGTTCGTAAGTTCAAATTAATGGCTCAATAAAATATAAAAAAGAAACATCTCTAAAGCATAGATCTCTAAAACATATAGGTACAGTCTTTCGCGTTTATAATGGCGCGGTTTACAGCAAGTACATAAATTAGTCGTTCCTCTTTAATTGCGTGTATACTTAAACAAAATAAAATGGGTAAAGGTAAACGTTTAGTATTCAATAAGAAGGAAAAAAAGTAACACTTTAAAAAATAATCAGGAGTTTACAATTTAATATGTTAATATAATTCATAGGACAATATATTAAAAATTTTGAAGTAAAAGATACCAAAAGCTCTTAATCGATTTTAGAAATAAACATCCAAACAAATAAAATTTTGCAAAACTATGAAAAGTAATTTATTATATTTTACATAAAACTACAATGTCTAACTGCAGATGAACGTTGAACTTTTATGAAATCATCATATGAATAGTAGTTTACAGTTTCAAATTATAGCTTCAAGCCCTCAGTTTTGTTAAGCAATAGCAAAATCTATCCCATTTTATTTTGTTTATATGTATGCAATTAAAGGGGATCAACTAATACATGTAACTGCTCTTAACCGCGCCAGTATAAACGCGAAAGACTGTACATGTATATGAAAACTAGTCGGAATTACAGTGTATATGAAGCAATGTTGCCAAAAATCTAAACCTCTTAACACTTGAAAATCGGACACCTATATATTCCTTTCGTTATAGAACAAACAGCCTGTATATATATTAGATCATTATTATGTAAAAAGAGTATTATTTGTTAACATTGTTTACGCGTCTACTTAATTATTTTGTGTTAATCATAGCTGTCCAGATCTTGGTAATTTTCACATTAAAAATTATTTTAATGCAAATAGTACAGACTGGTAACGGTTATTTATGTACTTAAATACATAGGAATTTCTCATTTAATTTGATATTTTCACAGCAATAATAAGTAAGATATTGCAACTTTAACGTATGATGTTGTTTTGTTTTATCGCGATTTTCAACACTTTGTGCGCGTTAATCACTATTGGCGATATTTGGATGAACAGTATAGTAGTAGGTATACTATAATATAAGTAGCAGAAGGTATCCATTATAGCACAGTTTGATATTCCAAAACAAACCGCTTTGAGAAAAAATGAGTGCTTGAAGAACATTTTGCAACGAGTGTTTTAAAAATAAAACAATTTTTTTAATGATATCGCATTAGACTAAATTATAAATTCAAAAAATTTTGGAACAAATCTCACCTGAAAAAATATTTAAATTTTAGTAATTATCACCGCAAAATACACCCATTAGGAAAATTACAAAAATTCGTTTCAAAAGGTTATTCAAGCATTAATTTATTCCTTCGTGGTAGAGGTGAAATACACAAAATATAACAAATGGTTGAGATTGTCTACGTTTCGCCCCACCCTCCCATGAGAGGACTTTATCAAGGCTTAATCAATTAATAATTAAATTGGTTAAAATAGTCAAACATGTAAAATTGTTTTATTATTTCACACACAACTGAAAATATACGTTAATAAACGAAGGATCATATTATTTAAGTATTTTTTATTAATTTAAAATTATAGTTACCAGTTTAGTTTGATTGGACCCCTATGAAAAGGTAAAAAACTACTCAAACTGTTAAATTTACTGACACTTTGCTTTATCCAGGCTTAATCAAATTAATTGATCTGACACTTCTCAATATGATTAACCTTTGATAAAGCTTACACATGGTGGTCGAAACGTCGTCAATTTCAACCATTTGAATTGTTTTATGTTTTCCATAATCGTCAAGAAGGGATCCTATCAGACCAAATTCTAAATATGTTGTATACCGTGTGTCCCAAGGAAAGGCGTTTTTTTGTTAAATTTAAAATTAATGCATTTTTTTTCTATCACAATTTGAGAACAATATAGCAACATATTTGATTAGATATATATAAATGAGAACAAATTTAAGTGGTAATGTAAGTGTTTAAAGCGTTTTAGTAACAAAAACAGTAAGAATTGTATAATGATTTAAGCCAAATAATCCGGGTTCAAATTCGATTGCTTAATTTTTTATTAATAAAATTATTATCGATGTTATTATTAATACAATATTGATAAAATGAGTTTAATCTTTTTCAAAATGTTAAATTCACTTACCTATAAAATTGTATTATAATGACATCAATAATAAAATTAATTAAAAAATACTGCAATCGGAATCGAACCCTGGTTAGGAGCGTAAAAAATACTTATCAACTTCTAACCAATTCGTCCACGAAGGCGATTTTATAAATGAAAATTCATTCTTTTACAGATTTTTTAGTAAAATTTGCTTTGAATGCTCATTATTCTCAGATCAATTTGTTCTATTTTATATATTTATATAACGTAATATGTCGTTATATTGTATTTGAATTGAGCCAGAAAAAAGATATAGCGTTAATTTTTAATTTAACATGGTAAATACTTATGTCAACTTTTTAGTGGGACACGGTATATTAATGATAACTACGAGCATTGAAACCGACCGTATGTGCAACAAAACCACAATTTCATTTTTTTGAACAATAAAAAGGTTTCCAAAATATAGTTTTTTCTATACACGTTTGAACGTGATAATTAATAATAGTTATAATTTCAATTTTCTCAGTTTCCTTTTAATTGTTAATAAAATATGAATAAAACTGTATGTTTGATGACAACTATAAATTCTTTGACGTTTAATTAAACAGTAATCAGTTTTAATTTAAGAACAGCACTTTCATATACGTGTTTCGCCTTATTGAGGCTCATCAGTGTAGGCTAGCGCGCAAACGCTTCGTGTATTTGCATTGTATACAAAAATTTATCCGTACCATCACCTTATGGTATACATTCCTATATATGAATTCACGAATCGAAAATGGAACTTGTAGAAAATTGTAGATAGGTAAACTTTTGACACCGTGCTAAAAGATGTGCGATTTTTATTATTCCCTGTGTGTGAATTCATACATGGCAATTTCAATTTGTAGTTATAGGGTGGTATATCGTATGGCAGTACTCACTTGACTTAGCGTTGCATTTACGATCATTCTATAGGTTACTTTCGACTCTCATATAACAATAATTGCGTACTATTAACGTTTTATAAAATATTCAATTATTTAATAAACATTCACGAATGTTTACGTAATAACATTATTTGATAATATTGTTTATAATATATTGCTTTAATCATAGCTGGCTAGATTTTGATAATCTTTACAATACAAATTATTTGCAAAATGCAAATGAAAAATGTAACGCAGTAATAACGTTACGAAAATAAATTAATCAAGTAGGTAAATAATTTTCAAAACATCACTATTAATCTACTACTAGTTGTTGATATACCTATCATGAATCATATGAATAAGTAATTGTGACAAAATTATCACCTCTAATGTGTACTTGTTTAAATACAATCTAATGGGTTCAAATGTTAAATAAAAAATTTTCAATATAAGAACAATTATTAAAAACAAATACATCTAAATTCCTCAGGGCATTACAAAAGTTCACAATTTAATTAAATAATGTAATAAATTGAATCAATAAAACATATTCAAAAATATAAGTAATAAAAAACATTAATTTGATACCCGAAGGACAACCTTAGAATAGTGGTTTCAAATTCTCTTGTTAAGTTTAGAATTATTTAAGAAAATGTTGGAACTTGCGGCCTAATCTAAAAGTTAAACTTTAAAGAAAATTAAACATGAAAAAAGAGTGTGGTTAATTGATTAAGTCGTTGTTTTTTGTAATACTTTCCACGTAATATTTTTTCCAAAAAATGGCGAAACGTTTCAGTTCAACAAAACTTAATGTGTCAAGTATTTTGTAAAATTTTAAAGTAAAAATGTGATATAAATCAATAATGAGAGGCCTTTCAACTTTCTAATGCAAAATAGAAATTTTACACTAAAAATAATTTCAATTTACTTATGCAAAACTAAATTTATATTTTTATAATTAAGATCGAAATAATTTGAGAAAACTAAGAATATAGCACTACCAAAAATAATGACATAGAAATTCAATTCTAGCCTTTAAAACTAGTAAATTAAAAATTGATTTGAAAAACAAAATATTTAAATACTACAACGTTATATTATAAAGCATCCTTCATATAGTATATTAAAAAAATATATTTTATGTTAATGTTCTAAAATAGAGTGTCGCTAAAGTCATGTATCTACTAATAGATAATTAGTCAGAAATTGATTACCTAAAGAAACTCATTTCAAACAAATCAAAGAAATCGAAAGTATTTTAATTTGTATACCAACTTTTTCAGTTTTTATTAGTTTGGGAAATTACACTTTAAAACACAGTGTACACAGTGACCTAAACAAATTTGAAAAAATATTATTAATTTTTATTCATTGACAAAACAAATTTTGAACGTTTTTAATTCTTCAAATTTTTGACGTACAGCTCGTGTTTATTACATAATAATTAGCATCGTTGTTTTCTAATTAATTTGTTACTTTAAATGCAGAAAAATGGGATTCGCCTAATTTATACCCAGGAAGTATTTAAATTAAATCGAATGATGCTTCTGAACGTAATAAAACTGAGTTTTAAGTGTTTTTGGCAGTGAACTTTCTTATAAACTCGGATTTATTAAGGAATTCAATTTAAAATATGAATATTTATAAGACAAAAGAATACATTCATATTAATTTTATTCATAATATGATTTACCACTACCTTTATAATAAAATTTTGTTACACACATAATTGTTGTAAATTTCCATACACCGTTTTATTAAGAAATAAATAAAGCCACCGTTCTTAGAATTTATTTTGTCAGAACTACCCTCGTTTTTTACCTGCTTAGAGTAATCAAGAAAAAAATTTTAGTATACCTGTGCGAAACCCATCTTAAAAATGGCGCCAACCATCTTTAAACCAAAAACCTTTCAAATAACGAATTAAAAAGAAAGTTAACATTGGCAACGGCAAAACATTTTTCTATATAAAAACATCGATTCACGATTCTTAATGGAAATGCACGATGATTTTCGTACCGACGAAATACGACATACTTTAAAATACATTAAGTTATATTCGAGAAAGAACAGATGACGATCGAAAAAAAGGTCGCATTATATTGTGGCAATAAAAACAGCTATAATAAAAAAACTAAATTTAAAGTTAATCATTAGGGTTTCGCGAGTTAACTCAAAATTGGGTAGTACGACTTCAACCATTCATTAGTTGTTTACAGATGCATCGAGAATTAATATAACTAAGGACTGTTTGTTTTGTCAGATTGTATTTAAGGTAGTTTTTGTTTGCTTCCCAAAATTGTAATCTCTTTTTTTCTTAGCCTTTTGTATCATTTGCTAATGTAAAGACACTGAATTGAGTATATCAAAAAAAAACTTAATTTGTTGGGCTTACATAAATCTTAATATTAATATTAATGAGTTGCTGTTTAAATATATTATTAAAATTAAATTCTTATGCAAATAAATTAGTTAGTTAATGCCGAAATAAACAATTTAATTCAATCCAAAATATGAAATTTTAAATGAACTAGATAAATAAATGAAGGCTCATAAGTTGGTTCCGCTTCAAATACTAAATAAAAGCATCAGTTTTTATAGTATCTACTATAAATAATTGGATGCTCTGTCATAATCAAACATTAATTAATGAAGGTCAGATTGTACGACAGCTGTCAAAACGCATTTGGCAACAGCATCAAATTTCCAGTTCTTTTAGCAAATATCACAATTGGAAATCACAGTATAGTATAGTTTCTTCCAAAATGGAATTCATGCAACGTGATAAATGAATATTTCGCTTCTTAATTAATAATTTCTTAATTTTTATTTCATTAACGCAATTCTAAACTCAACCTTTTTGGTAAATAAATATAAGTCAGTTTTGCAAGAACTGTGACAATAAAAACAATAACGTTAAACTGACGCTATTATGTCATACCGAAAGATGTTCTGCATTCACATTCGCACCCGCCTATTAAATCAAAATTTGCAGCATGCAGTAGCACCCTCGCACTTAATTGTGCACCGGTCACCTTTTTCATGCGTCCCTAACCGATTTATGTTTAAACACACTAAACTACTATAGAGGAAGATCGCCTTACTATAATGTTAAAAGTATCGATGACGAGTCGCAAGACCCCAATGAATATATTCCTTTGCAAAACGGATGTGCAACGCATTTAAAAGTAATGAATAATCATAATTACATACTTAAGTGCGTTAGTTTTTTTTTCTGAACGCATCAATTATAAAAAATCCCGCGAAGCATGAAATTCCAGAAGGGCCGAACTGCACCAGTTCGGGGTCCAGTTGACCACATAACTACTGCAAAATGTCGCAGAAAACCCTTCTGTTTTTTTCATGTAAACGGTTATTGTGTCACCATGGGGAACAAGAGATTAACTGCACAATTCTAAGAAATGGGATGATGACACAAATTTAAACTAAAACTGGGCTTTGTCCAATAGACCACCAATAGACAAGCAAACAAATATTTTTGACACTTCAAAATTTGAACAACAGTTAAATGATTTAACCCTTATACAGCTTTTTATTTTTAAAATAATATACCCCATATCCATAATATAGTGATTCTTGACCAAAACTTCTGTTATTTTATGCCGCCAAAAAGCATGTCTGAAATACTCAAATTACATTTTAATTTAAATTATTATATTGCCTAATGCGTAACTACTCACGTGGTTTTTGAAACTATAAGGACCCCTATATTATTCATCTGTGCAAAAAAATCATTCGCCATAGACACAACTGAGTTTGGTGCGCACAACAAACTTTTTGATAAACAGATAAGCCCGATTTTTTTTCTCACTTACAATAATAAAAGACGAAAAACACTTTAAGGCGTAGGTACTGATACTTTAATACGATATTGGGTCGTGTTGTAAAATTCAACAACTTTGAGTTTACCGACTATTATCCGTTTTGGTTAGTTTAGTGTACTCGTTATAAATCGGTATATTTCTTAAGAATTATGGTAACTGGGAAAATCTTTGCTGCCTGTGTCCGTTATTGACAGTGTCGGCTAGGGGCTGCCTTAAAAAGTGTCCGGTATTGAGAGGTACCCGTTGAGACATGTTTTACTTGTAATTTATTACAAAAAAAACAAAAATAAATCATACAGGAACGATTTTTTTAAATGCATTATTGTATATATTTTTTAATTTTAATATCATTCGAAGGGAAGGGAGCTAGTTAGACACTTACCGTCGTTACCACACTGGTAAAGTGAAGTAAATTCTTTATCCAACTTGATTAGCACGAAATCATTCTCAAAAAAGGAGATCTTTGTTGATTTAATTCATATTTTATGAGTTTATACGATACACTTCTATTACTGCTTATAAATAATTAAATAGTTATTCTTGAATAATACTAAATTTTAGTGTAAATGTAGTATTTTTTATATAGTAAATATTGCAATATTAACCAATTACTTGAGGAGATGATGCAGGTCATTTCCAACAAAAAAAGGCATTTAAATGTGTTGTTTGAAATATTTAAATACATTCACTCTTTACTTGATTTTTTGCAACATTTCTTCAAATTTACTCCGACTTTTCGAATGAGAGCCATTAACAATAGTGTGACTTTGTCGGAGAGGTTTAGATACGTAAACAAACACTCGCTTGTTCAAAAAAGAATATTTGATTACTCTAATTTTTCATACAATTAAATTATGGCTTTCTAAGAGAAAATTATATGTTCGTTCACATGATAAATTCGTTTTTTTTACCTTCATTAGGAAAGTTGGGATTTTTACATATATAAAGCAATGTTCCAAAAAATGTAGATAACAGTAAAACTAAATATCTCTAAAACAGTTGAAAATCGAACACACACATCTCCTTAAGTATTTTCCTCTTATGATAGAACACCCTGTATACGTAATTCGAAAATATATTTCTTTGGAGTAGCTAGCACGAGAGATGAAGATATGCTAACCTATAATTTCTATGTTAATGAAAATTATAATTACATTTGAAACTAAATTTAACAAAGTAAGAATTTACAAACAAATACAATTATACACCATATGTGATCTCTACAACGATTAATCTGACACGTAACCAATGCACATTAAAATATCAGAGTTATAACTGTATTACCTTAGCAATATTGATAGTATAGTATGCCAATTTTGACAAATTAAAATACATGTTGCGTATGAAACGTCTGTACTTATGTTGAGGCAACATAAGTTGTTTTAGACTGCTTATTTTTCTATTCATTATTTGAGGTTTGAAGGTTAAATTTTTCTCTATTATGTTTCTATATTAACTTAGTGTGTAGTCAAGATCTAACCGATCAGTTAGGTAGAGTTTTTTGCATTATTCTATTAGCTCCAGTGTCATTAGAGTTATCAGTTTTGGTTTACATTATTTATGAAAATAAATTATTACAAAGAAAAAATACTTTCAAAAGCTCTAACACATGAATAACATAAAATCTACAAATTGTCTGTTTGGTGTCACTGAGTATTCATGGAAATACTTGGAGATGTCTATTTTACTACC
Organism: Abscondita cerata; assembly: GCA_030710515.1. NCBI lineage: Eukaryota > Metazoa > Arthropoda > Insecta > Coleoptera > Lampyridae > Abscondita > Abscondita cerata. The sequence goes on from JALBCR010004353.1 coordinate 238,829, forward strand.
CATCGACTTTCGCAATCATGCATTTTTATAAAACTATTTTTTATTTAGTGGAATACGGTTTAGTGTGACTTTTGGATATAATCAGCGAAAGTTTGAATTTTTATTGAAGTATTCATTTAATTATGTATCCTTAGAAGGACATGACGTTTTGACAATTTTTATGCGACTTTGAAAACTTCCGAAATTAGTAGATAAACTATTAATTTTTCTTAAAATCATTTAACCTGTTTTATCAGTTCTAAAGAAGTTCATAGAAAAAATTGTAAAATGAAAGTTAATCCCCATAGATTTAGGAAAATAAACTCTCTATTTCGTATTAAAGGTCCAACAGTTTTAAAAAAATCTTCTTTTATAACTTTCGAAAATAATTATATTACTATATTTTATAACAGCGACAGTTCAAGAGAGTTTCCATTTTTCAAGGTTTTCATACAGTTCTAGATAGTCACACTGTATATGATTTCAATTAATAGAAGGAAAATAAGAATTTTTGAAGTACTTTCGAGCCTATCAAAATTTGATACATTATTGAACAAATCAAAATTAAGTATATTATGATTACTATTAAATTTTAGAAAATTCAAAAGACTGATACTATAATGTTTCAGTAAACACTAAAATAAATTAAGCATTTTTACTACAGAAACGTTATTCAGTGAAAAGTTTGACTTGGAACAAGTTTTAAGTATGTTTCAATCATAGCAACTGAAATTTTGCTCGATACAATCAGAAATAATATAGACATGGTATATGAAACCTTCAAGAATTAATTTACCAAATGTCGGAGCGTTTATTCTAAAATTGACCCACTCAAAAACTAATTAATTATTTGAACTGTATATCTAAGTCCAACAAGTGAAGAATGCGATTCTTTTTCCCACTCGAGCTCGAGTGAGAGTGGAAAAAGGCTTTCATCATGTGTTAGACACAAAATTTTTTCCACGTCATTCCCCAAAAATAACCTAATGAAAGAAGTAATATTTAATAGGTGGGTCCCAATAGTCTCGCTACAGTATTCTGTAGTATCGGTATGGTCTCAATCTGTCATAGCGCAGCCGCGTAATTCTAACAAATTTTTAAGAGTCGAAATATAAAATATTAAATTAATCAAACCTGATTGAATACTAAATTAAATCATTTAACTAAGTACTAGGCGCATATAGTTCTAATGACACATTTTTACATTTTTTTAAAGAGGCATTTTTGTAACATTATTTTCCTCGCTAGTGAGGAAAAACCAATTTTTCTCACTATTTGTAGACAAGTGGAAAAACGTATTTTTTTGGTAATACCTAGACGTAGCACACTTTGATATAAAACACGGTAATATACACAAGAACTGCTTACTTGTGGGGAAAACAGGGATTATATCTATCTGTGGTAGTTTGTGCATTCAAAACTGTTGACACAAAGAAGACACAAGGGAACGTTCTTCCAAGGCGGAGTAATGCCTAAATAGTAATAATTAAATACTACAAGTGATGATAGAAAATTGACTTTTACAATGTTTAATTAGTACAGTGTTCTATCTATAGTCACCTTCTATATGATGTGTGCAGTGCTAATTAGTTAATATTTTTTACATAGAGACATGAGAATCACGTCATCTTGGTGAATTTGAAGTTTTTCTGCTGTCTTAAACATGCCTACAAATAGAAATCGAAGAGAGTTTACGTCACTCATTTTTAATCGGGGATCCTGCTATTTGGGATGTAAAATTAAATGCAGTAGTTGAAACGGGTCTCACAAAAAACCCAAAACAAAATTTAAGAGCAGATTTTACAAAATCTGAGCGCATATACAATTATTCAAAACGATTTTTGTCTGTTAATATATTTAAGAGCACACTTCCTACTGGGGACATTGTTTTAAGGGACTGGCTGTCGTACTCACAAACTACTCGAAGAGTATACTGCATGTTGTTTATTTCAACTTGAAAGCACAAGTTTTACGAGTGCATTTAATGACTGGAAACATAGTTTTGTTACTTAAATAACATGAACAGTCAAAAGATCATAGACGTACCTAATGTTGTTACATCTATATATCCAGACAAAAACGTGTAATGTAAGTCGATAACCTACTGTTCAGCCACTATGAAGAAGAAGTCAATTATTACTATTAAGAATCGTTTCGGTTGTACAATTTCTATCAGTAAGAGTTTACCTTTTCAAGGTGACAAGGAACACTTTGGGTCAACATTAAACGGACTGTATTTAGGATGCCTTGAGTTATTGAGTGAGTACGGCACGTTTATCGTTCAGCATATTGGAAAATGGTAATAAAGGTACTGGACACACCTCATACCTATCCTCTAGAGTCTGTAACGAGTTCATTGAAGTCATAAAAAATGTGTACTCAAAACTATAATTGAAGAAGCTAGACATTTTTCTTTTATTGTAAATTCGACACCAGACTGTGCTCATGTCGACGAGTTCTGTGCCTCGAACGGAAGGAAAGCGTGTTGAACGACGAATACAACTTTTACCTGGAATTGGTCATTAGTCTGCTTGCTTAGAAGATGCAGTGCTAGACTGCCTCAAAAATGCTGACTTGAATATCAAACATTGTCGTGGTCAGAGTTATGAAAATGCTTGCAATATGTCTGGCTCGTACTCAGGTCTTCAAGTTCGAATAAAATAACACAGTCCTCAAGCAGAGTACACACTCGTTGAATGTTGTAGGCTCTACTGCCGCTGAATGTTGCATAGCTACGGTTGTATTCTTTGGGTTTGTACAGGAAATATACAACTTTTTCAGTATCAACTTATAGATGGGCAATTTTGAAAAACCACTTGGCAAAAAATAATACACCTGTCGTTAAGTCGTTGTCTGAGAATAGATGGTCTCCAAGAGCAGATGCTGTCGAAGACATGGTAAAACGTCATGGAACTATACAAGCATTTTTGTATCAGTTATCCAAAGACCATAATGTCAAACCATCATGCAGAAACCAAAACATTGTGAGTAAATTTCAGAACTTTGAAACAAGTTTTCTCTTAGTTTTATGAAGCGATATTTTAGAACGGGTTGACAAATGTTCGGTCAACTTACAGAAGAAACTCATAATCTCAAGGCAGGGATTAAACAGCTTAGCACATTGGAGGGGTTTTTGAACTCAAAAAGAGATTAATTTGATTCAGTCTGCTATTCCAATTTCAGGACATTCTCCTACCTACGAACAAATAAGGAAAAAATAGTTTTTGCTGATGAAACACGAGGAGTTGAAGACAATTTTGATGGAAGAACTGCTTTTGAAAATGATATGTTCTTGAAGAAGAAGAAAAAAATCATATGAAATGGTGTATTTAAAGTTTATAGTGTTATCACTGTTAATTAGTTCTTCTTCAGAACTATCAGATATTGAGAAAGCAGCTAGAAAATTATGTAAATTGTATCTAGACAAGTCTTGCCTTATAGACAATAACTTGGCAAGTACTTTCCTCAATTTAGAAACTGTTGTACGAATGTTTCTAACTTCAGTGACTACATAACTCAAAAGTTTTGAATAGCGCACTTTTGCACAAGGCAATTTTTGGACAACTTTTTTTGGAAGTTTACTTTTTTAAAAGCTAACGAATTGGCCAGGTTTTAGCTTTTAGTTTTTAAATGCCTACATAATACACATTTTCACTCACTGGACTCTCTACTAGCAAGGAAAACCTAGAAAAAAAGCTTTCAGATCATAACCATTTGCTTTCCCTTGCACATTGGGTTTAGGTTTCCTATTAGCCAAAAGTATATTTTATAGTTTTCAGCCTTACCTGATTAATATCTAGAGTTAGGTTCATACATGCGTATTCTCTCAAAACAAACACAGTGGCAATGTTGTAATAAAGTGAGACAAAAATTTAAAAAAAATTTTTCTTCCATAAATATTATATTAATTTTAATTCCTTTCAACTCCGTGACATGTTTTTTTATGATGTTATTATATTAGTAATCCGAATGTCAGATGTTATATTAGAATATTACAGCAGTGTAGATAGAGTCTAAACTCTACTGCTGTGTACTTTAAAATCGTAAACTCTAATCAAATTATGCTTGTACTGCAATGCCATATACACATAATGCACAACCGAAAAAAATCTGAAATAAAATAACAATCATTATATTATAATGTTAAGCAAGAGCCATGACTGATGACGGCACGCTAGATGACAGTACACACGAGTATCATAACCTGGCGATGAGGGTGGTTAACACTTTGGAAGGGCTGCGATTTTGTTCATGCGTGTAAAAGTGCAATACAAATTAACTGGAGCTTTCGGTATTAAACTAACGAAGTCAGGCAACCAAACAATTCGTTTCTTTTAATATTCGTTTACATTTGGAAACTTTACGTATGGCTCCTTGCGATTAAAAGCACTCGTCTGCGGTTCGTGTTTTAAACTACGCAACTCGTGCATAAAAACCTTACTTCACGCACTTATATCACTTATATTATGCGTTTAATAATTTAATTTGTAAACTGAGTAGAATTGAGTGGAGTCTTGTCAAACACTCCAACTCAAGGCGTTCACTAAAGGTGAATCGTCATTGGCAGTGCTAAATTATACCATTTTCAGTACATAAATTTATGAATATTGATTTTAATATGTTCAACGATATATAAAGTGCTGGATTTAAATGCTATATCGTCTTTGGGCTACAGCAATTGTACAGTTTATACCGTCCCGTAATTACAGGAATACATATGTACGTACTGGGTTTACCTTGGACTACAAATATAAACAAATAACACATTTATTTTGCTGCATATGTATGAAATAGTTATTTGTATCACACGATTTTTTGGGCCGACAAAGGGTTAAATTTGTGGAAACTTAAATTTTCAAATATTACTATATGCCAAAACATTTTCGGTTGGTAATGCCATTTTGCAGCTGTCAACACGGTGTCATTTTGGCATATACGATGGCGGTCTGAAAAGTTGCCGACCTCAACGTGAAGATAGCAGCACTCGTCAATAAAAGTCGGAGAATGTAGTGTGCATCTTTTGACAGCAACACATCAAAGTTTCAGCCATTTTGGATGCGCAGTTTTTATTTGAGAGTCGTTTGAGTGAGTCGATGTGACTCTTTTTGTGAAAAAGGAGAAAATCGAGTATCGAGCTGTCATAAAATATTTGTTTTTGAAAGGGAATACGCCTACGCAAATTAAAGATGAGTTATACTCTGTGTACGGGAACTCTTCACCGTCATTTACCACTGTGAGATTTTGGCCAGCTGAATTTAAACGTGGCCGTAAGAGCTTGGGAGATGATGAACGTTTGGGACGCCCAAAAACTGTAACTACTGACTACTGAAATGGTGTTAGACGACCGCCGAATTAAAGTGAGAGAAATAGCAGAGGCAATGAAAATGTCCAAAGAACGTGTTTGTCACATATTAAATTAAGATCTAGGCATGAGAAAGCTGTCCGCGCGTTGGGTGCCGCGTTTGCTAACGTTAGACCAAAAACGTGTTCGAATGAACATTTCCAATGCTCTGTTGGCGTAGTTTAGGCGCAATAAATCCGGGTTTTGGTTCCGATTAATTACTGTAGATGAAACTTAGATACACCACTATACGCTTAAAACAAAAATACAGTCAAAACAGTGGACTGCAAAGGGGGAACCGACTCCAAAAAAATCAAAATCTGTTTTTTTGGCTAGGAAAGTGATGGCGATTGTTTTTTTGGGATAGTCATGGAGTTATCCTAATCGATTATCTTCAAAAAGGGAAAACCATTACAGAAGCATACTACGCATCATTACTTGACAAACTTAAGGCAGAAATTACGGATAAACGGCCACATTTGCAGAAATAGAAAATCCTGTTTCACCAAGACAACGTCCCGTCTCACACCTCAACAGTTGCCACAGCAAAAATCCATGAATTACGGTTTGAACTGCTTGACCATCCATCTTATTCACCAGATCTAGCCCCAAGCGACTCCTTTCTGTTTCCTCAACTAAAAACTTGGAAGACAAAGATTTTTGTCAAATGAGGAGGCAATCTCCTTCGTGTACAATTATTTTGCAGAAAAGAACGCCGGGTACAATTTGAACGGATTAAAGAGATGGGAGCATTGCTGTGAGAAGTGTATAAGGACTGAGGGCGAAAAAACATTAACATTGAAAAACTTGCATAACTTTTATACCATATAATTTTTTACAAAATTTTGATATAGTAGGCTTTGAAATAGTTGTCAGAATATGTCGTCAAATTTTATTTTTATTTGAGTCAAATTGTGTTCACAATGGCAAAAGTAGTGGAAGTGCATAGATTAATCATTAAAAGATTTGTTGAGAATCCACAATGGTCAGTCGTTCGCATTGCAAAGGAGGCAAAAGTGTGCAGGCAAGTGGCAGCAAAAGTCATCAAGCGGTACAAGGAAGATTTTACCATAACACGGAAACCAGGAAGTGGACGACTAGAGGGTTTTCATTCACCAAAAAGGTGCAAAAGGCAATATCTGCAAAATTTGCTGCAAAAGTCGACTTGTCGGAAAAGACAATTCGAAAAAAAAGAGTGGATTTAAGTCCTACAAAGTTCAAACAACTCCAGATCGTAATGCGGAGAAAAACATTGAAGTCAAGAAACGAGCCAGAAAGTTGAGAGCAGATTTTTTCCAAAAACGTCAATGTTGCGTGATGGACGATGAGACTTACGTCCTCGCCGATTTGTCTCAACTACCTGGTCAAGAGTTTTATGTTTCCTGTGGACGAGGAAATGTTCCTAAGAAGTTTAGAACTAAAATAAAGTCCAAGTTTCCAAAAATATCTCGTTTGGCAGGCGATTTGTAGCTGCGGTGAAAGAAGCCAATCTTTCATAACAAATGAAACAATTAACTCCGATATTTACACGAAGGAGTGTCTCCAAAAGATTGCGGCCTTTTCTGAGTAAACATAAGGATCCACATTTTTTTGGCCGGATTTAGCTTCGTGCCATTACAGTAAGCCGACAAAAAAATGGTACGAAGAGAATCATGTCGATTTTGTACCCAGGGAGGCTAACTCACCAAATTTCCCTGAGCTTCGCCCAATCGAGCGGTACTGGGCTTTGGTGAAAAGAAGCTTAAAGCAGACAAAAAAGGCTACAAAATCGATTGAAAGTTTTAGAAAAATGTGGACCGTAGCGACCAAGAAAGTGTCGAGCCCCACCATAAAAGTCATGATGGAGACCATTCCCGACAAGCTCAAAATTTTTTATGACGATAAGTTTGATTAATTTTTTGTTTTTTCTTAATTTTTATATAATAAATAACCTATCCAAAACTAAATTTTTTTAGCGGTTTAAAAGTTATGCAAGTTGTTCAATGTTAATGTTTTTTCGCCCTCAGTCCTTAGAGTCACAAGGAGACTATGTAGAAAAATAAAAATAAATTTTAAGATAACAATTTTTGTAGCTATGTTAGGTCGGAAACTTTAAAAGGCCCGCAACGTATTATTTACGTATTCCAGCATTAGGATTGCACTGATTTCAGTGTCGTGAATATAATGTGATATTACCAACAGTTAGTAAGTTTTTTGCCGGCCGAAGTCAAGAAAAGAGGTGTTTCTGGCCGCTTTTGAGTGATGCAAAATCAGTGATTATGGACGGAGTACCGAAAAAATTATTTCGACATTAATTCAATACACATTAACTATAGGTTATTGATTTATTTATTCGAACGGTGCATTATTACTTTTCATGATTGTGTTGTGACATAAGCGTAATGTAATGTGATATAAGGTGCCCCAGAACATCAGTATAAACCTGTATAGTATGCTGACGAAACCGTATGCAGTTGTGGATTACTTCATCTTGGCAAAGCATTCGATTCTAAATGAAGATAATATGAATATAAAATTTAAATCCAATAAAAATTCTGATGCTTAATTGAGACTTATTCAACTAATATTCCTTTGGTCAAATATTTGATAAGAAACTGAATTTAAACAAAAGAAATGAAAAGTTAATATGTATTTTAAATAACTTTTTGAAATTGGATTTGTGATTGCATACATTAAAATTTAAAAAAAGTGATTAATTCAAGAATCAATGAAAACGCAATTATGAAAATTCGGAAACCGCTATATTCAAAAATTAAATGTGGGGAAGCATGTCGTCATTATCTTTTCAACGCGTTAGTTTATACGCTAGCATCGGGTATAAAGTGCGGTATGACAATAATGAGTTTCACTACCGTAATTTATATATTATTCATTACTACCCACGCTGAAAAATTTAGTTTGTTTAAACATTTTTCAAAAAGAATCAAGTCGTCTAGTAATTTCCCTAATTAATGGCACAAAAACAATAATTCCAATAGTGGTAAGTATATGTTAATGAAGTATCGAAGTAAAGCAAATTAACGAAAGTTTAGTGTGCAATTTTCAATTTGTAAAGTAGGCGGGGTTGAGAATACGAATTGTTGTTTGCAGACACTTTTTTACTGTTGAAAGGTTGAAATATTTCTAAGCCATTTCACATACGCAATGTAAATCGGCATGTGTACGGATTGGAGAAAAAATATTTCAATGTAAGCACGTTCACCTATTTTTTTATCGAGCAAAGCAACAAAGATTACCTACCAACAGCAAAAAGTGGTCAGACGTTCCCGGTCCTGTTTTCATACGTTAAATATAATTAACACGTTACAAACATCGTCTTTTTTGCAAAAAAAAATAGCAACGATTTGGTGTTAAAACGAAACTATAAAAAATAGTACAATAATAAATAAAAAGGGTCTCGTTAAAATAACAAAATTTAAATTCTGGAGCATCTTTACTTGACGTTTTATCTTCATCCCTAACCTTTTCTCAATCCTGGCCTAAGGCGAAATAATTAATTTGTGTGGTAGATTTAATGCGTTACTTCATTCAAAAGATTAAGGTTTTTTTGCTATCCTTACATTCGATGCGGTTTGATTCCCAAACCTCATTCATCATTTTAAAACTATAATAAAGTGCATCTGCATAATCGTTTGTATTTCCTATTTATAACGGCTCAAAAGTAATTCCTTTTATTTTAATTAGTTTCGATTTATATAGTAATTGTTATGCATACGCTGTTAAGATTAATGACGATATTAATTAATGCGAATGATGAGTTGTTTAATGGTTAGTGTGCGAAGCGCACTGAAATTAATCAAAATTATTGAATCGTACACGTTTCCGCTACCGAGATAATCTTAAGTTTATTTTATAACTAATTTGCGTATCCTTTGGACATGAAATAAAAGGAACTTGTAAGCGTATTAAAGCTAATTTGATTTTAATGCCAGGTGACGTGACAATAGCACCGTAACACCATCTACCATAACATTTTAATTTAATAATTTTGTTTATATTAGAATCTAGCTAAAGCAATGTTACGCTGGTTTAATAAATTTGGCTGACAATTTCTCGCCTGTGGCAATTTTTGTCAGATACAACGGTTTAAATTTACGCAAAATGCTTCATCAAATTGTACAACTCAACTTCATCTCTCGTTTTTATGAGTAAAAACTGACACGGTTGTTGTAAAAATTTGGTCAGAGCCACATGGTAGTTACACCTCGACGGAAAGTTCTCACGATGCGATGGTTTAAACAAGCAATTTATTGTAAAACAATTGGTACGAAAATCAATTTACGAAGAAATCAAGTATCCGTAAAATTAGTTGGGCGAAACAACTATTGTCTTCTTTTTAATAAATATAGATCTAGTTGATATTTTGCATATATAAACCAGCCCTTAGATTTTATTAAAGAAACTGCTTTATTAAAGAATTAGAACACACCAATTGTTCTAAAATTTTCTTTTGTTCGCATGTATTTTCAAAGATGGCATGATTTTCAATATACCTTCCTCGGTTTTTATTTATATAATTAAAACAACTTTATTTGAACATATTATTCAACATTGAAAATGCTATCACTTATGTGAAATTTGAATCAAACGTAAGCACTGTGTTATTGAAACCTTTGCTGGTTGTCCAATACTTCATCTACATACATTTTTTCGGTGAATTATAGCAATTTCGATAGAAAATGGACTCTTGAGTTCGTACGTGCTAAGAATTTTTGTTTGAAAATGTACGGTTCAAAAGTTATGATTTTTAATTTCTCATGTTAAGTTTATGAGAATTTTTTTCTGATCGATCCATTTAATAAATCTTTAGAAGATACTTTCAGTTTAAATCAATTCTAAAAGTTATGTCACCTAAGAGAGGCCCCCAGCACCCAAACTCCTTTCCCAGTTTCCCAGTATTGATGATTTCGGCACTACTCGAGTGTTTACTTCAAATTCTTAAGGAAGCCTTTACTAATTGCTTTTTACTTTCTTCCTGTAGTTGTTCTTTTCATTACTTTGTTTTCTTCTTTTTCCTTACTTTTTATGTTTTCTCTTCTTTTGTTTTCCTCTTCTTTTCCGCTTTTTACCACTTTTATAAAGTAATCTATCGCTTTAAAGGTATAAAGTTTCTATTTCCGCCGCTTGGGTTTTTCGTCCCATTTCTTACATTTAAACACTGTGTCTTTTGCGTCGTCCAAATATTTGCAAAAACAATCAATGTCCAGTAAGAGTTTGTGTTAGGCAATAGTTTGGTTAGCTTATTTGTCTTCGTACCACACTTTTCTTTCTATTATTAGTAGGTCAAGAGGTATCCTCTTAGTTATGACCGTTAGGGCGTCGTTCCATACTGTTCTATAAACTATCCCAACGTCTAAGGACAGAGGTTTTTGCTTTTGATTATTTCTGTTTGGCATTTGTTGATGTTTAAGGCTGAGCACCATACGAGGGCAGCGTATAGTACAGTGGACTGCATGGTTATTACCAAAACCTGTCTTCGGTCGGACTTTTTTGTTTGGGAGTAAACATGCTAGTTTTTTTGCTTTCTCAGTTACTTTTCGAACGTGTTTTGTAAATACCAATCCATTGTCGATCTAGATAATGTAATTCTCATGAAGGTTGTATTCTATGTCCGTCAAGTTCAAAGTGTATGTTTTTTGCTTTACTCAAATTTATAATTGTAACTGTTGTTTTATTTGGCGCCAGTGCAAGTTTTTGTATCTACAGGTTTAGTTTGTGTAACGCTTCGTCACCGTTTATTTGTAGTTTACTCGAGTTTTTTGCTGCTGTCACAATAGCAACGTCATCATCGTAACAAATTATTTCGGTGTCCTCTACATAAACTTGATGTTGAAAACCGTCGTACAAAATGTTCCATAACGTCGGTCCTAGGACGGATTCTTGAGAGACTCCAGCCCCTATTTCTTTAAAGTTTACGGGGTCAGTTTTTACCCTTACTAAGCTAGGTTTTTTTCCGTTGTTTAGTACCACCAAGTTTAGACAAGCAGTTCAATCTAGCATAACATCTCCTTATCTGCTAGTTTTTGTTTCTCCTCAGTACTTATTTTTTACGTTGGTGTTTTCATTTCTATTTCTTCTAGGTCTTCTTCAAATTTTTCTAATGTACACTTTGAGTTTAAATAAGTGCTAAGTATGCTAATCATTCCTTTTTAGAGTTTGAGTTTTGGTATAATGACTAGGCTAGACGACACAGATTTATTGAGGTACCCGTTACATTTATCTTTGGTTTTATGACTAGGTTTTGTTATATAGAATATCGGCTTGGTTTTGTTGTGAGAATGCTATAGCGAGGTCTTGTTTGAGGTTGATGTCTGTTTATGTTAATTTGAATGACTTTGAATTGTATGCACATTTTTGTCTCTCATTACGTAGGGCGTTTCTAAATGGCTGGCTTTTACCACTTTCGAGCAAGTGGCCTTTGATGTCATATAGAAGGCAATAGAGTTCGTTTTGGCAAGTTTGCTTAGTATAGCCCTTCTACTGGTCGCATGCACCATTTGCTTCGATCTATTTTTTGCAGTTTGTGGCGCTGTGGCGAAAATCCCAACATCTGTAGCATTGCTAGAGGTTATGTCTTTCTTCTGTTTTGCATGATAGTAGTCGCGTTGTCGCGTAATCCAAGCTAATCCAATCTAACGTAACCCAACTTAAATTATTTTATGTTAGTTCGGCAACCCAACGGTTGGATTACTAACCTAAGCTTAGATTTCAGCAGTTACTACTTACCGTAACATGAAAAATCGAAAATTGAGAGAGGAAAAAATGCGAACTTTCCGGTTGGAAGCATGAAACAGAATGGCGTCTTCCTCTAAGCTAAAAAAAGTTGAACCTTAACTTAAACAACATTTTTACCACTGCACCAGTTTAATAACATTTAATCACAATATGCCCAACTTTTTTTAATGTTCTTCTACGTTGATTTTAACGTTATTTAGGTTTAGATTCAATGATTATTATTTTTAACAATATTAGGGGTTTCTTTCTTTATATATAATTCAATTATTTATTATATTTCTTATACTTCATGTCTTTTAAGTATTCATCTCTTTATTAATTTATTTAATTTCATTTTTTATACTTTATTTCTAGTTCAACTTTCCTTTTTTACTTTCATACTCTCACTCTGTATAGTCGGTATTCCTCATTTTATGGTATCATTTCATTACTCCGACATTTTATTCCACTATCATATACTTCCATTAATTCATCATTTGCTTAAATGCGTGACGTCTTTAATAGTGTTTCATACTTCACATATAAGCGTTTGTTTATTTATTTATTATTTTCTCTCGTTTCTTTTGAGTTTTTTTTATACTATTTATATCTGCTATGAAGAAAACTTGCCCCACATTTGGTGCCATAAGTGAATTAATTAACTTTCCAGTTATTTCTGTAGATTTGCATTTGAGCTACTCTACACTGATGAGCCTCAATTAAGGCGAAACACATGTATGTAGGTGCCGTTCGTAATTTCTCTATTATCACTGGCTATACTGTTTTATTCGGCTGGCAAGAATTTGCGTTAAAAATGTGCTTAGCTTTTTTTTGCAATGTTGAAAAGTTTACAGCCGACATCTTGCATACTATAGATGTTTACAAATTATTTATTTTGATTCCTTAATTAAATAAAATTGTATATTAGTCGAATACAAAGTGTTCTTGAAATATGAACATTAACTTTTAACAGGGTTTGGTTCATGAGCAATACAATATATTTACAGAAAACAAATTTAGAAAGTAACAAACTTATATTTTTTAATATTTTATTTAAATATTCACAAATACAATCATATTTATTTTTCATTCAAATCAGCACAATCTGATTTTGGGGTATCTGACACAAATTTGGTTGATTTAATTTTCATAAAACGTAAAGCGTTTAAGTAATCTACTTGAAAAGATATTTTACTATAACTGTATTTTTTAAATATTGATATCGTAAACTTTACTATAAGAAGAACATTTGTTAATTTGTATCACATTTTAAGTAAACTAGCACTAGTTTATTCGACTAAAATAAATAAATTACAAAATATAGTATGAAAATATTATTATTGTTTCAATTTTTTAAGATACTTAATTATTCTTTCTCGTCGTTCGTCTTAGTTTGGCAATCCTTGACGTTTCTCTAAGTATTGGGGTTATTCAAGCGCTACACAAAAAATTATTTTTTAAATCGATTTTACTTGACTAGAACTTAACATTTGTGTATCAAAGTCACTATGTTTAGATAATGAAAATATCCGCTGTATAACTGCAATTCTATACATACTTAAACAAATATAGTATAGTGTTTTGAATACTCGATCCATTATTAAAAAAATATTCAATAATCAACATTCATTATGAAATATTAAAGAGCAATATTGCATATGTTACCATTCTTATCGCTCATCTTAATCTAATGCATCTAATGTAACTTGGATTTTTGTGGAGCGGCATTTTTGTTTACATAGAAAAGTCACTGGTGACTAGATGTGGTGCTCTCAAATATAAAATCTTTACCGACATAAAATTAAGCAAATATCTCATTATTTTTACATATTAATATTAAACCGACTCCTTGAATCAACGATTAAACTATTATTGTTTCACCATAATAGGGTGTATTCTAATGATCGTAAACTAAAACTTATTTATCACATTCAGAAACGTATATTCCCAAAGTAATCAGCACTATTTGTTCTCTAATAATTTTCTTCTCATTATTTTTTGTTTTGAACCCTCTACCTGAAAATTGTATTCTCTTACTAAGCAGATTAGAACATTCGTATCCACAAACTGTTGCTATATTACGGAATACATTAAAACATGTGAAACACACATTTTTAAATTAAATTTGATTGTTTTAGCAATTACCTACAGAAAAACTAATTAAAAATTTTAAAAATCCGACTAAGTAATAATATTTCCAAATTTCATAACTGTGGTTTGATAATTATAGATTGTCGTTAAAGGAAACAACGAAGTTTCACTTTTGTTTTGGTAATTTGTTTAAATAACAACAAACTGAGATTTCATAATTTTTTTTAAATTATGCAGAACTTTTCACGTCGATAGTAAATAATACCGACAATTAAATCTGAGAAATTTTTTCAAACATGTTCATCAAACTACAAAACACTAACAAACGCGAAACATGAGAAAAAAAACAGAAAATTGAAGCAATAGGTACACATACCGATGCTAATTACGCGAACGCGAGCGTCTAGAGAAGAATTAGATAAATAAATAATGCAAGAAAGATTTATGATTTATAAATGAGACTTCACATAATCGTAAGACTAATAAAACTTGTTATCTCTAAATCAGAATACTTTGTTAAAGAAAATGTATGATGAATTAATTTTATGTACGGTTTCAGGGAATAAAAAAATTCAAGTTAAGCATGCATAAAAAGAGATACAGATCTTACATCAAATTTTTATTCTAATAAAATTAGTCTAAGTTCTTTAAACGTTTCGTTTATAAATTTTATCTTCGTATGCGAGTTTTATACTCGTATATTATTTTTATTTTAATACATTATTAGTTAAATAGACCTATGTGCGTTTGTTAGAAACATTGCATGATAAAAATGAACGGAAGTGCACCTGTGATTCGTTAATTTTATTATTATTATTATTCCATCGCGGTAATTAAAACGGACACATATTTGCCGGGTTTCTGAGCCCAAATGTCATGCATACTTATTACAACGCGGATGTTACACATAGAGCTGTGTGAATTCAACAATTATTCATTTGCATTTCAAGATTTACGCTTTCTAAGTTCTAATTTCTTAGTTTTTTTTTCTCGAAATTGATTTTAGTAACGCGCTAACAATAAAACTGGCGCTCAAACCAATTTTAACAATTTTGAGAGCATGTAGTTTTTAATATTAATTTCATAATTACTTAATACGTTTACTACCAAATTAATATGCAAATGCAACTACCATTAGTATTAAATTTAGAGAAATTAACTAAATTTAGTGTTTGCCGTAATGTGTATATAAGTGTATATGGTTTCTGAACAAGATAATAACAACTGTTAAACATGCTATGGATTATAAAAAATGCAAATTTAATTATTTAATTACGCAAAAACAAATATTAGATACCAATCCGCTTGGCGTTAAACAGTTCAAAACCTTGCCTTAAAAAAACCGCACAAATGCAAACATTTTAAAAGCTTTTATAATGTATCCGGTGGATAGTAGGTAGAATATTTTAAGAAAAAACTGTTTAGTCCCAAGAGCCTATAGTACCTGCTTCTGCCATTTTACTCTATAATTAACACGTAATTATTTCATCCTTAATCATTAGAAACCACACTAAACGTAATTATAATTTCTCGAAGTTTACCTGACTATAAAAATAGGGATCTTTTTTAATTATGCCGGCAAAATTAAACTAGACAATAAAAGCCCCCTATAAGAGTGAAAATTTACTCCCCGAACCCAACGAAAAATTATATTCTAAAACGCGCTGTTTTAATAAACTCGGGCCGCCTTTGAATTAGGTACAGAGAGTTTAATTTATTTTAACTACATACTACCATCGACTCCCTTTAATATCAGAATTGAATCGTATTTATCCCTAAAATCGGAAAACTATTATTCATTTGATGTTCGCCGATGCCGAATGTCACGTGTGCTGGAGGTCAGAGATTACGTAAAAAAATTAGATTGAATTTTTAATTAAATATTAATTTTCCATAACGTAAGAGAAATCTGATAATTTCAAAAGTCGTGTTATGGAAAAATGGGCTATTTCAATATGTGAAGAATTTTAATTTAATCTTCGCTACTCAAATAGTAGAATCTAAAGATTTCCAATAAAAATTTCGATTCATAACACAAATAACTTCAAACAATGTCGATGCAGCTCGATTGTGCTGCACTGAAAGGATTGTAAATAGACACGAGTCCTCGATGGTGCAGAGGTCTGCACGGTCGGCCGATAATTGAGAAGTGTGAGTTCGTTTCACACAGGGACTGAAAGTTTCAAATTTATTTTTAATTCAACACTTTCAATTACGATTAGTATTGCAAGTTACTACTGGCATTGCGATCTAATAACTGTGGCTTTCATTAAAAAGTGACGTAAAATATAGATGATAAGGTGACAAAAGAAACTGAATACATTATTTTCAAAATCAAACATTTTTTGTAGTAACATATTTTTAGGTTCGTTTAAGGTACGATGGGGAGTTTTTTTTTAAATTTATATTGAATATTCCCAGTTTAATTTTTAAAAACAAAACAAGGTAGCCGTAGAACCTAATAATTTTTTAAACCGGTGACGTCGTCGGATTTTAGTAACAAAAGATGAAAATAAGTTCTTCTTTGGCAATTGTGGGCTATTATAACCTTAAATATTAATTTCTGGGAGTCACGGCTACCCAAATTAATTTTTAAAAAAGTTTTCTGTCGCCGTCTCGTACACATTAAAAAGAAATTTTTTGTAAATTTAAGATACTATTTCACTTCTAATACGAGAACTTACTTCAAAAATAAATGATTCTGTCGTGTTTGGAATAAACAACAGTTCCGTGCACACATAGTTCCACAGGTGCCCTCTGTGGTATTAAACGATAACTAGATAGTTGCTGTGATCTAAAATTTCGTTACAGCGCTAACGAAAACCTATAACAAAATATTCTAGTAGGTAGATACTTTGATAAACCAATGTTTACTAAGTAACGTAACTATTAGAAATAAATCGTACCTTTTCATAACCTAGAACTGCGAGTTTCTTGGCCATGTAACAAAAGTGTTATGTATAAAAATACTTAACGTGATAAATTACAGAACTTGTGTTTAACAATACTAATAAAAGTCAAAATAAATATTGTTACAAGATTTTTTTTAAATAAACAATAACAATATAAATGGATTGCTTAAAACTTAACTTCTTTGTTAGAATCAGCAATCATAACAACTCTTGCAGTCACTCCTTTAAACACGAAAGACAATTTGGAGTGATCATTTAGAAAGGTATACAAGGGTGTTTCTGAAAGGTGTGTACATGGCTTTACCAGAGGTTCTCTGGCTCAAAATAGACCGTTTGACACTAATTTACCTATAACCAAAAGTGCACCATAAGGGCGCCACAGGGCGTCAACTTTTCTAAAAAATATTGTATATTGGGAATAACTCCACCAAACGGTTAGGAAATTGTACTGCTATTAGGTATCGCGGTCAAGTCAATCATTGATGACATTCTTTCGGAGTCTTCCAAGAGTAACATTTTTTTTGCCAGGAAAGTCGCCTTAACTACTTGGGAAAATGGGCTACACATTTGCCGAACAGACTGATATGGCAATTGTTAGTGTTTTTGATAGGGGTGGTTTTGAAGGTTAATCGGTTACTTGCAGAGCGTCGAGGGTCTACGCATTCAAAGCGTATAGATGCGCCTTGCATAGATACGATTTAAATTTTTTCTGATCGAACTATTAACATTAGCGCAATTTAACAAGAGAGAAAAAAGTTTTCAAATTGTCTATTTTATTTGTCAGAAGTATTTTGGTTTCGTATCGTTGACGGTTGTTAAAATATTATTATTTATTTCACAGTGCCTGTATGAAAGCGACTTTTTCTGGCATCAGAAATTTGGCCACATTACACAGAAAAATGTCTTCGGAAGCAGACAACCAGCATACGAAAGCGGAACAAAATCCGTCAAACGGTTTTCGAGTTATTCTCAATATACAATATTTTTTTGGAAAGTTTGACGCTCTTTGCGCCCTTATTATGCACTTTTGGTTATAGGTAAATTGGTGTCAAACGGTCTATTTTGAGCCAGAGAACCTCTGGTAAAGCCATGTACACACCTTTCAGAAACACCCTCTATATTGGGGCTATCAAGTCATTAGCCGTCAGGGTCTACACTATCTACCTTAAGTCATATCACTCAGAACAATATAAGGATTATGAATACAACATGAAATACTCGTATTTATGTCTTACTAATTAATTTCCACTTTGAATAGTGTATCCATTATTGTATGGCTGAACACATATGTTTTCAATATCAATTCCTAAACGACCGAGTTTGCCCAATACTTTTTCAGTAAATGTTCAGGTTCTTTCAGCAGACAACTTTTTTTTAGGAGTGATAATGTTGCCATGGACATGAAATTGTGAAAAAAGAAATTATTATGAAAATAAAAATCTCAAGGATAATAATAAATAAAAATTATGAATTTAAAATTAATTTATAAATAAATCGACACATTTTTTAAGCAACCGTTTTCATTTTGCATGTGTACTTGAAGTCAAAACAGTTCCCCTTGAATATAGTTCACGTTTTTTCCTAAGTTGGCAGCACAGTAATTATTCAACTTTACGCATACGCGATTGAACACCTAGATACACGTGTTTCATTGTATCGGAGACTATACTTGTTAACGTGAAAGTTAGTTGATATTATAAAAATAATATGTTACTTAATAACTTTCGATATATAAGTAAAGTACTAAGTATTAAGAGTTTGCAACTTACAATTGATAAAATTTCTATTGGATAAGACAAAGTAAAAAATTAAAAATAAAAAATATTTTTATTACTAACATTTATATCAAAGTAATTAAAAAAAAAACAAGGTTCCACTGTTTTTCTGCTACTTTGGATATACAACCTGCCCACACTTGCTAACTTTGCAATCTTTGGAGCTACAAAATCGGTCAAATAGGCAAACTAATGGCAATTACAGACAAACAATTAAGAGTCGTGTTCTGAAGATAATGGTCAAAACATCCAGTATATTTTGCTGCGCAAACTTAACACAAAAGTCTTGGCACACTATTACAAAAATATGAAATAAAGAAGTTATTGGGAAATCTTTATTATTTCTTTGAACTTTAGGAAAAAAATTCAACATCATTGGCGCATCAACCAACGGTAGGACCATATTAAGAGCTACTCGTGATGCGCAAATAAGATTGACTCAATTATCGAAAGGGAATGAGATGTCTTAGAGTCTTAGACTATTTAATTTGACTAATATTTTTGAATAGTAATGTTATTTTATTGATTTATTTCTTTAGTCAAAACCAGTCAAAATATGGTTCCATGAAAACAAAATATAAGGACTTCTAAAAACTACATTATTTTACATTTTTTGTAATAGTGTGCTAAGATTTTTGTATTCAGTTTGCAATTCTATTTCAAACCGCAACAAAATATACCGGGTGTGCTATATAAAGAAGGTGTTTCGACCATTATCTTTAGGACAAGATCCTCACTTGTTTTTTGTTTTGCCATTTGTAATCACTATTAAAAATGGTACTAGTTTGCTATTTGACCAATTTGGTAGCGCCAAACATAACAAAATGTGGACGGGCTGCATACTATTACATTTACCGTTTTTCTTTTCGCGACATTCTATATATTTACAGTTTTTTTTATTGAAGTCGTCGTTTATAATTTAATGTGCACTTGTAGACCCCTTCTTAGTGGAGATGGAGTAAACAAACACAACTCACTGAGTAAAAATTGAAAAAAATGTGAATGAAAACTCACTTTACATATACTAAGTGACATAGAAAGATGAACACCCAGTAATAATGAATTTATTTGAACAATTTTTGGTATACTAGTGTATACGAATTAGATTAGTAAACGATCACAATTTGATAAAAATTAAACTGTTAACTTCTTCAAAAAACTTAATAATGTGTTGCTCCACCACGATGTCTTGTGCACTCATTAACACGTCTGGGCATACTTCTAATGAGGTGATCGATTTCTTCTTGAGGTATCTCATCCCATGCTATCTGTAACTGATGCTGCAAAGCCGCTAGAGTTTGTGCAGGGTGAGGTAAATTGAGTAATCTTCTTCCCATAATATCCCAGACGTGCTCGATGGGCGAAAGATCGGGAGATCTTGGTGGCCAAGGCAACAAAGCAATTTGATTGGCCTCAAAATGAGCCAAAGAAACCCTAGCAACATGAGGTCGTGCGTTGTCTTGTTGGAATGTGCTGTTGGGGATGGTCTGAACATAAGGTACAATATGGGGTCTACGACCTCCTGGATGTAGCGTGCAGCGGTCATGTTACCTCTAATGAAGACCAAAGGTGACCTACTTCCAATAGCAATAGCTCCCCATACCATAACTCCCATGTGCACATGCCTATTCACAGAAAATTGGGGATCTTGTCCTTCACCGCGCCGTCTTCTCACCCTTGCACGACCGTCATGCATACCCAAACAGAATCTGGATTCATCACTAAAGACATTGAATTCCATTCTTGGTCCCAATTTGCCCGTTCTCTACACCACGCTAGACGATAACGTCGATGCTCTGGAGTCAGTGGTAGCACAAAAAGGGACGGTATGAAAAGAGCCCAAAGGTTCTTATCCGTCTATAAACGGTTCGCATCCCAATCGGTCTTCCATGTTCTTCAAACCACTGGTCCGCAATCGCCCGTGTAGAAGAGAAGCGGTCCCGTAAAGCCAATAGTCTAAGACGGCGATCTTCGCGTTCTGTGGTTCTTCGACGACGTCCTGTACCTCTCGCTCTTCGTGTACGGCCCTCTTGGTTCCATGCCCGAACACAGACTGCCACAGTGTTTAAACTCCGTTGCGTTCTAGCAGCTATATCTCTCATAGACAAACCAGCCTCACGCAATCCCACAATTCTACCCCTATCAAACTCGCTTAATTGCCGAAAATTATGGCGTCTTCGCACTGGAGGCATTGTGATTGAATTAAAAAGCTCTTTGAAATGCAATTTAAATCGCTTAAATGACAACTGTACTTACAAATGCTTAATTCATTGTTTTAGGGCTACTTAATCGTAAGTGTTTTTGAATGAGGTTAACAAAACAACCGCTAGGGCAATATGGCTGAAAAACTGATCGTTTTTTATCTTAATATAAACAAATATATTCCCAAAAAAAATTTACAAAATATTCATTATTACTGGGTGTTCTTCTTTCTATGTCACTTAGTATATATTTCAAATAGCATAGTTGATTCCTATAAATCTTTATCACATCAACACTATAATTTACTAAAGTAACCTTAATAATATTTTCATGTAATTCGCTTCTTAAATTGAAAAAAAAGTGAAAAGCGAAACAAATTACATTTGGATCTCTCGTAAACCTATAGAAATCAGTTCTTCTCAAAAATCGTACAAAGAATTGCGAAAATAATTTGAATCTATCTGTACTCAAATCTGCTGTATTTTAATGTCTTCATAGTTTCCGTTTCCTAATCTTACAAAAAAAACGCGTCACAAAATGTTTTTTCGTATTTCATCAGATTTTTTGCTTTTTTTTTAACTGCGAAACGAGTATATAGCGGGAAAAATATTAAAATAGTTTACTTTTCGTAACAAGTGTCACTTTATATGTTAAAATTAGAAAATAAATTTTGATAATAAATTATTAATTAGAAATAACATTTTTATCGTTGGATATAAATTGTTTCATAAAAAGTTTACTGTTTATTGAAGAAATTCCTAATCGTGCATTTAAAAAATAATTCGGCAAGAGGAATTAAAAAAAAATAATTATTTTAATTACAGCAAAGATCATAAAGATCAAACAAAAATCTTGAAACATAAACATTTCCGATATCAATAGTTAAAAAGAAGCTTGCATGTCAATTATGAGACGTACAAGAAGGAGATAAAAAACAACGAAAGCTATATGATGTACAATTATCATGCAACAAGCCTTTTATTTTTCAGTTCAAAATAGGAACGCAGTTGTCATTAGAAACACATAACATTTTTTGTGGTTAGGTCGAGTAGCCCGAAGTTTTAAGTGGGTCCTAAGCATATAATTTAATGTTTTATGAGGGCTTCGTCATGAAATCAAGAATAATGAATTCCTAGAAGTAAAATTAACCGTGTTTTTCAAAAACAGTTCTTTGTATCGAAAACTTTTGTTTCTGGATGTAATTTGGTTGAATAAAATTTGATTCGCCGCAAACATAAATGAAATTTAATTAGTCGCACTATCAAGTCAAATGAAATTTTGACGCGTACGTATAGGTGGCGTCACCGATTGCATATGAATAACGTTACTTTGTTTTATATTTCACTTTCTAAGCGCGTTAAGATATTTCGTAAAAATGAAAAATGCGTGCGTAATTGCATTTAATTGCAATCTAAATACATAAATCTTTATTAAACGTATACGTTGGATAAGAAAAAAAACCGGTTAATGATTAAATTTTTGCACAGTTTGCGGCTTTTTGCGTTAATTTATTTTTGTTATTTAAAATGTACGTTTATTTGTCGGAATAAACCGTATTGTATTATGGTTCGACTACCTACCACACACGAAGCAACTTAATTATATCTATTTATTCAGAAAAATTACAGTGACCGTATTATTTGTTTTGAAAAAGAACCTTTAAAAATTGTTGCATGAGTTACTCAATAATTACAATTCCGAAAAGCGAATATTATAAAAAAGGTATACGTACGTATATTGCAGATGTTGTCTTATGCCCACAGTAGGTGTGTTTATTGAGCATTCAAATAAACCAATCGCAAATACATTATACCGCAACTAATTGTTTCAATTATCTGTATTTTTTGTCTTTCATTCCGCACATGTTAATATTAAATAACAAAAATTATCGGTTTGAATGATGCCAAAATTCAATTATTAACAAGAGAATGGATACTTAAAACATGCATTTAACCTTAGACAAACCAATTATTTGCATAACTGTTGCCAAGGAAAAAATAATATAATCGAACGCAATGTAAATTAATTAAGTATTACAAGGTGCTCGAAGGGACGTATGTACGTAAGAAATTAATGTTTGAGGGTGCGTGACGTACACACACACACAATATGTTACGAAACATTCATATATACCTTCAGGTTTTTTCTACGCGTGCGAAAACGAACTCATGAAATTGTACAATAATTAAATGTAGTATGTAATAATCTTTAGCACGTTTTAGACAAAATTATATTGTAATTAATAACATCTAAACTATTACTGTAAGTAATAGTTTTAAATAAAGTGGGCGTTTTGTAGTAAATACTATTTTATTTATTATAGGTATACATATTGCAATTGTAATTCGGAAATTAAATCTAAGAAGTAGCTCCAGTATAGTACAATTATTTTTGAAGACAAATGGATAGGAAATTGAGGGTTCAATTGAGGTTTAAGTGCATTCGCAAAATTGAACAGATTCTTGAAAAACTCAAAACTATTTGAATTCATTTAAAGATAAAACCATAGTTAAAAACTTAATAAGTATAAGTTATCACGAGAATAGTAGATCACACAATCATTAGTTTAAATATATCTGGTTTTTTTTCATGATTTTGTTTTTATTTTTAATCAACTGACATTAAACCACATTTCATTTTTCTATTTTTACATTACATGTTATAAATACAATGGGGAGTGTGTCCAATCAGAAAATTATAACATCCCTTTTTTTACACAAACACAACCAAATAGCTTCAAAAATTTGCCGACAGATAGTGTGAAAAGATACTCACTCATTGAGTTTGTTAATGAAATTAATTTTTATACTGTTAAATTTATTCGTAGGTTAAAATCAATCATTAATATATAATAGTATATTAAAGAACTAGTTTCTTAAGACGAGTTGCTAAAATGCCTTCTGAAACGAATTCTTTATACTATTTTTTTTGTATTTTGGGCTTTTCAGATTGATTTTAAAATAAAATTTTGCGAGTTTTTAAATTTAGGGAATTTTAAAGTATAATTGATAGGGTGGCAATATTTTCATTAAATTTTGGTTTAAATGCTAGAACATTTATCATACGTTTAATTTAAAAAAAATGGGTGGAAATAAAAATAAGTAAATAAATAAATCTACCGAACACTAATTACGATTTAAATTAAGGCACGCCGAACCTAACGACAGCTTTGACGTTTAATATCAAATCAGTGTTACCACCGTTTGAAATAAAAAGTTGTCCTATTTCTATAAATGAACTCAATTTTGGTTTGGTTGTATTTGGAATATTTTATAATTGAATAATTTAGTAAGTTTCATAATTAAATTATAAAATATTCCAGATACAACCAAACCAAAATGAATGTTTCTACAATTTTTCATCAGAAACAATTAATAATTGCAGAAAAACTAAAACAAAAAATACTTTTATTTTTAGCAATATGATTGAAAAAGCAATTTTTAAAAATTGCGAATCGTTTCGAATAGTAAAAATGTATTATCTTGTTATAACCTACAAAACATTGTTTCTCAGCACAAATAACATTAAAATGTTCAATGATATTTGAGCAGGACACTCAATGAAAGTTTAGCGACCAAAACTTGTTGTGTAGCAATTTGACGAGAAAACAAATCAAACTTTTTAGAAAACTTTTAGAAACTCGCATTTCTAGGCTTTTTGTATTTAAATATTTTTATTTATTATAGATAATTATCCTAGTAAGGATTTTTTTCGATGGAGAGGCAAAATAAAAGACCTTGGTTTCAATTTTCCGACGTTTCGCCCGACTTATTAGGGCCTTCTTAAAAGTTTTTGATTTCGTTCCACTACCGAAAGGAATCCTTAGAAGGATAATTTTCAAAACAATTAATAAATTTAACTCCATTTTATTTATTGTAATTGAAATATACAGGGTGGTTTATTGATAAATGCGCATACATTTGGATTAGATAGGGGGCATGAAGAGCGTTCTAAAAAACATATATTGTACAAATTTTATTTGGATTGTAAAGCGATGTGTTATAGAAATATTTAAGTTAATCTAAAAAATTAGTCACAATGGAAATTGTATGCGGAAACTAGAAAATTATCTATTTTTAACTCAGTTTTTTTTTAATTTTTTAAATATTTTTTTTAAATAAACACCAATAAAATTTATTTTAAAAAAAAAAATTTTTTTTTTTTTAAAACAAAAAAAAAAAAAAAAAAAAAACCTTTTTTTTTTTTTAAGAGAATTGAAATTCCAACGTAAAGATATATTTTATTATTAAAAAAAAAAAAAAAAAAAAACTCCTTTTTTTTTTTTTTTTAAAAAAAATAAATTTATTTTTTTTTTTTTTTTGACTACCAAAAACGTGTAGGTTTTTTAATTTCCCTTTTATTAAAAAACTAATTGTTAACGACCAGTAATACTAAACTGGCACGCAAAAGAAAAAAAAAATCCACAAGGAGAGAAAGAAAACAGACATGATTGAACTTATCGTAATTTTTTTTTTTTGCCGTTTTGCCGTGTTTTGAAAATTTTTTGAAAAAAAAAAGAAAGAGTAAATTAAAAAAAAAAAAAAAAAAACAAGAATTACTATTAACATCTTGGGATGATAGCGAGAAAAGATTATTGTTGAGGAATAGTAAAATTTAGGAGTTTATTTAGAAGATACGAAGATTAGGTATTAAATGCTGTTTTTCGAAGCAGTTTACCTATTTGGTCAGTAAGCCTGTAGAAGTAAGTTAGAAAGGATGCTGATTTTTGTGACGTGTCGAAGATTTTTCAAAAGTTTGCTCGATAAATATACATCAATTTTTAGGTAGTGCCTGCGTAGCTGTTTTGATTATTGTTGTAATTAGAAAATATCATGATTTCATCCAAACAAATGACGAATAACATCCTACGAAGTTACTAAGCTGCATATGTTAATAAAATCTATTAGTACACTATTTTCCATTAGTAACATAAAAGAAAGAGACTATTTTAATAATATCAAAGTTAATATTTATTTTTCAATCGAAAAGGCTTGTTTTAATATAACTTTCATTTTAACCTCTCATAGAGTTATATTGAGTTCCCATCTGTCTATCAAGGAGATGCGTTATTGAGTGGCTCTTTCAATAAAGTTATATATAATTTTTTTCACCTCATGACTAAATTAATCAGACACGTTACTAGCTTAATCATCGGAATAATGACAGATGAAAAAGTGAAACCACAAAGGGTTTTAATAATATTAAGGAAACATTAATTTTAATTCCCACTATATAGAATTTGAGTTAGTGCCTTGTCTTCCATATCTGCTTTACTGGTACTAATTTGGTCTAAAAATCGATTTGAATATTTTTAGTTTTCGTTTTCACTGAAACTTCTTACTCAGAAAATTATTTTTTAATGCATAGAACAGTCCATTTGCCTTCTTAATTCGGTTGTTGATATTTGCTTCCTCAGTTCCTTTTTCGTCCAATACTTCTCCTAAATATTGGAACTTATTTACTTGTTCAATTCTTTCTCCTTCAATCTCAATTTTCATGTTTACTTTTTCTTCTCCGATTGTCATTACCTTTGTTTTACATTTATTAATTTTTTGTAAATTTTTTTAATTTTTTGTTATAAAAACATAACCCCCGAAAATTCCTTCCAAAACCTTAAAATTTTGAATTTTTAATACAATTCTTATTCTCTTTCCTCACTTTTTTTTTAAAATATAAACACAGTGGACTTAAGTTCCCCTTGTCTTAATCCTAATTTGTTTTGAATTTTTTAGAATTTTATTATTCTAATTGCGTTTTGGCCACTTTCGTAAATAATTTGGATCATTGTTATAAGCTTCATGCTTACTTGTCTTTCTTTTAGCAGCCTCCACACTGTGCTTCTGGGTACCGCATCAAACGCTTTCTCTAGATCAAAAATGCCAAATATATCATCCTTTTTTCTTTTCTTGCTTTTTCTGTTATTTGTTTTATTGTGAATATGTGGTCCTGTGCGCTTCTTCCTCTTCTGAATCCACTTTGTTCTTCTTCCATTGTCTCTTCAGTTACCATTCTAATCCTTTTTCTATTATTTTTTCTAAAATTTTCATACATATACTTAGAAGTGTTACTCCTCTATAATTATTACACTCTTTTTATCTCCTTTTTGTGAATTGGTACTATTAACGCTGTCGTCAATCTTTTGGTACTTCTTCATCTATCCACACTTTGTTGTAAATAGTTAGTAGTGTTTCTCTGCCTTTTGTCCTATACTCTTCATCATTTCCGCCGTTATTCTGTCGCACCCAGCCGCTTTCCCGTATTTTAGATCTTTTTTACTTCTTCAAGTTCTTTTATCCTTATCTCTTGTTCCTCTATCTCTTTTGCTATTTCGACATTTTCAATATCTTCTTCCTTTTGTGGATCATTTAGTAATTTTTCAAAGTGTTCTTTCCATCTTTCCATTGTTTTTTTATTTTGTTATAATTTCTCCGTTTTTTCCTTTTATTATTTTTGTGTTTAGTGTTTTCTCTGTTCTTAAAGTTTTTAATGTTCTATAGAATAGTTTTTGGTTTCCTTTTGAATCTTTTTTCCATTTTTCTCCAAAAGTTTTCCATTGTTCTTCTTTCGCATTTTTGACCAGTTGTTTAGTCGTTTTTCGTTCTTGTTTATATTTCTTGTATTTTTCTCCAGTCTTGTACAATAAGTAACTTTTCCATGCTTCTTTCTTTTTCTTAATTTGAATTTGAATTTCCTTTGTCCACCATGATGTGTGTTTCTTATTATTATTCTTCCTTGCTTTCCCGCATATCTCTTCTGCTGTATTTATCACTATGTTCTTAAAATATCTCCATCCGCTTTCAACACTTTTCTTCATTATTTGGTTTTTGTATCCTTCCAGTTTCTTGCTTATAGTTTCTTCGTATTTATCTGCTACTTGTTTGTCCCTTAATTTGTAATATTTAATTGATTCAAACTGTACCATTTCCTTATTTTCTGTATTCGTCTGCGTTTTCTTCTTTTGATGTTTATTTTCTCTGATTTTAGCCATTACCAGATAATTTCCAGACCTCTTTTCACTCTCGAATCCATTATCGTCCCTCTGTCTTTTCTTTCTATTAATATATAGTCAATTAAAGATCTTTCATTCCTACTTCTCACCTCTCTTGTAAATTTATGAATTTCTTTGTGTGCAAAAAATGTATTCGTTATTATTAAATCATTTACAATGCAAAAATCTAACATTCTTCTTCCATTACTATTTCTAAATGCTTCTCCATATTTTCCTAATATCTCTTTGTATTTCTCATCACTTTTACCGACTCTGCTGTTGAAGTCGCCTATTATGAATATTTTTCCTTTTACTTGTCCTATAATTTCTGTTAGATCGTTCCAAAATTTGTCTTTATTTTCTTTCTTGTCGTCTTCATTTGGTCCGTATTTTACCACCATCTTCTACTTTTCTTGATTTTACATCCCATCTAAGGTTGCTGCTCTCTTTTCTTTTTCTACTCCACTGTAAATTATTATAGCTTGTCAATTTTTAATTTTTCTATCCCCCTTTCTTGTTTCTGTTATTCCTAATATATCTACTCCCATTTTTTCAAATTCTTCCTCTAATTCTAAATTTCTTTTCCTTTCATACTATTAATATGCCATGTTCTATTTTCCATATTGTAGTTTCTCGTTTCTTGCTTTGCATAATGTTGTCCGTTGCCGTGTCTGTTTCCGCTTTAATATCAATTTGTTTTCTCTGTAGTTTTTATTAGTTTCCCTTCATTTGTTGCTTCATATCTTATTCCATTTATCGTTACATTTATAACCTATTTTACCTATTTCCCTTCTCCTTTTCTTCTCTTGCCTTTTTCTAATTTCCCCTAATCTTTTGTTCCTTTTTCGTTATCGTTGTCAATAAATATCGTTTTCTTAAATTTGTATTTATTCTTGTACCAATTTTGTCTTAATGTCCATCTTTACCACTACTACTCTCTTTTCCCTTTTTTTCCTTTTTTTTGTTTTTTTTCTATTAACCTTTACACCTATGTGTGTGTTTCCAGAACCTGTTCTACTTGCTGTTTTAGTCCCTTCTTTCTTTTAATAATTATATTATCCTTTCGAGTCTCTCTATCTTTTTTTCCAAACTTCCTTCAATTTCTAAAATTCGTTCCTGTAACATTTTTCTCTCGGTATCCCATCGTTTTTCTTTATTTTTCATATCTTGTTTTATATCTATTACTTCTTCCCTTAATTTAGTAATCTCATTTTTGAATTCTTCTCTCATCTCCTTAACATCGTTTCTGAGCTCTCTAATCGCCGCTATTACGTTTTCCATATTTGTTTGATTTCCGGTTGTAATTTGTTTTATTGGTGAGCGTTGTGTTACTTTGCTCTTTTTGAAAATTTTTCGTAATATTTCCTCTTCCGGTTGTTTTTCTGTTTGATTTTCCGTTCTTTTTCTCTTCAAAAATTTGAACCAGTACTAGATATTCTGTTCCTATAATTTTTATTATTCATTAATAAATTTTCTCCTAATTATAGGCAACCAAACTTCCTCGTCGTACACGTATAATAATCAATTAACTAGGTCAACTAAATTTTTCCACGTTTATTTCTTTATCCTACAAATCCCGTTTTTAATATTAGTTTACTAGTTTACTTGCCTATTATGTATTTTATTCCTGTGTTATCTTCTTTTAAATTATATTCGTTATTTGATTTACTGCTTTATTTAACCCGCGTGGCAAGAGCGTACGTACGCTTTGACTACCGACACGCCTTATAATGAAGTAAAAACAACGGTTTTTTTGCAGAACTCCACATCGTTCTAATACTAACAAATGTGTAAAAAGTGCGGAGGTATAAAATATTTTGCTTGAAAAATAAAATAAACGTTTAACATCATCGTACCTCCAAACTTAATAATTTTGATTAAAAAGTGACAAAAACCGATTCGTTGTAAAAAAAATACGTTTAAGAAAGAAATGGTGCAAAGCAATTTGAAAATTGAATTATAAATTTCAGTAACTGCCAATAATTGTTAAATGTATCTAACTGGTAAGCCATTAATACGAACGCTACCTACTACTATTTCTACGTCGGGACAAAACGAGGAACTTTTAGAAAAAAATAGTTTAAACAAATTATATAAACAATAAAATTTGCATAATTTAGTTTGTATAATTAATATTGGTGGAGATATTCTTAATACTATTAGTGTCACGTGAGTCATATCTCAGTGATTACTTACCGGATCAAAAAATAATTTAAACATTTAAACAAAACTTGTGTATAATTAAATTATATACACTTTCATTTAAAGAAAAAGTGTGTGTAAATATTCCAAGATTTCGAAAATCTATCTAAGTTAACCGCCCTTTTGGCGTGGTAGATTATCCCCAAATCTAATAAGATCTGCACAATTATAAATAAAACCCATATGCAAGTTTTATAAAATCTGACTGGTGGTTTTTGTGGTATCTTGTTTACATACGACCGGATGGCCTGGAGGCTGGCCATCTAACAAAATTTTTTTTTGTTTTAATATAACTCTAATCCGTCAGAAAAAGTCAAAAAAAGGGGCGTTACAACTTCTGATTTAGAAACCGTTGATTAATTCCCCATTTTATTCATAAGATGTGGAGAAAACATTTTGTTCGCAGGTTGACCGTTTTGGCTGAATGTAAACACTGTACCTAAAAAGCACTTGTTTTATTTTAAACAATCAATGAATGTGCCAAAAGGGCACCTACCTACATTACTAAATGTTTATGTAGAATATTTTAAAAAATATTACATTTTTTTAAATAAAAGCTGTTTCTAATATAATTATTCACAACTTTTGTTTAAACAATTTTTGTATCGATGCTTAATTACGAAGTTGCGTTGATCTTTTATTTAACAATATCTTTAAAGATCATAATTGCACATAAAAGTCTGAGAGAAACGTTGTTAATAGTTATTAAACTACACGGAAAAATGTGGTTTTAGTTTTTTTGCAAAATTTTCCAAACAATACAGGTTTTCTACACTTCTATGATGAAAGCAACTTTATGTGTAAAAAATAATATTGATAGTAGCAAGTTTGTAATTACTGTAATCAGGTAACTCAGTAAACAAATAACCTTTTACAATTATAGGTTAGGTAAGATTTACTCCAGTTCCACACTCTTCTCAAAAAATTTTGCTTTATATTTAGATTGTACAAGTTAATTTATACATTATTAGAAAAAAAATAGATTTTTTAAGAATAATTTGTAGTGATTCTCATGTCACTTACTGATACATAATTTAGTGCCGTTTATTATTGTTTTGTCTATGATATTTATCGTAAATTCTCGAATCAATTCGGGATTAACGATACAAGAGCCATTTTACCCTTGCGGAAGCGGGCGTAAAGTTAATCATTAAATATAGCAAGTGCAAAAATAAAATTATTATCTACGACTTTTATTTGAACTATTTTTTTAAACGTAATCTTCTTTTTTTACGAACAAAACTTTGTTTTAATTTCAGTCCTAAAACGTTGTTTAAGGGAGCAAGTACTAGAACGCATACTGACGGCTTAACTTAAAGGTTATATCTTGTGAAACAATTAGTAGACTTAAATAAGTCTTGGCCGTTATTGAGTTTAGTAATGAGATTTTTACAAAATACTTCAAGGTGTTATTTTAAAATTCTATCACTCTTTAAAAATACGAAAGATATTGATCGCTGTTAAATTAAAATTTTTTTAATTATTCTAGGATTGACACTGTTATGTATTTAATATTCAATTTAAAACAACCCAAATTAACAAAAAAAATTACAGAAAATACAATAGGTGTTCGGGTATTTATTTTTTTATTTTTCAACTTATCTATCTTTAATTTGTATCTTAAACGTAGGTAATGCTTTGCTACTGTATCTGCATTAACGCATTTCATAAAAAAAAATTGTAAAATATTTTAGGTGGAGAATATACTTATGTATCAATCGATAACTGATAGATAAGTTTTTTTGTGGTTTTGAAACCTACAATTATTTACTTGTTGATGAGAGTATACTGAAGCGCGAAGAAACTTTCTTATCTAGATCTAGACGGATTTAAAATAAAATTGCTTAGTACTTTTTTTAAATAAACTAGTCCTTACATAGTTAAAAAAAATTGTTCTGAAATTAATATGAATAGGCTTAAACAATTCTGTTTAAGCTTCTTTTAAATTAATGTATCTTTTATTTTTAGAATTAAATCCTCTTTAAAAGTTTGAATAATTTATGCATCGCGTGTTTCAAAACACTTCGCAAACGGAACTGAAATTTTTGAATTATCAAAAGATGGAATGGCATTAAAAATTTGATCAAAACAAATAAATTTATTTTAAATTTTGAGAAACTTGACATCGTAACAATTAATTGAACTATCTATTTATACAAATATGTTAAAGCCGTAGCCATTATTAATTAAAAAATAGCAAACACAAACGTTTTAATGATTAAGTAGGAATAAACTAATAAAAGTTGCACATGTAACCTAATTAATATCCCAATTAATTCAAAATTAGAGGAAGTTCAGTGAATTCTTAAATGGTAGTTACAGGCTTATTTACAAGTTGTATCAATGTCTTTAAAAAATCACGGTTACTGAACATGCAAATCTTTCGGTCACTTTGCATAGAAATAAACACGAATTGCTACCTTCATACAATACAGATGTGAATAAAATATAAAAAAGTTCGATGTACCATAATAAACTTTGCATTTTTTACTTAATTAATTAATATTTAATTTATGTGTTTCATTTAAATAAATTTAAATTAAGCTTTCTCAAATATTAATTATTTATAAAAATAATGATAACAAAGCAAGCGCGTCATGAACTTGTGTTGGAGGAACGCGATAAAACATATGTATTTATAATCGTAAACTAATATTTATATCTGAAGATGATTTTATTATGAGGCCGGCACAGCATTCACAGTTGGGGGCGCCCTAATCATTCTTACACAAAGATGCCTCGTATTTTATCCAGGTAGATACTTAGTCCCAAAAAAAAAGAAACTATTGCAAGATCTTTATTAAAGAACATCAACCTGCATTCATAGTTAGATGAGCCTTTTTTTGCATATACATACATGCAGACGACGATGTACCCGATCACTTGGTCAAACGCTATGCTAATTGCATGATATCTACCACCATTTCGTCTTTTTTAAAACAAACTCGAGTCAATACTACACCGTAGCATGCGATATGATTAATCAGTGACCCATACCGATCTCTTTGTGAATACCGACGTATGCATTAGGCAACAACGGTAATTGATCTTAGAATCTTCTTTATTGTTGATGGGAATTTTAATATTTCACCTAATATAAATTATAGCGTAGTCAGGCGCACAAAAAAAACAGATATTCAAAAGCTATCATAATCTCATTTTAAATTAATTATTTTTAATAGACGTTAAGAATCTAATTTCTCTGCATTGTTTTCCCAAACTCTTGTTCCCTGTATATATTCTTCGACATGTATTAATAGTAAGCGATATTACAATAATAATAACGGCTTATTCTTGAACGTGCATTTGAAGAATGGTAAAGCTACCCTATTATAATTAATTTTAAAAGGTCAATTTACGAATTAAAAGTTCATTAGCAGTTACAGTTTTCAAAAGGCAGATAGATTTATAACCCGAAATTCGTATATACCTACTGTAACTAAAACGATTAATAAAAGGAGATAAATATTGAAACTAATTGCACATAAAAAAAGGTAGGTATAATGCTTTTAATCGCGATGTTCGTGCATTGTATAAATTGAAAAAATTAAATTTTCCTTTAAAAAACAATGTAAAAATGCTTGAACTTTGACCTTCCGGGAACTGTCTTCCGGCTACCTACAACAAAAAAAACATTTATTAGAACAAAACAGCAATAACATTCCTAAAAACTAGCGGTCAGGACGAAAAATCTTAAGTATGATAATTTTTTATTGGAGAAATGTCAGCATTTACGAATGCTTTCGGCACCATTTGAATTTTAAGACCATCAGAATCGATAAATTCTTCGTTCGTTGTGTTTATTTAATTAACGACGACCAACAGAAATTCGATGTGTTTATAAACGAGTAGGTGCATTTTAACACATTCCAAAAATCGATGCGAATTTAACGAGTTACTGGAATATTTTAATACCATCCGTGTTTAGATAAATTGATAAATGCTGGAAATGATCAAATTCGGTGTAATTTGTAGTAATAAGCGCACTTAAGCGCTATTCCACCAAGGATAATTTAACTCGACCGTTTTTAGTTTTACAAACCACTAATAAATGTTTACCGAAAGCTTTTGGTACAAATTCTTTTGAAATTTTGTCATTAACCTATCTGTTTTAGTTCAAAACAAGGAGCCATCATAAATAAGACATTTAAAGGTGTAAAAGAGTTCTTTAAACCAAACGACCTTGAAATATTGTAAATGTTTTTAAGACTCGATGTAATAAATTCATTCAGGTCATATCGTCATTATCTTTGAAATGATTCAATATATTCAACTTGGTTCTAAAGTTAATCAAATGTTACCCAAATTTGAATCAAATTAATACCAAAAAACACAGACCCTCAACTGGGTTGCGACCTATTAGGTCGTACCTAACCTTCGATTTTATAATAGGCTACTTAATAAAACGAGATGAGGTCCGATTGGGTTGATATCAAAACTCTTCTTCTTCTACTTTTTTGACTAGGACTGTGTCCTATTTGTCTGTATCTTATTATTCGGTCGTCCTTAGTGTCTTTGTTGGCGCTATTTTGCTTTTACAGATTTTGTGGTCCTCCATACTTTCTACGTGTTCACGCCACTTTTTCTTTCTGTTCTTCATGAATTTGACCACATTTTCTATTTCACATCATCGTCTTATGTCTTTGCTACGTATTCTATCTCGTAGAATTACACCCAGTATTTTTCTTAATATTTTTTCCCGCCGATCTCGGTTTTTGTTGTTTCATTGTCATTATTGGTCATATAATAGATTTATATATGCCGTCCTTTATCGAACGATGGATATATATATATATAGGGTTAGCAACTTTGCCGCACAGGTAAATGTAAAGCAGTTACATAGTCGATTCTTCAATAATTATAGCCAACCTAACAGTTGGCAAGTATACACTTAAAAAACAAAACCAACCAAAAACAAAAGAATAAAAAAGAAAGCTATAGTAAAGTTAAATGTTTAATATTAGTTTTGTCAAAAAAAAATTTGTTTAAATCGCCTGCAGTAAAGTAGCGCAATAAGAGGGTTGTACAATAGCAAACAAACACTGAGAATCACCGGACAGCTGTTCAGTCGTCCCTTTAGGACTCATCGGGAGTGAGAGAACCAAATCGAGTGTAAGTTCACTATTGTACAAACGCGCGCTGTCGACTATATGCCCTACTGGAGGGATCACAATATTTAAATGATAAGTTTTCGACATCTAGTGTCGACTCGTGAAAGCGTTCACGTACGAAAATGTTAGCAACTTTGCCGACAGGTATGTAAAGCAGTTACATAGTCGATTCTTCCAATAATTATAGCCAACCTAACAGTTGGCAAGTATTAAAAATTTCGAATCGCCTGCAGTAAAGTACGCAAGAGGTTGTACAATAGCAAACAAACACTGAGAATCACCCGACAGCTGTTTCGTCCTTTTGGGACTCATCGGGAGTGAGAGAACTCGAGTGTAAGTACTTTACTGCAGGCGATTCTGAAAGAAATTTTTATACTTGCCAACTGTTGAAGGCGGAAAAACCACGATAGAGAAAACAGAGGGTTGAAAAAGGTTGGCTATAATTATTAAAGGAATCGACTATGTTGAACTGCTTTACAAATATCCTGTCGGCAAAGTTACTAACATTTTCGTACGTGAACGTTTTTCAACGAGTCGACACTAGATTGTTTATCGAACTTAACTTTTATCCCCCATTTATATATATATATATATATATATATGCACCTTGCTTATGTGATTGTTGTTCCATATTGTGCTACTTATCCGATTTATTTGGGTTGCTTTAAATAATGGCTTCTGCTTGTCAGCTCAACTCCTTGTTAGTTAAATTGTAATACCTACTTATTCTACCATGATAATCGGTCCTCCTGTAACTTTTAATGAAATCATTGGTTCTTCTTTGACATTTGACATAATTTACCATTGAATGGATATAGTCTCAAAATTAAGTCCACTCTACTCCTTTTCATAAAAGGGTACAGAAATGTAAGTAATTAATCTGGTTAACTAAAACTGTAAATCTTTCCGGAAAGAATTACAACATGACATTGCGACTTATCCACTCGTGCTGGAACACTGAAAAAGTAAAATCTATAAAACGTGAATATCAACTGTTCAATTATAGTAGAGCAGTAAACATTTATCATGCTATTATTTAACACTCTTTCCGCTTCCGGAACCATACACAAATACCACTCGCATTAAAATTATAGTTTCAGTTCTCATAACGTAATATATTTACTATTAAAATAAAATAATAAAACAATTTTATTACGAAAAAATTACTTGTCAGTAAATCTTTTAAATTATTATAGAGTGTATTATTGTTACATTCTTTAAACATTAAATTTTATACATTACTTTCAACAAAAATTAACTTAATTTCTATTAAACGTTTAAATTTTTTTTAAAAGTGATTTTTCATTACACAGTACTTTTTGGCCCTTTATTTTGATTGTTGTTCATTCTTATATCGTTATACTTAAAAGCCCCGATACTAACAAATGTGACTAAAATATTGCTAAAAAAATTATAAATAACAGATTTCTATTCATAACTTTTTTTTTAATTAATATTTTGAGGATATTGTTAATTATGAGAGTTAGTTACGAGGCGCAGTTTTTATACGATCCCATATATGTTTATTAGTGTCAGGGCGATGTGGATTCCTACGTGAAACTGTTTTTTTTTTATT
The DNA here is from genome assembly GCA_030710515.1 of Abscondita cerata. Lineage (NCBI taxonomy): Eukaryota > Metazoa > Arthropoda > Insecta > Coleoptera > Lampyridae > Abscondita > Abscondita cerata. The sequence goes on from JALBCR010004353.1 coordinate 275,720, forward strand.
TTATTCACAGACGTAATCGGTTGTGTGCTTTTTTTGTTGTAAAAGGAGGTTACACTAATTTTAATTATACATGCAGGTTCCTAATTTTGTAAACAAATATCATGGAATTTTAATATTAGCCCTGAATTGCTTTTTCATTTGACTATCCTATGAGGTTGGTAAGTTCTGCCTCTGACTAAATGTTAACTAATTTAAATATAATTGTTTTACAAACCTATAGAACGATTTAAAAAAAGTGTAAATTACTAAGCTGCTATCTGAGCAAAACAAACTACATACTTACTAATTTTAATAATAAACCATAATATGAAGTTGCAATACATCAACAATGCATTGAATGGAAGAGTTGACTTAGATTCACATTAAATAATTTCTTTTATTTAACATGTCATGAAAGAATCAAAAGTGACAACTGAATGTTTACATTTTTTAAGAATCAGTCGACTATAAAGTGGAAAACGAAAGTTTGGGGCTTATTTGCAATGAAAATTAAAAAAATTTTTGGAAAAAATAGAAGATTTCAGAAAAAATTGAGAAACCAACAAAAATATATAAAATCAAAAATTGCTTTAAATATATTTTTTGACTATTATTGCTTAAGTCGATACCAATAATAAACAAAATAATTGCAAATTCTTTTAAATCACATAATATTTATACTTAATGTAATAGATAAATAAGTAAAATGTGTGTCTAACGACATCTCGTGTAACATGGACACGTATGAATAGTATCGAACTAAGAAATAGTAATAGTTAAAGTTTAATACAAATCATTATTATTCATAAAATTTATATCCGGATCACTTATAGTTTTAAATGTTTAGATGTAGCACTTTATCTTTAAAAAGTTTGAGGACTCCTGCCTTGATAGTTGTATGTCATAACGAATAAAGCCCTTTTCACACATACACGGTTTCCTTGTAGACGATTCCGTGGCGGTTTACTAATGTATAGTAACTCGTACGAAAATCGTGTATATGTGTGAAAAGGACATACATGAGCATATCTGTTACTAAAATATTAGCCCAAACCAAGAAATTTGGATCAAGAAATTTTTTTTAATCGATTTATCTTAATATATCTAATTATATCGTACGAACCCTTTTAGGAAAATAATACATTTTCCTTAAACCTCAAATTGTTTGAAATTTTTATGTCTTTCAAAAGCCTTAAAAAAATGTGTGAATAATTGTGCGAGTGTTTGTCATATAAAATATTTAGACATAAAAATTACGTCTTACCATTTCTTTACATCCAGGTCCTATACACAAGTGAATGAAATACTTGAGACCCCACCTAACCATTCAAAGTTCAAATAACATTCGTTTTAATTTTAAAAATTTTGAATCAAGTCAATTACATAAACCCATGAAAATTCTTATTCTCAACATTTGTGCATACGATTTTTAAAACATACTTTTACAAACTATTATCAGACAAATTGCTATCCACAACCGCACACTTACCGAGAAGTATTGATCTACCCAATACTAACGGTGTATGTTTAGTTGCGTGTATTATAGGGTTCGTTCATCTGTATGTTACATCACTGCAGTTTGACTAAACCTAATTTTCTTTAAAATATAAAATCGTAATACTTCGTGCAAGGAAAATAATTTAAATTAAAAATTTGAATATGTATTATAATTATTTAAAACAAAATTAAGTTTTTTAGTGTACTTGTCACGTTTAAAAATGAAGACACCCCCATATTTTCATTATTTGATGGACTACAGATTTGAATGTTTGCCCAATAGTACAAAGTGATGTCTCACGTTTTTTAAGATACTTAACTTAATCTGAAATGTAAACTCAGCGTACCACAAAATTGATAAATAGGGGAATTTTCAATATTTTGTTTCACGACTTTCATACCAAAGTTTGCATTTTCAATTTTTTTAATATTTTGGTTTATACTCAAATTATTAGGATGTGCTGTGGAAAATAATTTGAGAGAAGTTTTAAATATTAGTCAGTTTACTTGAAAAAATCGAAATAATCCGGATGTTTGGTGATGCTCGTAGCAAGTTGCTAGAGAGTTTAACTTCAGACATTCTCAACGTGCTTCCATAACTGTTAATAAAACTGGTGTTGTTAAAATTCAGTCCACCTCGTCGAATACGGTCAATCTTAAGGATATATTAACGGCAAATCGAGAAAAACGATGCACAAGCCTTCAAAAATATAAAGATGTTTCTTTCCTCATAATATCAAGCCCTAAAAGTTCTTACATTGAAAGAGGTGATAATAGATAATAAAAGACATTTTTGAAAAAGAATATGTTTTGTGTCGTCTGAAAACTGTAGATACTGGACCAAAGATAATCCGGACTCGGTTATTAATTCTAAAGACAATATTCTTGGGAAGTCAGTGTCTAGTGTAGGATCCTAGAAGAGCAAGTAATTGGTCGTTTTGTAGGATACAATTGAAGATTTGCGTTTTAATAGGTAGAAGAATATTGTTTACTAAGATGTTGCGACATCTAGTGCCGCTCGCGCTAACGTAGCACATCCGAAATAACGTGTACTAAAGCAACTTTGTCGACAGATATGTAAGTAGTTACATAAATTGATTTATCAATTGTTTCTATTCTACAATAGTGTACGTACACTCGAGTTCTCCTGAAGAGTCCCAAAAGGACAAAACAGCTGTCGAGTGATTCTCGGTGTACAATCAATTGCAAATTTACAGCACGCAATTTGAAATGTTTTTCAGACGCTTAGTTGGCGATAATAATCGAAGAATTGACTTATATAACGCTTACAGATATGTCGATAAAGTCGCTTTAGTGACGATGTTTATGTTTAGAATATGTTAAAAACAAAGTTTATATATAAACAAGACCTAAAATGAAGATGAACTTTATACCAGAATAAGATAAGGATGCCAAGAAATCATCATCCATGAACTTAAGACTAGTAGCTAGATATAATAAAAAAAGACTTGAAATATGTATTCGAATAGATTGAGAACTAGTAATTAGAATATATGAGGCGAAGTCTAGCCTTAGGCTACTCCACTTAACCTCACTTTAACAACTAAATATAAACTCAAAAAAAGTATGTTTACAATAAAATTATATATCTAATATTAAAAATAGAAAAATAAAAACAAAACTGTTTAAAATAAAAATAAAAATCAAAACTGATCATGATGCTTTCATTTTTCATTGAGTGGATAACAATAATATCTTAAAATTTTTTAAGGTAATTGAAAGAGTGTGCCTTAAATTCATTAGAAATACTATTGTAAACCTCACAAGCGTTGAAAGTAAATGAACGACGAAATGATGACAAACTATAGTTAGGGAATGTTAATGTAATATGAGTGTCTTATGTTAATATTATGAAAATAATAACGAGGTAATAATTTATTTTTAAATAAGGAGGAGATGAAGTAAGTCATAAACAAAGTACTAAACCCTCGCAAAGAAGTTTCCGTATTCTTATGGTCAATATATTGCGATTTTTATATAATTGCCGAATAACTAAATAGGACTCAGCTGATACAAAGGTTAGGTTAGAATTCAAGGTATCTAAAGGTGCGTTTACATCTGGCACTTATTGCATGATATTTATGTCAGGCAGAAATCGAGAGTAATGTTTAAACATTGCGAGACACTGATACATTTATGTCAGATACAAACTCGGTGACTGTTTACATTTACATATATCACTGTCTGAAATAAATAACATGCAATAAATGTCAGATGTAGACGTACCTTAAGAAAACATTTATTTCTGTCACTTTTTAGGTTATATTTATATCACGCCACCACTTGTTACTTTTCTGTGCCTTGTGTACACTGTAAAAATAATTAAATCAATTCAATTTAGTTTTTTTATTTAAACACTTATTTATTTCAAATTTTAATATAGCAAAATATGTCTTTAAATGACATATAAAAAGGAAAGAGGAAAATGTAACTTGCTGGTACGTGTAATTTAGAACAATTATTTTATTAATACAATTGTCAATAAAGATACACTTACAGTTAACTCTTGAAATAATGCATTTTAACCAGAATGTAAAACATTCATATTTATAGAATCGCAACATAAGGTGTTCAAACCATTCTATAACTGCCACACAATCTATAAGTTCTGATTGTTCACAGATTTGTATCATAAAAATCATTTGCACTTGTTTTGTTTTCAAATTTTATGTCAAACCAAATTTCAAAAGAAGGGAGGAAAAAAATCACCATCTGTATTGTAATTATTAAAATAATCGATTAAATAAACAATATTTAATACAAATTAATGGAATTTAATATCTTGTGTTTGAATATTCAATTAAGGAAATATTTTAAACCAATAAATTTATATTCAATATTATTGAGAATTCAACAATACATATATTTACAATGGAATAATTTATTTACCATATGTACTGATGTTTTAAATGATAATAAAACATACGATTAAATTAATAATTAGAAGAACAATAAAACATTGATTTGATATTTGCTCGTTAAAAATTTATTTTAAATATAAATAGAAATTAATTTCTTTCGACAAAACAACCTAATTTCAATTTTTGCGCGATATAATTAAATTCGAATTTATTTAAATCGCCTTCATTAAATGGTATTTGTAAAACTACGGCATTAGTTGGTTAGCACATATGGTGCTGTTAATAACATCTTGTAAGTATTTCAGGTCAGCATCTACTTTTACGCTTCAACTAAATCGTAAATATTAACGAAATGAAATGTATCTGGTATCATGTGATGTCGAATGTGTTCAAACGCTAAATGTAAATAAATAATAATTACCTGCCGTTTTCTTGTTACAACTAAACCGATTATATAAAAATTTGGAAAGTAGGTGGTTTTAGCATATGCAGTGAGCGATGATGATACAGATCTCACGTCACGTGCATCATTCAAAATGGTTTCATTAAAAATCTACGAAATTATGCACTTACTTAGAAAATATTTAGTGAGTGATCTATAAACCTCTGTGTCCCAACTATACGCATAAACTATAGAAATGTTCGCGAGGTTTTCTGAACGATTACAAACATTTTGATATTTTGATGGTCTATTCTTGTTACATATATGTAATAGGAAGTTCGGTAGTGATATTTGAAAACAACGTCTATAGGTACTATACATTTAATTAACCTACTAGCGTTGATTGAAAAATTTGTGAAGATACGCAAGACATATTATGTACCCAATGTACCAAAAATACTCCGACATGTAGGTGGCTCTACCGTCCATTTAATCATGTTCTTTTAATTATTTCTACAACTGACGTATGCGCAGAGTAAGTTATTGTCACAGAAGTCACCAAGTCGCAGTAACTTCGATACACAAACTCCGATTCAACTACGACGAGATATCAACGATAGTCATGAAGCAACTGAACAACTCGGGTTAAATCATCGTTAAATGTGTGGGAATTTTTTTGGTACTTTTGATTTATATGCATTTTTTTATTATCACCTAAACAGTGATTTTGTCTATATTGAAAAATAAACATTGAATTGATAAAAACAATCAATCATGGAAATAAAAGAAAAATCTCATATTGATGTTCTAGATCTCCAAATTGTGTGTTTTTTTAAACACCTTGGGTGTTCAATTTCGTTGAAAACATATGTTCATACATATGTACAACAAAATCATTTGAAATGTTCACTGCGAACATTGATGATTACTGAACGATTGTGGCGCTCCACTCCTAAAACAATACTATTGTTCCGCATTCTTAAAATGAAATTTGTGCTATAAATGCAGTAACGTAAATAAATGCAATGATAGTAAATACTACTACCGTAAACGATAAATACTAGCATGAATGACGCATTGCCTTACCTTCTAAAAAATTGAAAAATCATGTTTTTTAGTTGCGCGTCTATAATACTTTTATAATTCAACCGAAACGAGTTGAATAATATTTTAAGTTAATGTTTTACATACGTTAATTGTATTTATTGACAAAATATTTTATTAAATTATTGTATAAATTTCTTCGGTTAATTCTTGTTGACAGCTCGGTACTATTAAAACAAATTAAGCTAGTAAAACATTTTATAATAACATGTTCATTATTTCATTGAATGTTGTGCAAGGTGCTGAAAATGTTGGGGTTATTTATAAAGAATACAAACTGTCCACACACGTTCAATCGGCCGTTGATTGTCAGTCCCGACCGGCGTACGAAAAACTGATCCTGTGTAGACACCTTCAATGGGAACGTGTATATTGATGAAGGATAACGGTCGGCCGGTCATGGACTGACAGTCCACGGCCGTCCAGCCGATTGAACGTGTGTGGGCACATTAAGTGAACTATGTTCTAAAAGATGCACCTTTTAAAAACAAACTCAAAAGTGTTTAAAATGAAGATTCCTAAAATCAACATTTTTACATTGCTGTTTAGTTTGGCAAGTTTAAAACACTTTCATTAATCTTTGTTAAAAACCAGTGTGCAGTAGCGACAGTATTTTAAAAAATACCATTGTAGGAATGTATGAATTTAAGTTAAAATATTTGTTTGCAATGTAACGAATGCACGAGTGATACCTATGAATATACAGGGTGGCCCACCACATTCGCGTCGGTTTTTCTACGAGAAATGAAAAGGGTTGGGAAATATATTTTAGCGCAGTCATATGTGGGTTCTTGAGGAGCATATTCCAAAATTATTTTTGAATATACAGGGTGGCACACAAATAAAGTATACCATGTGCCTGATTAAGAGAGGCCACCGGCTGTATATTAGAAACTATTTATCGTTTAACTTAGGGAAAAAAATCCATGTAATAAAGTCGCTTATGAGAAACTGCTGAAAAATATTTTCAAGTAGTTCACAATAATAATACAAAAACCACATTTTTTATAATAAATGCATAGTAATGCTGCCAAAACATTTAAATATTACTAATCCTCAGATCATTTTATGTAAGTTTGCTTCAATGCTTTTTCTTCTATCTTGTCAAATAACTGGTAGGGGTGACTGGAAAATCTGACTAAGTAAAACAGTCATAAGTTTTCTACCGCTTTAGAGATTTTGACAAATTTAATATAATTTGAAAGTCCATATAATGCCTAATGAAATATTATATTATCGTTTTATTTTGGTTTTTTTAATTATCGCTAGGTGGCGTTGTTTAACCAATTGTTAATTTTTCGACTTTTTTGGGAATTTTCATATGCAATGCTATACCTACTTTTACGAGTATATTATTTACTTGAAAGAGCAATTAAATAAAAAATGGTAAAAACCGCATTTCAATTTCTATTTTCTAAGTGAAATTGAAAATTTTACATAATCTAGTAGGCGTCTAGATGTCGATTGTTAGGTCCGGAGACTTGACTGGCCACTCCTGTGGACCTCTTCGTCCTATCCATCTATTGTGATATTGCCCATCTAATTCATTCCTAACACGTCTATGAAAGTGTGCAGGAGCAGCATCTAGCTGCATCCACATTCGTTGACGAATATTAAGCGGAATAGTTTCCAATAGTATAGGCAAATTGTTATGTCTATTAACTAATCCGTTGTTATGAAAACTAGACTCATCGAAAAAAAGTACGCATTCAACAAAATTTTCATCATAACTAAACTTTTCTAGAACCCATAAACAAAAATTCAGTAGTCGATCATAATCTTCTTCAGAAAGTTGTTGATGTAGTTGTATGCGAACCGGTAAAATCTGTGTTTTTTAATTATTCTTTGGATGCTCTGTCTGCTTATTCCACTTGCTTCATTTATTTTTCGGTGATTTATTTGAGGGTTTTCTACTAGAGATTCCATCACTAAATATTCATTTTCCTCATTTCCGGTAACCGATTTTTGTCGTTCGGGCTTAGTATAGGACACACTGCCTGATCTTCGGAAAAGCTGCAAAAACTTTTCCAATGAACGCTTATTATGATGATACCTGTTAGGATACTTTGGACATATACTCTTGACACTAGTAAACAGTTTTCTTTACATTGACCAATTACCAATCATCTTGTCAACATCCTACTATTATTAAAAAAATAGTAGGTATATAGCAGATAAAAAGTAAAATATAAAAACGCCGTTTGCGTAAAAAGCATAAGAAATAGATATAGGGAACCCTAATATAGTTTTAAAGAGAATCTAATTTTGCGTCAAAATAAACCACTAAATATAGGGTGTTCTATTTAACTTTAAGAAGTTATTCAATAAAATGTGTGCCTAAACTTAAGAGCAATTTTTTTCACCACTCTGTATAATTTTGAAATCAAACTTTTATATGGTAGTATACCTTGACCTTTCAGCTAACCAGTAGATTTAATTATGATCAGCTCGTTACATGTTATATGGTGTACGCAATTTTAAATTACATTATGAATTTTTATATTTCTCAAAATTTCTCAGAAACGATCAGTTTTAGGTATAGGAAGTGTAACCGAAACTTACCTTTATTTGGTCTATAGTATCTAAAATTATAAAAAAATATAGGATGTTCCATAAGAAAAAAATATAACATTGATATGTACTTTATTTTTGTGCTACCCTGTATATTCAAAAATAATTTTGGAATATGTTCCTCAAAAACCCACATATGACAGCGCTAAAAATTATTTCCCAACCCTTTTCATTTCTCGTAGAAAAACCTAGTCAAATGTGGTGGGCCACCTGGTATATTGACTTTCAAAAATAAGAACCTTTGGAAGTTCGTTTAATAAGAATTGTATATTTTTTTTTTTTTTTTTTTTTTTTTTTTCTTGAATAATAACTGACTCATATTTATTTACAAAAAAAAAATCTAATAGAAGTTGAAAATTTGCATATGGACTGAAAATTTCATTTAGAAAAACTTTTCTAATAACTTTTTACGGTATTTTGGAAAGTAACACAAATTTTTAATAGTTTTTAATACTACTCGTACTTTTTGGTAAATTTTCATCTTAATCGAAGCTACAAATTGATGGCAAAGTGCAAAAATGCCATATGACCCGGACTTTACTGGTCACACTGTAAAATTGTCTTGGAACAACTACAATTACAGTTGCTTCCGATTAATTAGGTTTGTCGCTGGTTTTAAGTCTCGTGGCCCGATGACCATTTACAAATATTGGGAAGTAAAACAGCCTAAGGGTTAAAAAAAATTATGTTTACTTCTAAAAACATTTTCAATCCATCGTACACAGCCAGCTGGAAGCAAAATAAAATTTTTCTAATTTTGACATATAGTGATATTTTTCATAATCAAAGTAGTTGTCAAAATGGACTTTTTTCGTAACTAGTTACAATAAATTACATTTTTTGCCATTTATCAGATTGTTTTGACATTCGTTTTGAAAATGGTAACCATGGTAAGATTCGTCACATTCGATTAGAAGTTGAACTCGATATAAGTTTAGTATCTTTTTTAAACTGCATTTTTTCAAAACTAGGGATACAAATTCTATGTAACAACTAACGAAACATGATTTTTTGCATCTTATGTGATATTGTGAAACTTGGCTGTGCTCGTCCTGCAGTTATCTCTTTCATTACAAACATATGATACGTTTTGTCCTGGTAACATAAATAGCTATTACAATGTTAAAATTCATGTTTAAAATTCTTTTTATTCGTACTTTCGCATATTTGTTTTTCTATTTAATACATAATTAAGTTTGCTGATTGTACTTTAAATTGCAAGAAAAATTGAAAAACTAACAATTGACCTACAACTTTTTCTTTCCTCACTTTAAATACTGTTATAAATTTACATTTAAAATTCAAAACCTTTGTATTATTTATTTTATACAATACAATAGCCAGTGGCGGCTTGTCCATATGGTCAATTGGTCAATGACCTCCCAAAAATGTTGACAATATATAAAAAAATATTAATTATTACGTGTTTTATTAAAATAGGTAATTTACTCACAAAAGTCGCAAGTATAATAACTTAAAATTTATCGGCCGTCGTTCGTAATTCATCCTCTTTAACCTTGGGCTGGCGGTGCGAATTGTCCTCATTGAATTAGATCTACACGGAAAAACTCGAAAAACGTGCAGCGCCCGAATAAACGCGAACGTCCGAAGCAATAATCAACTTTGGGTCAATAGCCGGGTTCCGCAGTTTACGTTGACTTCGAATAGGGTGTACACCTACGCTCGATTTTTGATTCGATTTTCGCATGTTTTAAATCAATTTAAGAATTTATATTATTATTATTAAATTAATTCAGTTTAAGGCAAATGGTCGTCCTTTGCCAGAACTAAGTTTACGACAAACTAGCAAAGACAAAAATAAAGATGTTCATCAAAACTTTCGCAAGGTAATGTACGATTTAGCTGACTGGATATGTGGTTGTGAAGTATCAAACGTATTTTACTGTTTTGTTTGCTTATTATTTTCTAAAGACTCGTCAGACTCGCTATGGATCAAATCCGGTGTAAGAGATTTAAAACATTTAAAAGAGAAAATAAAAAAAACATGCTTCGTCTGCAGAACACATGAAATGCTCGGTGAATTTTGCAACCATAGGAAATGTTGATATTCGTACACAGCTAGACAATGCTTATAGAAAATCCCTTAGAGATTTTAATGAAAATGTTTCGAAAAATCGCTATATTTTGAACAAAATTGTAGATTGTATAAACTTTTGCGGTGCATTTGAGTTATTTATATTTTTTTAAGTATGCCTATTTTTTAAATTAATTTTTGACCTCCCAGTATGATTGACCACGAGCCGCCACTGTACAATACTCGTTTATAAGGCATTTTGACGCACTTAGCCATGCGGGAATAGGTACCTAGTGTGCTTAAATTTTTACAATACGATCATAGGCGTAGGTATTCATGGAAAGTCAATCACCGGTAGGAATTGAAACTAATTACATGGGTGTGGATTATACAGGGTTAGTTTTTAAGACGGATAGCTTAATTACTCCTATGTTTATAAAGTATCAATTTTTGGTATAGCATATGTATTATAAAAAGTAAGGTAAAATGAAATGGTGAATACGATTTAATAATAATATACAGGGTCTGCAATTTAAATTTTTAAAGTTATGGATGTTTGAAATGTAACAAAGTTAAAAGTTACAGCAGCGTAATCTTTTCACATAAATGGGTATTTATATGATAACAACTTACTTTCAAGTATTGTCTTATAATGTACCAAATCTCAATTTGATATAATAAAAGGCAAGTTTTTATGACTTCTCAAAGAAGTTCCTGCAAAGCCTATTTTATGAAGAAAAAAAATAAAATAATTTTTAAACGGCTTAAGTAAATGTTAAAAATAAAACATATTTCAAAAGCTTAGATTATTATTTATCTAAATATATAAAATATATACATATTTCGAAAAAAATTTAGTCTAGCACTACCTTGTATAAACAACACACTTTGTATATAACAAAAATATTTTTAAAAACTGCGCTCAGATGTACCATTTACAACGCCGTTTGGATAATTTTGATATCTTTAGAACATAGGAGTAATCAAGCTATCCCGTCTTAAAAACTCACCCTGTATATACATTAAAATTTAAGCGAAATATTGTTGTATAAACACAAAAAAGGTGTCAATGGCTAGACGAAGGTTTGTTGTAGAACGATCCTGATAGCGATATTTATTACACTGATATACAGGGTGATTCAGCTAACCCGTTCATTAGAAGTTTATGGACTTCCCGTTGAAATATTTGTTTAAAAATTTGGAATAGGGGATTGCTTGAATAGTTCTATTCAATTAAAATATTTTAGCTCTTCTAGCACTTCCGGTTACACCGGAAGTGGTTACCAACTTTCTTATTTTAAATGAAATAATATATTTTTTTGTATAATTGGATTCTACGCTAAAATCTGAGTTACTTTTATGTAGCACAACCTATATGAAAAATCAATGGTTTTTGAGATATTCTCATTTTTTGAGAAGATTTTGAAATATTTTAATTAAATAGAACTTTTCGAGCAATCCCCTATTCCAAATTTTTAAACAAATATTTCAACGGGAAGTCCATAAACTTCTATGAACGGGTTAGCTGAATCACCTGGTATAATAATATTTTAAACAAATTTTTATTTGGATACGGTTCGAAGATAATTAAATATTTATTAAATAATATTAGTATTTATTTTTCCAAAATACAATAATGTGAAATTAAAAGATCGACACATTTTTGGAAGGTACCTACAGTTATGTTTACTCGTAAGGGAAATTCAATAAAGTGTAAATAGCCCCATGTACGAATATATTGCCGATTATTTTATCATTTACTAATAACTAGAGATACATTATACTTTAAATGATCATAATAACATTTAGATACACAATCATTTCTCCGCGATGTTAACTTAAAAAAAATAATTTCTTCAATTGGTAGGATTTATTTGAACTACATTCTCAATACAAATATTGGCGGGAAATTTTAGAAATAATTGTGACAACCGTTAAACTACTTCCAGTTTAGCATTTCGCGGACATCGGGAAACTAATCCTAATTGGAATAGTAACTACAATTTCATATCTAAATCGTATCTAAATTTGATGATTTTTTTTAATCATTTAAATATTTATGCTAATGTTGGAAATAGTAAAGTTTTGTCTGCATTCACATCACATGGCGATGGAATAACCTAATTGATACCTTTAAGGATTCACACAAACATATTAAAATAATTTGTTAAACGAAATTGTAACCTAGAGCTGATGCAGATTCTGCTCTACTAGCTTTCATTTAATTAATGCGATAGTACACATGAATTATTAGCGCCAGTAAACTTAAAAATAATTGCGTCTACGAACACTTAGACTGGTTGCCAACCGAATTATTTTTTGATCGAATATCAAACAAAATTCAGACCTTGCTGTAATAACAGACCATGAACTTCTACCATATTCAAAATGTAAAATATTCAAAAATGTTTATTAATAAAATTAAGTTATAAAGCGAACACAAATTGACAAAAATTTTATTTCTTACGTTCGAAAGTTGGTAAGATCAAAAATGTAAATGCATACTTCGTATCATCCTTAATTCGCATTCCTAAATACTGGTATTAATGACTCGCGTGAGCATAGTAACTGTTATCATATTACAATAGTGATTGTGCCTAAACGTGTATACCTACCCTATTATGATGACATTTGATAATTTAATAATGTCAGAAACTAATCAATTACTTAACATAGAAAATTTTTTTTAACGTCTTTAATATTTCAGTAATTGGTGAATTTCTGGTCACCATATATTATCATAAAATAAATCACAGAAAAACAGATATTGTTTAACAAATAATAAATGTGAGGGAAGGGGTAAAAATTGATCCTATCTTAAACTTCGAACAAGTAAGATACGCCACTCACATGTAGGTGTTATATCACAACAATGGAACACGAGATCACATCTTTTATTTTAGTAACAATCAGTTGGAAATTAAGCAAATACATAAAGAAAAATCCAAAATTTTGAAGCAACGAATACTTAAAAAGAAATATGAGATTAGCCACGCTTCCGTCTTACATATAAAGTTAAATAATCAATATTGTGATCTGTATTAAAACATGATTGGAACGTGCCGAAATTGTAACAGTAAGTTGCCGACGTTTCGCCCTCTATCGTAAGGGGTTTTATTAAGGTCAAAAACAAACAAACAAACGCTCAAGTTAGTATTCAGGTAATCAACTTGTCAACCAAGCCTGGCAAGTGTTAAGTTTATCGCCCTGATGAAGTCCCTTATTATAGTGGGCAAAACCTTGGCAACTACGGCTACATTTTCACACGCTCCAATCCTGCAAGATGTTTTTGTTTCAATAATGTGTTACAATAGAAATAAGACAAATAAAAGGGTTTAACCAATATAACCCTAAGTCATCATAATGCAAAATTTATTTATAATGTTGTGGTTGGAATGATTTAATTCCCATAAAGTATAAAGTCTTAAGTCAACGCAGGTTTTTTTATGTTGGGTTATTGTCCTTTAACCTACGTCTTAATTCTAATAGTGTTATTTGTACTGATGTAGACGTTGTTAGTGAATCTGCAATAAAGACCAAATATTTTATTCATCTCGCAAAGATTTACAGGTTTCTGTAAGCATTATTTCAATGTGTTTTGTGTAGGTGCTTTAGTTAAATGTGGTTAAACGATATAGTAAATGAATAAACATTGTAAATAAATAATAAGTTAATAAATCTTATGCTGAAATCTAGTTTTTGTTCATAACATGTTAAATAATCAATTTGTTTTTTATTTATTAAATTTAAATTTGTTGTACGGACATCTGGTATAAATCATTTATGTTAATTGTAATTAAGTGGTAAAATGTCTATTAGAAAATATTCTTATACTCATTTATAATTTTTCATTTAATAAAAAATATTGTCTCGGGGAGGATTCGAACCGACGAGTCTCATGGGCTTTGTAATTTGACTTTGTTACTATGGTAACGATATTTATGATTGTAGATTTGCTTGGTACTGGACGATTTGGATGCAAAGCTGCAAATGAAGCCGCAACTTCACGACTTGTTCTGTTTAATATTTAAAAATTAAACGTGTTAAAATGTCTCAAACTTAATAAACAAAATTTGAATGACAATTTCGTTACCATAGTAACCAAGTCAATTTACAAAGTCCCTTCGAATCCTCTCCGAGAGGATATTTTTTATTAAATTAAAACTTATAAATAAGTATAAGAATATTTTCTAATAGACATTTTACCACTTAATTATAATTAACATAAATGGTTTATACCGGATGTCCCAAAAAAGTGTTAACATGGGATTGAAATATTAACATGTAAAATCCTATGGCCAATGTTAAATGAAAAGCACTGTATAATTGAATTAAGAATGAGAAATACAAAGTTTACAGTTTGTCCAAAACTATAACTAACGCGAATTTAATTACAAAGTTGTGCTCTAATTACAAAGCCATAGTATTTAAAAACTTAATTATTAATAAATCACCATTACTAGAAAATCGCTTTAAGTTATTTTTTTATATTTGCAACGTTCGTGCAATTAACTAGTTACTTATACCGCAATTTATAATTCGAGTATGTTTTCGTGTTTATATGTAAAAAGAATTAACTCTGACGGAAAATAGAGCTTAAATTGAAACATCCGTTCGTCGCGCTTGCTCCAGTAACTCACAGTTTATCCCAACTTTTATGTATAATTTATGCAAATCTTTGGAAACTATTTTGTCCATTGAAAACAAAAAACAAAATAAACCTTATTCGTATTTAACAAAATGTTTATTTTTTCATTTAATAACAATCAAACGTCGGTGTACGCGAATTAAAGTCAGCTAGTAGCAGATCGATTCAAGTTAAAATAGAATCAAAATGTTATACGAAGTGAAATCTTTCGCTCAAATATACTTACTACTAATCCAAAATAAAACTACTTGGGCACATTTATGTTAAAATTGGCGCAAAATTGACACTAACTTAAAAAGGAGCGATCGTATAACATATTTGATCCTAATACCGATTTGCGCTACGTCACATAATAACCGCAAAAATATCATCGGGTTAAAGGTGGCCGTAAATGCATTTACATTGAACATCAAAATGCAATCATTGATCAGCCATCCTTTAATGTTTTTTAGCATGGGGAGATGTTATCGTTCTGGTACAGAGGTTGAAATGATTGGCTCTTTAGAGGGTTGATAAAAACTTGGGTATTATTGGGTCGCAATCGCGCAGATTCCATTCCATTTTCAAATTGAAATTTTAAAAATGTTCAGATTCGTTTTGTGCTCTTTTTTTAAATAAGAACCGGCGAAATGCGATTTTTTTTCGAATGCGTCTCTGCAATTTAAAAGCGTTTTCTTTTTGTAGGAGAAGAGGTGAAATTAGTCCTATTAAAAAGGTCAAAACATCGCCGTTGCCCTCGTATTGAAATGGAATTTATTTGGCTGCAAATATATGTTGGGGTAAAATTCAATTACCAACTTCTATGAGTATTGGGGGCCGGCAGTTAAATCGTAGGCGGGTTTCTCGCTCTATCCACAGCACTTCAAGCTTGCCAACAAGACAATTCAATTACTAGCTCTATTTCTGTGGGTAGGTAGTTAGAATGAAGCATAGAGGTTGGCAACTATGCTTTCCTGAGTTATAATGGACTAGGCAAGGTTTAAATCAAGGTGCAATCGTTGTAATAGTTTTCTTCGACCTCGAAAGGTTAATGTGGTCGCAGACTATTAACGTCCACTTTTATTTCTTACAAAAGTATTTTGCTCTCAAATATATCTTCTATTTGAGAATTACATTTTGTGGTTAATTCTTTCTTTTCGAACACCGATGAAACCAATACACATATGATTTTGTGCCTTAGAAGAGGAATAGTCATTTTCGGTATACGGGAACAATTTAAGAATTAAGGCACTAATTGACTATTTTTATTAATTATTAAATTGCTTATCTGGGTCAAGTATTATTTAGAAAAATTTTCATTCAACGTTTTAAGAGTTCCTAGTCACGATTTTGATGAACAAAAGACCGAATTCCGCTTTTTAAACTTGTAAATGGGGTTCATATTTTTATTAAAACGTCAATCATAACATCCTACCTGTCGATAAAAGAAGAATTTTTAAAGGTAGGTATATTCTTATCGCACTACTTAAGAAGGGAAACGCACTATCGCAAAACTAATTCATTTTTAACCACTCATTCATAATTCGAACAGATTATTTAAGTGTCACGTTATATAATTATCATGTTTTTTAACTTGTTTAAACAAAATTACTATCTATGCTCCATTAATTTTAAGCATAAAATATAATATGCATTTACCATAGTTGTATCTTTTAGAGCACCAAGTTCAAGATCAAATCAATTTCAATTAGTTTAATTTGAGCCAGACTTACAAAAAATATACTTACTTTGTTTACAAAAGTATGTAACCAAAAAGATCGAAAACCTAGCAAATAGATTATTTAAATTATTTATTCAGAAGCTCACGTTTACGGTTTGTAACAATCCCATTAATTTTATTTTTAATTAGGATAGTACTTAAACAATTTAAATACCTACATCTAATTTACATAAACATGTACAATTTGTTTGTACCAACTTAAAAATTGAATGAATTAGTAAAATTTTGGTCGCAACAAATTAATAAAGTTGTCAGCATTGAGAGCCCTTTTCAAAGTCAAACTATTTGTTATTGTAGTTTAGTTTATTTATAGTAAACGAATTATGACAGAATTGAATCAGAATAATGTTTGTTGTCCAAAATATATACTGTGTCCAAAAACTAGTCGGAATTTTTCGATGTAAATGACGCGGATAAATATTTTTGCTCAATATTTTTTTTTAAAGTTGGTACAACTGTTATTAACTTCTATGTCACATTATATGTCAAAATATTCATTAGTGTTTGAGTGACGCTTGTTTTTGTGTGACACAAAAAGTGAATTAGGTGATTTTCACAATGCCTGAAATTATTCAACAAAGAACTGCTTACAGGGACCGAGCTCTACTAAAATCAACAACATATGATTGGTATAACTTGTTCAAAGAAGGTAGAGAACGCGTAGAAGACGTAGAGCGCCTTGGTCGACCATCAACCTCAACTGACGATGCTCACATCCAAAAAGTAAAAGAATTAGTGCTTGCAAACCGTCGATTAACTATAAGAGACATTGCTGATGAAATTGGCGCATCAAAAGGATCAATTAATACCATTTTGAAAGATGTTTTGGGCCTCAAACGTGTCAAGTTTCGATTGGTACCAAAAATGCTGAATTTTCTTGAAAAACAGCGTCGTGTTGATGTGTGTGAAACAATGTTCTCTGACTATCAGGCGGTTTATAAACGCATTATTACGGGAGATGAGACTTGGATCTACGCTTACGACCCCGAAACAACCGCCTAATCGAGTGAATATCGTGCCAAAGGTGAGGCAAAACCGAAAAGACCGCGTCAAAGTCGCTCAAAAATCAAGGTGATGTTGACAGTTTTCTTCGATTATCGTGGTGTGGTGCATTACAAATTCTTTCCCACTGGTCAAACCGTCAACAAGGAATACTATTTGAGTGTTATGCGTCATTTGCGTGAAGCTATTCGTAAAAAGAGGGCGGATTTATGAAAAGATAACTGTTGGTTTTTACACCACGATAATGCGCCATCTCACACTGCACTGATTCTCCGTGACTTTTTCGCCAAAAATGCAACCAATATCGTTCCGCAACCACCTTATTCACCTGATTTGGCTCCGTGTGACGTCTGGCTATTTTCAAAACTCAAAAGACCACTTCGAGGAAACTGTTTTGAGTCGATTGAAGACATTCAACGTGAATCGGCGCGCACTCTGAAGGCTATACCGGAAGAATACTTTTTGGCATGCTTCGAGGTCTGGAAAAAGCGGTGACATAAGTGTATAATATCGTGAGGGGACTATTTTGAAGGGGACGAAATAGAATTAGAAGAATCAAAAGTTTTTTGATTTATAAAACAATTTCGACTAGTTTTTGGACACAGGTATTACGTTTGTGGGAAATCTATTTTATAAGCATTATTTCAAAATACTAACTAGATTTCTACATAGAAATTTTATTAGAGGTACTAATATTATTAAGTGGGATAAAAATTTCCCTAAATAGTCTCCTTCTCAGAACACTGCCTTTCAAATTCAATAAATGTATACGCATTTCGAGGTATGTTTAAAAATAAACAAAATACTCAATTTCAGACGTTAAACGTATTTTTGTTTATAACTTATGAAGAACAACTGAATTATTTGAAAATAAAGAAAATTATTAATGTTTTCTTATTTTTTGTTATACAGTGTGTCCACGGATTGAGTGCACGAAAGGTGTAAGTGACAACAAAATTTCAGTTGAAATTTGAGCTTGGTCAGAGACTAATATGCAGAGAGTTTTTCAAAGTTGTCTTGTGTAAGGTTCTTTAGTTTTTAAAAATATTTACTTACTTAAGCTGTTTGGAATTCAAAGTTATGGCATTTGTCATTTTGATCGACCAACTTTAATTTTTCACTTTTTTATTTCCATATTCAAAACATTGGCAAATGGTTTTGTTTATAAACCTCATATATCAAATGGACACGTTAGTATCATTTTTGTTCAACGTTACTGATTTAGAAAAATGTTAACGCTAGAATAAAGATTTTTATTGTACAAGTTTGGGAGAAAACTACTCAAATAGTGATAACAAAATTCCATGATAAATAGCTTAATGTGTACAATCTGTCATAACGTTTAATTCTGAACAACTTTTGCAAGTAAAATTTTTTAAAAACAAGGTAATGATACTACTGGGAATTTTTGAAAATTCATTGTAAAAATACCCTCTACTTTAATGAACTCGAGTGAGGACCAAGCAGAACTGATTTCCAAAAGGTCCAATTTCAACCGGAAACTTTTTTGGCATTATACCTTGCTGAATCTTCCGACACACTGTATGTCAGATAGGGGCTATTAAAAACACCTATTTTCTTATTTAACCACAATGGAACATTGGATAAAAATTCTTTGTTTAATTATTTAAAAACTTAAAAATTGTGATCTGAAGAAATTCAATAACGTTTCCATCATAGGTAAAATCTTAGACAAGGAAAGAGTCCTTGGTAATCGCTCTGGACGAAGTGGAACCATTTGTTACCAATGGCGTTTTTACTCATAAACTAATCATAATTTGCCATTATTTTATCATCTTAAACACGAACATACCCATTTATTTAGTTTGATGCGGCTAGGGGTTATGTTGAGGCTGTCGTTGGCCGCGTTTATCGACTGCCTTGTCCGTTTCGAAGGGAAATCACACGGTTCGCGGCATTTTCTCGCTCGGTCTTTGAAAACTTGGTGGTACCAACATGTGGCAGTGTTATTGGGGTCGTAATTTCGATGTCGATCTCGAATTGGAACGGCTTCGAGATGGTGGTCGTGATTGTCGGAACGCGGGTTGCCTGTTGCGTCGGGGTTCGGCGTCCATGCGGGGGTTCGTGCGTCGCACGTATATACGTTTTTGAATGCGAGTGTCTCGTTTACGGCGTCGGCGAGCACGGCTATTTTATCGAGGTCGTCGTGGGTCTGCGTTGCCAGAATCGCCTGCATCGTTGCCGGTAAACGGTTGAGCCATAGGGTTCGTAGGAAGTCGTCAGGGATGGTGCTCCCACCGAGGTTTTCAGGTGTCGTAGGAACTGCGATGGCTTGCGGTCGCCGAGTTCCTCGCCTTCAAGCAATCGCTGTATCTTTTGCGATTTCGATGCGCTGAGGCGATTGACTAGTTCCTTTTTGAGGGTGTCGTATTTGCCCTCGGTCGGCGGTGATTGAAGGATGTCGCGTACCTCCGTGGCATGCTTGGTATCTATATTGGCGATCACGTAGTTATATTTTGTTTCGTCCGCGATGATCCCAGCTAAAGCGAATTGGCCTTCGATTTGCAGGAACCACATGAGAGGGTCTTCCGGCCAAAATGGGGATGCGTACGCCTACGCGTTCGATTGCGGGGGTCGTTGTAGGCGTCGTGAGGTTCGCGGAAGCGGTTGCGATTGTGGGGGCCATTTTTCGTTTGTTCGCGGCAGCCAGTGTGATCTGATGTCGTCTCGAAGATTACACTGTCGCTTGTGCCTGGAGCTTGGTGGCCGCGCGGTTTACCTTCCTCTTGTGAAATGCGCAGAGGTCCTTTGCGGCGAACCGGATGATGATTAATACCAATAATACGACGGTGATTGTGTGGAGAGTTTCGGCGGTGTTTAGGGTGGCAGATGCGCTGCCGTTTGCGTTCTGCACGATGATCTCTTCCTTAGATTCAGAACCTCCCATTACTCGTATGTGCGTCGGAGTCTTACCAGTGTTTGGCGGCGAACAGGACGATCACGAAAAATATGATGATGGTCGTCACTGGATAAGACGTTGCACCGTTGTTTCTGAATTCTGCGGTGAAGTCTTCGAACGGTGACCTTTCTCTGATCAAATACATCACGTCGGGGTCACCACTGTGGCGGCTAGGGGTTGGTTCTAGGCGCCGGTTTGCATCAGAGAAAAACTACGTTGAGTTTGCGAATACGAGTTTATTTTAACTTACAATAACCGCGCTGTTAGTTGTTTAATGTTAATGCGTTTGCTGCGAGAGCGGAATGCGAGTAAGCGCCATATAGGAACGCGGAACTGCTGGGATCGCACTAGTCACTTTGGTTACTACGCCGTATCGTACTCTGGGTCTGTCTTCTGTTGACTCGTTCGCCTCATTATATACCGTCTGGCGTGTTGGGATGCTTAGCTTGCAAGGTTACAATAATTCCTTGCGAACGTAGCATTCTTTGTTTGTTTATACTTCCGCAAAATACGGACGCGGAAATTGCTTGTGCATGCAGTTCCTATAAGTTTAATGAACTGTTGACACCGGTGTTTAGGAATGCGAATTTCAAATGGGAATTACGGATGATACAACAAATGCTAGCAAGGCGAATTACCTAGCTTAACTAGCGATGGGCAACTGAAAAAATAATATTTGGTTTCAATGAGTGATCTGATCACTGTGGGTTTTTAAACTTAAGTCGGCACTATTGCTAACTTCGTTATTATTAGAGCTACAGGGTAGGTTGAATAGCAAACTAGTAGGATTTGTTTCTCTCATCACTATGGTGAAAACAGAATAATAATCGAACATATCGTTCGCGAATTATGTCAAATTGTTCCATTTTTTGAAATGGGACAGCCTGTATACAATATTTTTAATCGATAGGAAATTGAATACTAAACATAAGCGTTCCATTATTTTTTATCCTAAAGTCAAAAATGACAGAGTTGAAGTCAAAAATGATAAATTTAAAAATAACAAAAATAAAAATACGTAGTTCAAATAAGTTGTTAAAAAATGTAATTTGAACTTTTATGCATCATACACATTTATTTATTTTCCTACTTACTTCTTAATTTGAAATGTCATTAACTTGGTAACGAGTGAGTTTGACACTTTTTTACAAAGTTTATTTAAAACTCTCATAAAATACAAAAATATACAACATTAAAAAATATATTTTTATATGTTTTAACAGATTGATTTGAACCTCATGTATTAATCGGCGTGTTTCATTATTTTATGTTAATAACATTTTAATTTTAACTTTTATTAATTAATTTACTTAACCAATCAATTGATGAGTACAAAAAAATTATTGACGTTCAAGTCATATGTTCAAGCCTTGATAAAGTATTCTCATGTAAGGCGAAACATCGCCAATATGGGCGTATTGAGTTGTTTTTGTTCACTTTACCTCCACAAAGAGAAGCTTGTAAATTATCAACCAAATTTTGAAGGGAACCTTAAGCTTAATCATTTTTTGTAACTCATGAATTGTTACAAACAATCAAGCGTTTCGTCACTAGTAACATAAATAAATATTTTTTATTTCATAATATTTATAGCTTTGTTTCCGTACTGTAGATGATATGGAAAGAAAACTAGTATGGAAAACAAGTACCTCAATAATTTCTTTGTCACACTCCGACAATTGCAAAGTAAGTCTGCAAACTATGTTGTCGTGCGACAAAAACTGTCGTTGTGACACTTGTTTTTCAACGTACTATTAAGAACTGCATTTTTTTTCTAATTTTACATTATTGATTAGTTGATATTCGGATTAAAATTATTTGAAGTGTATAAATACGCACTTCCTTGATTTTCTGCTAAGTAGAAGTAGGTAACTAGTGTTAAAATAAAAAACTGAGCTGGGCAGGCCTTGGAATTGAATTATTTCTACAGTGTGCACAAAATTAGAGCAAAATAACGGGTGGTGGCTTGGACTCTGATTTAAAACTATAAATATACCCTAAACATTGACAATAATTAATGTTTTCATATACCTTGAATTCTAACATAAACTTCAAATCAGCTGACTACCCAGCCCAGGTACTTATATTTACATTTAACAAACGTATGTTTTTGAAACCTCTAAAGTCAATTTGAAATTCCTCTAATCGCAGATTTGCGTTTTCTACAACATCGCAAAAATGTACAAAGAATTATATTTCACTATTTTTTTTAAAACAATTGTTTTTGTAATATTAAAAATAATTTCGATTTACATAACATTCAATATGAGTACAAGTAAGTTTCCTTCAAAATTTGTTTATTGATAAGTATACTCTTATTGAGTCCTTAGGTATAATTGGAAGTGGCATGAACAAACACAAGTACAATCGGCGTTGGTACTCGCTTGTGTTGTGTGTGTGTTATTTATACAATTTTAATTAGAGTATATTTACAAATGTTTGTTTTTAGATTTTAAACTAACTCAGTTTTGTAGATAGCCTTGATAAAGCCCACACAATGGTGAGCAAAACGTCGGCAATGATAACCACCTGAGTTGTTTTCGTTTATCCCACTTCCACCTTAGAAGAACTCAATAAGATTTCACTTATTAATATTCAGTATGAGCTATCAGACCCTAATTATTATTACAGATCTAATTTATTTTCAGAACAAAATTTCATATTAGGTGTATAAGTAGTAACAAAAGTCAATGTCAATAGCAGATTATTTTACTAAGAGTTAAACAATATAATTGTTGAGTTTGTAAGAAGAGAAACGATTATATTTTTTAACTCCAAGTGAAATACAAGGTGTATCATATCATCTATAAATTGACACATTTTAACAACTTGTAACTAGAGAATGGAAAAAGATATCGACAGGCAGTTTTCATTAAACTTCATAAATATACTTCAAGTTTCTGTTGACATTGTTGCCACATGTAATTTTTTTATGGAAATTAAGTTTTTGAACCAAAATTGTGAGCTTAGTTTAAATAGGACACCCTATAATTCTTAACATCATTGAAAAGTCCATTTCTTGTCCTGTCCAAAAATGTATACATTGTTGGCATTAACTCACGTTTTTAGGGAATAATGAACTTTTTCATGAAACCATGTCAAGAACTTCTTTCACTTCTGTCAACTCGATTGGCGTTACACAGCACCCTTGATAAAGTAATATCATTTATTAAGTCACTTTTAGCTTGGTAAGTCAATTTACAAAAACGGGAACATTAAATAGAAAATATGTACTGGAACTGCTTAAGATTTTCCTTTAAACGATAATTTATGGATAAAGATTTGCAGATAATTATTAGACAACAGCCCTTCATATAAATTTAAAAAAGTAATTTTTTAACGAAACTTTTACGCGTCTGAGACTTGGCAACCACGTTAGTTAAAAATTGAAACATTCTTAAGACATTCAGTAAAACCGGCTTTCAATACCTTGTCTCATTCTCTAATTATAAGCTGTTAGAATGCGATCTTTTAGATTTGGAAGTTCTTGACATGGTTTCATGAAAAGTAAATTATTCCCTAAAAACGTGGGTTAATGCCAACAATGTATACATTTTTGGACAGGACAAGAAGTGGCCTTTCCAATGATGTTAAGAATTATAAGGTGTCCTATTTGTGTATATTATTTTTTTCTTCAACCGTTTATTGCTAGTTTTCATATGTTATTTTCGAGATTCTCGGGTGTTATAGTAACGTTTTATTCTCGACGAATCAAGTTGGTACTTTACTTTTACATACATAATATGACAAAACCGAGGTACCAACCTCTAAATAGTTGTGAAAACAAAAGAACTGTTGCTTTTAATGTTTAGACAGTAAAAAGGCTTTTTTCTGAAATCGTCACTAAAGTACAAAAAAATCGGCAGTAAAGTAAATAAAATCGACACTAAAGTGGAAACATTTAACATAAAAAAGAAACCAGCTGATTACATTTGCTACTTAAAGAACGTTATAAAATTGTCAGATTTTGTTCCAATTTTGGGATTTCGTCGTGAAAAATCAAACTTTAGTGCCTTGATACATAAATAACTATTTAGCGTCTGCCAGTAGTTCAATAATATGCCGTTTTAATGTCGATTGAAGAAAAAGTAATTTGTTTCGTTTTAAACCTCACTTACTATTTTCTTCATGCACATATATTATTAACTACGAATATTAAAAATTAACAATTTTCCTTATTCTATGTTTTAAGTTAAAAACCATACCTAATTTAAATATTTTGAGACCATTATTTCAAAAAGGCGTGAAAACACGTTGATTTCATATCATAGCAAAGCTACAAAGTATAAATCTATAACTATTAAAAAGTATTATGCTAAAAGTATACAAAAATAAGACTGTCAAAATTTATCGTTTCTCATCGTCGTCTATTTTTTGTCTCTGTTCTTATTACAAACATTTTCTTATGAGAAAGGGACCGTCTTCTAAACGGTAAAATAAATATTCCTTAGCAATAATCGTTTATAACCTCTATAGGTAGTAATAAAGTTAAAAGCACTTCCTCTTCTTCATTTAAATGTTTTCAAGAAGTAGGTATAGGTACTTCTAAAAGAATATGATGGGTCTAACTCGCGCGTGAAATAAATTATTTTACTAGCAGCTTCGCTAATTGTGTCAAATTTGGTAAAAAGAATTTTTGTTATGTGTTCGAGCATACCTACCGTATAATGGTTGACTGATGATGATTTTTAAAACATTTCTTCAAAACATACTATCCGATATCGGAAATTGTGGTTGTAAAAAAATTCAAATCGAAAATCGGTTAAGAACATAAAATTCGCCATTTGTAACGTTAAATCTATTGACATCGTTATTTAAGTAACGGATTGCGAGAGCGTTAAACGGTTTTCTATAAGTTAACGGAAACCAAAAAGAGGTGGATATTGCTTGATTATTTTTAAGGGTAAAAAAACTAAATAAAAAGCCGTTGGATACTGTTAAAAAAGTTTTTTAACGCATTAAGAAGTATACAAAAGATGTTAGATCGGGCAAATTTTAGGGTTTAATAGTGATATTTGAACTTTTTTTTTCTAACGCTCCTCAATCAAAACCCTTGAGAAATTCCGTTGGATTTCTAAAAAACGGTTTTTTACAAAAGACGGATTTAGGTCAGAATATCCATTTTTAGTGCCTTCCCTAATATTCGAGATTTTTTAGGGTAAAGTGCTCTTTTATTCAAACGCTATTTCATTTTTACCTACTTGTCAATTTTATGCGAAACATCAGGGGTATTCGGAACGAATTTTAAAAAACGTGGGAATATTTGCTTTTTTTTAAAACGCGTATTTTTTTAGGATTTAATGCGTCGAAGGTAAATTATTTGATGTACCTAACCGACAGTTACAGCCGAAATTCGTAAATCTTCCTCCAAAACGAATTCATGAATAATTCTTCAGCAGACTTTTTAAAAAAGTTTGCCAATTTTTCGGCGGAGGAATCTAATGCGTCGCGTCGTTTTTGCGCAACCATTTTAAATAAAATTCGACGATAATTTAAGCCATTTATCCGAATGAATTATGCAAAGCCATCTACGATTGGTGCTGCAACCTCCAATACCCGTCAAGACTCAATGTAACAAAAGGTTATACCGTTGATATTTGAACACGCGAGTTTGAAAAGGGTTTCCTATAACAAAAGCAAATATAAAAAATATCGGTTGCTACTTTACAACACGAGTTCTGCACGCTTTTAACATTTGTCATGAAAAGCTACTAAAAAACGGTTTGAAAGTGAAACATATTTTAAAACAAGCTTTTGTGTTATATGCTGCAGGTTTAAGCATTATTCTTTACAAAATATTCTTTTGTCATTATGTTGCGAGGTAAGCAACCCTTAAGGGTTACGTTTTACAACGATCATGCAAATTTAACTTTTACTTTTGTTAGGTATAAATTCGTCTTTGAAATCAAAGAAACGGTTTATACTATAGAGAAAATACAGTGGGAGAGACGTTTTCAAATTAATTCGTAAATTGTGACCAAAAAATAATCCATCAAGGTCATTCGCAGTTGTCTTGATGAAACGCAGGCTCTCATTGACTCGCAAAGTATTTTGAGATGCGTGTTATTTTTCTTCACTTTAAATAGTCGCCATTTCAATTTTTTACTTTATGCAGATGTAAAGGGGTAGTTTAAATGGCGCAAGCGTAGCCCGCCCATATCTCTATCGATATTATGTAAAAACAATGTACGCGTGCGCGACCTGACGCGTTTTTATGTACATTTTATAAGAACCCTTCAGGTATGACCTGGTATAAAATTTCAACCCTTGAAGGGTAGCCAATAGCAACCTTCTTTAGCTTTAGTCGCTGGATTTTTTTCTTTCACTTTGATATTCGACCTTTCCAGTTTTTTTTTGCGTTTCCGGTATCAAAATTGTACGTCGCGATAAAAAGAGACGAAACAATTTAACATCATTAAGAATCAGAGGGTTAAAAACCCACAAACGGATTGCCACATGCCGTTACCAAAAGTATTATTTACCTTTTTTACTTCTTTGAAAGCGTGTGCCGTTATTGTTCACACACGCCTGTATACACATACCTGGGGTAGCAACCCTTAATGGTAATAAAGGATAATTCACCCCTGATGTCTGTTTTGCACATCAGCTGTGCCAAATAAACAAAGTATAATTTAGCGCAAATTCGCACATGTCGCGTCTTAAGATTTTTTTCTTAAGCCGGCTTTTCTTAACATGTTAAAAATATCGACCGGGCGCTTATACGATTTAAAATAAAACCGAGTTAAATAAAAAATAGGGACATTTTAGTTGATCTGTAGGGGTGGCGATTCTTTTGAAGATTCACAATTCGATTCGAGTGGCCTAAGTAAATTGCGGCCTGCTTTCTCCAGACGCTTTTCACAGGGTCTTTTGCAAATGGATACAGCGGACTGGACAAGACAGGACAAGACGAATACGGAAATAACTTGAATACGAAAAAAAGGTTCACTCTGTTTACTTTTCGCGACTGATTACGCTCCAATAAACAAACCTTGTCTGCATTTACCACGTGTATTAAATCTTCCGTAAGGGCCTACCCGTATTTCAAAAGTATTTTTCTATTTCGCAATGTTTATACGTATTTAATACAAGGCTGCCAAGAAAGAGATCTACGTATTTTAATAATCAAGGCTGCCAAGCACACCTAACCTAATATTGTATAACAGTCACATAAAACTTTTTCAAACAAATTTATTATGAAAAACATCTGTCACTCACATATTAAGAATCAGTTGGTCAGCAAACTTTGTCTTTGTGCAACAAAAAGTCTTATTGTGGCAATATACTATGTAAAACAACTTGATTTTACGAAAACCTTAAATCTTATTTTAGTACCTACCGTTGACGTGGAACAAAAAAGACCATTATCGTGCGTGTTAATAATTAGTACGAAAAATATTTATTTTGTATAAATCCAATTTGCATAAGAAAATTCTTAAAGCATCATAGTAATATTCAAAATTGCGAATGTTTCATAACAACGAGAAAAAGTCTCCTGTAGATCTTATGTACACACATATCCGAACTCTAATATTAACAAGTTACCAATTCTGTTGTGTCGGCTTCGTTTAGAAAGTAGGAAGCTGCGTGTCCAAGTTGCACGGGGTAAGGGCGGATATTGATTAGTGCGACCCTAGTTAGCGCGCTGCCACCCCCATCTTCCCAAGCAAGCAAAACTAAAGGCGATAGACAATCAGCGTGGAATCAAATTTTTCTTAAGCACACACACGTCGAATCGCACGACTAAATTTTATTTTTTTCTTTATTTCAGGTAAACTATGGTTAACCGACCACGAGATTAATTGGCGATCGAGAGACATTCAACTGCCTTTATCTGAAGACTCGAAAATTGGTTTACAAACTCGTCTAAGACTTTCGCCCAGTAAGTACTACTAGCATAATATTTCATTACGTCAGTCTAACCATTGATTTTTTTTCTGAAACATACCCTATTGACATATTATTATTATAAAGACCCTCAAATTTGCTGAGTCACCCCTTTCCATACGTCCAGTTGTCACAAGTTACTTAAATTGTTGCACAAAAATTTACATTTTATAACGAAAAGCTCCATCAAAATTACACTGTTGAGACAAACAATTACAGAAAAGGCATTTACCATCATAATTTGATTTCGAAATATATTGGCGTTTTTTTTTCGAAGCAGGAAAATAAAAGGTCTCTCGAACTTGAGTATAATACAATTTAAATAAGAGAAAGTGGCATTTCCAACTAAAGAGTGGGAACATCACGAACAAGAGGGGCAATCTGGATCGGGGTGAACAAATGGACCAAGCCAGACGTGTGAATTCGATAAAGATTGACTGTTTTAGCGCTCTACTTACCATACTTTAA
Source organism: Abscondita cerata (assembly GCA_030710515.1). NCBI lineage: Eukaryota > Metazoa > Arthropoda > Insecta > Coleoptera > Lampyridae > Abscondita > Abscondita cerata. Next base: position 304,815 of record JALBCR010004353.1, read on the forward strand.
AAAGGGCAACTATATATAATGGTGGACGTTGATGCTTTTATATAACAGTAAATAAAAATCCATTAAGACAAACTTATTCTCAATTTAACTTCAGTAAACATTGAATTCATAAACTACAGATATTTTTATACAGCATGCCATTATCTTGTATTATGGAACACCAATTCATTAGACATAAATTAACAAAGTGGGAAATAAAAAGAAAAAACACATATGTATGTTAATGTGGGTGACTGAAGATACGCCCATCACAAATATTTGTTATTTAATTGCGTGCCATTGGTGAAAGAATTTTTATAACAGGTCTTTTTCGATCTGCATATAACATCCATCCACATGCAACGATTCGAGTTTATTGTTTGCTAAATGATTCGAAAACAAAGTTTTGTTTTATTATATTCTTGGAAAAAATAAATCTTTACAATGAAGGTGTTAAAATATTTATGCGTAAGGCTTCGTCTGGCTAAAACCATACATTTTACACCCATACCACCTTTTATTGGTTTACATCATAAAGAAAAGTTTCATTAGTAACAAACCTATACCTATACAAACCAGAAAATAAATAATTATTTGGATCAAACCAAAAATATATAATAATAATAATACACACCGTGTCCCAATGTAAGGTGGCCATTAGACTTTCATGGAGATTAAATCAATTTGATGTTTTGCAAATTTGTAGATGTACATAAAAAACTATGCTCTTTCAAATAAAAATATAATGGGCATTGTACAACTTCCGGTTGTAGACAATTTCTTAAAGTCGCTTACTTCAGGTAATAGATATTTGAAATTTTAGGCTAAGGTACTAATACTAATACTTTTAATAAACAAGCCCATTTAAATTGTTTGTTGTACATGGTGTTTCAAAATTAAATGATGTACAGGGTGTCCCAAACTGAGTACGATTACATAGCTATCTTTTTGTTATTAATGGAGATACAATTTTGGTTAAATGGGCAATAATGTACAGTTTATTATGCTGAATCAGATTCTGTAGAGAAAACTCAAAAATTCCGAGTACTTCCGAAGATATCCGGAAAACACGAAAACTACGTTTTCGAAAAAATTCAATATTTTCGTAACCGTGCAAGTTACAAAAAAATTTTTTAGACAAAAGTTGCTTGTTGCGCCTAGGGAAATTTATTGTGATTTTTATTAAAGTAACCATTTTCACGGTTTTTGAGATACTGCTACCAACTTTATTGCCAATATTGATTATGTTTAGTTATTTGTAGAGATTTGTTTTCATGGTCTACTTGATGTAAAACAATAAATTTCCACATCATTGAAAACAGATAAAAATTTGAATTTTTCATGATAAAATCCAAGATGAAGATCGATTTAAAAAAATAAATTTAGTAACAGTATCTCGAAAACCGTGAAAGTGGTTATTTTAATGAAAACACAATAAATTTCCTTAGACGCAACAAGCAACTTTTGTCTGAGAAATTTTTTTGTAACTTACACGGGAACGGAAATATTGGACTTTTTCAAAAACGTAGTTTTTCGTGTTTTTCCGGATATCTTCGAAAGTAATCCGAATTTTTAAGTTTTTTCTGCAGAATCTGATTTACCATAATAAACTGGACATTGCTGGTCATTTAACCAAAATTTTATCCCCATTAATAACAAAGATAGCCATGTAATCCTACTCAGTTTGGGACACCCTGTATTTTAAACTTGAAAACTAATTTATTCTAAATAGAACACTCTATATATTTTTATGTCATTTTATTTAGAAAGTTATTCTACATCAATTTGTATTAGCATTCTCTATAGCTATCACTTTCTCTCTCTTTCAGTTTCAGTTTGTTTTAAGTAACATCATTTAGTTAGTATGCACCTTATTTTTCTGTGCTTTCTTTAATACAATAATTCGATTATTTTGTAAAGGTTGTTTTTAGTTCATTTAAAATTTCAAGTATCTGATTAAAATATTACGCTTGGAATAGACAAATATAGTAACATTGTTCACAGAATTTTATACTGAGTATAATATTTAAATAACATATAGGGTGTTCCGTTTAAAATAACGAAGTTAATTTTCACTTCCAGTATAATCGGAAGTTGTACAATGACCATTATATTTTTATTTCAAAAAGCATAGTTTTTTATGTAAATCTATAAATTTGCAAAACATCAAATTGATTTAATCTCCATAAAGGTTTAATGGCCGCCTTACGTGGGACACTGTGTATACGTGTAAATGTAATTTAAAAAAAACTTAAAATAGTTTTATTCAGAATCATCATTATAATTATAGAATTTACGAATAGGATAAGTTTCATCATGGCCATCATCATTTTTTAAAATTTGGTTATCAATTTTCTTTTCTTTAATTTTTTTTTTTTGGTAGTTTGTTTTTTTCTTCTTTCTTCATAATTGACTTGACATAGGTTAGTATCAGGAACTATAATGTCTTTCCTTTTCTGTGATTTGCATTTAATTTCTACGGTTCTGCTTCTGTTATCGTAGTTATTTCAGTCAGCTGTATTTATCAGATAAATTCTCCAATCACTTAAAAAAAAATTTAGGTTGTTCTAGGTTTCTAAATGACAGAGTGTCAACTTAACACTATGCACCATGGTCTGGTTACTCCAGTTTCTCTTATCAGTTTTTCTCTGATAATTGCTTACCATTTTCGAAAAATAAAATGTGTTCTATTTAAAATAAATTAGTTTTTCAAGTTTTAAATACAGGGTGTCCCAAACTGAGTAGGATTACATGGCTATCTTTGTTATTAATGGAAATAAAATTTTGGTTAAATGGCCAATAATGTTCAGTTTATTATGGTGAATCAGATTTTGCAGAGAAAACTTAAAAATTCGGAGTACTTCCGAAGATATCCGGAAAAACACGAAAAACTACGTTTTTGAAAAAGTCCAATATTTCCGTTCCCGTGCAAGTTACAAAAAAATTTCTCAGACAAAAGTTGCTTGTTGCGTCTAGGGGAATTTATTGTGATTTTATTAAAGTAACCACTTTTACGGTTTTTGAGATACTGCTACTAACTTTATTGCCAATATTGATTATGTTTAGTTATTTGTTCAGATTTGTTTTCATGGTCTACTTGATGTAGATTTCCGAAAAATAAAATGTAGATTCCAGTTGGGGTGAGATGGGGTACTTTATTTTACCTCCAAACGCATTAAACCATCTTATCCCATATCAAATCCTTAATTACGAACTTCATCTGTTTAAATAGCATACTTACATAAGAATTTAAATAAGAAACGCAACAATAACCCATATAACTTAAAATTTGATTATTCTCAATGGAAATAGAGAGGAGAAAAACTGTAGGTAACATTCTCATTTTTGCAGCAGCCACAAGGCAGCAGGAACTGGTACTAATCAAAAAATTTCTGTTGTTTTTTTTTTCTAAATGATACTAAGAAGGGTGAACTGGATTTATTAAAAAGGAACTTTTGGTTGAATCATAATTTCAAGGAGAGAGTGTACAATTTCTATCAAACGTACTTAATTTCCTTTAAATAAATTTTAAATTAAACAAAAAAAAACTTGTGCATTTGGCACATAATACTCTTAAATGAAGGTTTAATTAAAAAACGATGTTAACTACAAAACACAGAAAGTGTCTCTTCCAAAATTTGTTTGAGAGGACAATCACTATTCCTTGACGGATCGGGATTGTAAGATATTTGTCTTCAAATCAACGATTCTTTCACATAATTTGTCTTATAAGAAATTAAAAAATTGCTTTTGAGTTTTTGATCTTCAAAATCAATACCATGCAAGGGCAAAAGTTGTAAGCATTTTCACACTTCTGTGAATCGAAAAAAATTGTAGAGTCGGTTAGAGTCTCATATCAAGAAGAAGTAGTATAAAAATCAATGTTTTTTAGATATCGTGTTTACATATAGACGGTCCGTCGGCCGGGATCCAGACAAAAAATCTTTGCTGCTTCATTATAATGTACTAACTGTATTTTGTCGGAAAATCTTTTGATGGGTGTTAAAATTTTCGGTTTGAAAACAGTCACATAAGTCTCATTCTTATTTATAAAGATGTGGAGTAAAAAGGGATATTTAAAACTTTTACATTTGAAACGGTCGTACAACTTCTACTCTTATGTATAAGATGTGGACTAACGTATGTTTCAATAAACCCAAAATACAATAAACAATTTTCAAAACAAACACATTCTTTTATAAAAAGATGGTAATTAATGTATTTTAAAAAAAACTAAGTGTGTCAGTATCTAATGTCAATAAAAATAAAATAAGCTGCAAAAAAGAACAAAAAAAGAAAAAAACGTAACGTATTCACAAAACTATCACTTTATATACAGGGTGGCCAATTACGACTATGGACGCCGGTCCTACAACTTGTAGAAAATTTTTTTTATTGCTAAATAGGCCAAGAGAAATTGCTGGAATTTATTTTCAAGTCCAAAAAAAGGCCGCCAGGTGGCGCAATTTTTATAGCCAATCAGCAAAATCTGTCTCATTAAATAAAGTGGTGGGGGAAAGTCAAACATTATTTTTTTTTAAATGCCGTTGAACTCAACGAAATTAAACGCGTAAGGTCTCGTTGGAAAGATCTTTTTTTACTAAATCATTTGCAAGAAGCATTTGAAAAAATTGGGTTTACTGATATTTGTGATGCTAAACTTTGAACCGAATTTTTCGGACGCATTATACAATATTTTAGGACATCGAGAATGGTTCTTATTAGGGTCGTACTCAGGCTTTAACACTTTACAAAATAATTTTTATCTCTACAATAACTTCTACGGTAGGTACACTAATTTCTTTGATACCGTAGATCTATTCAAAATTTTGTAATAATGACAATAATTTGAAAACCGCTGAAGCTAGAGATATGAATTACGCGTTAATGCACGCAAAATTTCACGAGTTATTGGATGGTACAAAAATATACAAGGTTTTCCATTTAAAAAATTAAATTTGGTTGATTACATTTCTCTGAATCACTCTGTATATATAAAGATATTTTTAAAATGTGCAACTTTGAGTTTAATTGGGAAGCCCGCTCACACTTTTTTGGACAAGTAGGCTGGGGAGCAATAATCGGACAATTACACACTAAATGGACACACTGTATAGGGTGTTCCATTTGATTTTATTAAGTTATAATTTTCGATTACCAAGTTTGATATTTTCTTTCTCATACCCTGTATAACCCATGTCAACATTTAAACCATGAACAATTAGGGTCGTTGGGTTCATGAAACTTTATAAGTAATATAAAAAAATTAAATTGTACTGAGGAACTTAAAAAAATGGTTAAAACTCATTTTGAAAAAATCTACTTTTTAAAGGCAAAATCAAAGTTCCGCGTACAACACGGACAGGGTGTATAGTTTCATAAAGCTATTTGAACTATTGTATTTTAATTTTCTAGAAAAAAATTATGGCATTCAATCCAACATGGCTGTCTATATACAGGTTTCTTCGTCATCTCAATAAACAACATACTGACTCAGTTGAATTTGTTTTACTAAGTTTTTTAGTTAAAGCTCAGGTTTCAGTGGCCTCCGACGCATACTTATTCCTCCACATGTTCCACTTTTTTGTTAGGTATTTATCTGTAATTAAGGAATTCGTAAGATAACATCTACTAATTTGGATATTTTAATACATATTTATATCCTGCTATAGTAAAATAATCGATGCAGAAGTATGTGATGCTTTCCCAATATGAATCTCGGGCCTTCTTATAGGAGTACTTCATGTACTTTTTAGATACCGAAGTTTTTCTTTATTTTTTGCACTAAACACTTATTACTCTGTGTACTGCTTTTTATTACTATTAGTTATTGATGTAAAAAAATAATAACATTTACACGATCGCAGAAAATATTTTGTTATTAATAGATGAAAGATACGTTTTTTTGTGAAAGAGAAATTCTTCTCACAAGCGATAGCAATAATCAATTTCTTGAACGAACAAACGGAATTCATCTGAATAGTAAATACATAGTATTTTTCTACGAAATGGCAATAAAATAACTAATTAAATCAAGATACATATTTTATTGTTTGAGGTTAATAAGCGAAAATGACATAAGTTGTTAATATAAATTTCAATAGATATCAAGTTTACTATAGAAATAGAAAATCATCGCCTACCTTGATGTTCTCCGCACTAGGTAAACACTACGAAACACCAAAAAAAGTTATTTATGTATCAAGGCACTAAAGTTTGATTTTTCATGACGTATGTGTTTTAGTTGCAGAGGCGATAGCCGAGGCAAATAAAACACGCGAGTCATGAAAAAAACTTTAGCACCCGAGGTACATATTATATTTTTTACGAAATCTGAAAATTTGAAAAAAATTGGACAATTTTTTAGCGTTCTTTAAGGAGTAGATGTAATCAGCTGTTTTCATTTTTACGACAAATGTTTGCGTCGCGCATGCGCGATTCTAAAATTTACATTCATTTTACACATCTCTACCGGCAAAAATGTGAACTTAAAAATCGTTCTATAATGAATCACTTTAGTGCCGATTTTATTTACTTTACTGCCGATTTTTTGTTACTTTAGTGACGATTTGAAAAAATAGCATTTTATTTGATAAATGTATTCATGCCTGAAGTCTTCTTATTGATCACATTGGTGATACAGTTTTGTTTTCTAAATCATCAAACATAGAGTGTTATCCATTAATAATACCATATTAGTGATTGTTAAAATTGCCTTTGGTCTTCTAGTCTCGTCTTTGCAGATTTAAACCTTTCTCTTACATTGAACATTTATTTAAATTTAATTATTATTATTCACTACATTTATTTATACTACACGAGAAAAAGCGTTTGTTTAACTTAAATGAATTTTTTCTTGCCGAGAAAGGCCTTTTTTTTAAATTGGAAAAAAATTGTTTGGAATTTGGTAAAATGATAATAATTGGCCTCTGTGTGAAATATTTAAAAATAATATGTGTACAAAGCAACCAAATCAACTTATAAGTATTGGCGTTTATTGACCTTAGGATGTAACAATCCATAATCCTAATCTAATCTAATTGAGTTTGTTTCTTGCTAAACAGAGTGTTTACAAAATAATGCAAATAGGTGTTTGACTTATGTTGCAATATACAGGGTGTCCCAGAGCTGTTACTTCACTAACAACCTAACCACAATCTATTTGCGTGATGTATATGGTGTTAATGTAAATGAAATTGGTAGGTAAACAGTGACAGTAACGTGTCAATTAGGAATATTACGTATGTTGCTAGAATAGAACCCTCTGTTTTGTTGAATTAAAATGTTTTGCTGTCCAACAGCTACAAATCTTTTGTATTTATTTATCTTTGTATGGTGAAAAAAACTTTTTTGTAAACATATTTTGAGCACTTTTTATTAGCAAATAAAATTAGTAGTAATTACATAATATACAACATTATTTTAAAGTCACCTTAAATGGTTGTGATTGGCATTTATGCAATTCAACAATTATTGTTGACAAAAGTGAACTGACGACCCTATTAATAATCTTAATATCGTACGTGTAATTGTTAAAATTAAGTTGTAATTTACTCACCAAGGAGTCAAAAACTCATAGACGTCGTACAATTATGAACTCTGAAGATTCCAAACGAGGGTAAAACGATTGTGTGGGAAACGTCTTTATAATTGTAGAATTACTTTGGCGAATTTGCACGACCATCGACGATGGCAATCGTGAACAGACGATCCTGCTTACACATCTGTCAGATCAACATTTCTTTATTATTGCAGTGCCCTTTTAATGTACTGTAAAAACAGATTTCTTGTATTGCATTTGTAAAAAAGTTTGAGTGTTTGTGCTCCATAAAAACGGTACGAAATTTGTGGATTTCCATACCAATATTGAAGAAGATATAACGTAATATAACGCAAGTGCAATTAAGTTGATTCAGTTTTTGTTACTTGTTAGAAAACAATATTACATAATACAGGTGTATTTAATTAAATAATTACTGTTTTTGCACAATATTTTGAATATTTGCATAGATATTAATTGAAAAGAAATGTACCTAATTTTTAAAACACAATCCATCTTTCTCTCTATCTATATGATTTTCAAAATTAAATGTTCACCTAAAAGTCGCACAAAGTAGTGGACTTCAAGTCGTTTATAGTGAGATAAGTTAAAAGTTGTGCAAATTATGTTTGTTTTAAAGCGCAATTTCCAGAGATTTAAACATAGCGGGATCGTAAATATCTGCTTAATTGTTCTTTCTATATTTGTTTAGAATAATGGCGCAACATCGACCCTAACCGTTTAAAATTTTTAAGCTTTTCGCGAGAAAGTAATTGAAGTAAATCGCGTAAATCCTAGTGATCCCATATTTTTTTAAAATCTATTATTGATGACGTTGCGCGAATGTTGCCGGATTAAGCCCTTTTTAAAGGGAGTGTTTTAGGGCTGGAGCTTTTAATTATGCCCACTTTATCGAAAATCCATTTATTTTAGAGGAATATTTTTTTTATTTGAACGCGCGCAAACAAGCTTACTCACAATTTTTTATAATAAAAGTTGTAATACAAGAATGACACGTCCTCTCATCAAGTTTATGCGCTCGTTCTTCTTGATGTTAACATGACTCTTTTCAAATATGCGATCCTTGCCCCATATTGGTTCTACGACAGCAAAGAGAACCCTAAGCCGCTCGTATATAACGAAGGGAGCTTTTAAGGGATCAATTCCTCCACCTCCTGCAAATGACCGGTCTGGTAGCACCTTGCCATGATAGTCCCCATTGATATACGGTCATGGCAGGTTATACATTCCATAAAACATATATTGAAATGTCACCAGATGAGCAAGTGAACGCGACTTAGATAAACGTCGAGAAGAAAACTAATAAATTTATATTGGGCTACGTGTACACATACATACATAAAAAATCTTGGCGAAAATGCATACTTATTTATACGAGGAAAATGAAACGTAAAGTAAATGTAAGTGTATTTACACAGTATATCAATAAGGGGTCCTCTAGGGAAGAAGCTGACCACCGGACCCTGTGGAATTGCAAAATATATACGCACTACCTCGTGGACTAAAGTTTCGGCTACAACACTATTTTCCGTAGTAAAATCGACGTGAACGTTATTTCCCTTAATGCATAATATATTTTTTATACTTTTCGAATTCGCCGAGGCTTTGAAAACAAAATCGCCCTTAAGCGTAACACCGAAATTAGTTTTAAAGTATCTTTTTGTTGTTAGGTACATACCATTAAAAAATATTAAATTCGATATTTTCTCGTAAATTTTGTTTTATATCAAATTGTCATTAACAAAGTTATTAGAAAAAAATATTGTCTAATATCTTGGTTGTAAATAACAAAGAACGGCTCAGTAAATGTCTAAAACTTTACTAATTAAATTAATTAATGTTCGAAACTTTCATATTTTCTTGCACATATGAAAGCCGTAATGTGTTTCGGATAAATTGACAGTTATTAATACTGATATTTGGCTTCCTTTCTATTGATATAGTTCGGATCTAAAAGCTTAATAATACGAAACTTAGATTTTAGTATTTTTATTGTTACATTCGTGGAAAATGCAATTGTACATAAAAACAGTCACAGTTTCGCTCTACTACAAATCGCATCCGATCGATCCGATAACCAAATTATAAAAAAGTCTAATTAAAGTTTTTGTGTATCTACTTACAAATTTGTATCTCTTAATTATGGTTTATCGTAAAATCTTACATTTGAATTTTAGCTTAATTAAAGTGATTAAGTCTAGTATCAATTAAAACGATATAAAGTCACAAAAAATTCGTTTTTAGTGTTTCAAATGAAAAAAAATTTAATTGAGGAAATGATATAGTACTTTTATACTAAACAACTCTTATACATGTTTAAAAAGGCATCGATAAGGTACGCAATACCCTTTAAAATTTTAAATAACCCTAAATGGAGATAAGCCACTATAAAGACATTTTAAAAGGGTGACTTCAAATTGATACTTTATAGGTTACCTGTTCTTAAATTCACCTTCGTGTCAATCGACCACGCGTGTCTAAACCGTGGTAAGTAACAATAATCCACTTGGGAGACGTCAAGTGTTTGAATCCCTACGCGAATACTTTAAATTCTTTGCGACCCTTGCCAAGAGGTCTAATTTACATCTCTTTAAATAACCTTTCGCTGATGTGTGTAAAGGAAGGGCGTTTGTTTGTTATACAATTGTAAAATATTTAAAAACCTCGCGACGCATTGCATTAACATATCGTTCAATAATCAGTTTTCCTTTTCCCCAGTTTAAGAACGAGTTGCTTTAGGTATAATAATGAAAAGAAATTTTCTTGGTAATGTAAATCAGTTGATTTAAAAATCACTTTAAATGCTAAGGGGTTTCGAATCTTCTCAAGAAAAGCTTTTGACCAAAGTCCTTTCTTCGGTATGCATTGTTTGTATAATGCTTTCTTGTGCAGCCCTTTACGCTTTCAAATTCAATGCAATTTGCAATCCTTAGAGATAAACGAATGCGTAGCATTTCAATATAATTGATTACCTAAAAGTATGACTAAAAAAGTTGCGAGGAAAATCTTTGCTTTCCTTATCGTGCGTGAAAGTATATATATTTTTTACATTTAAAATTTTTAATTGATTATCGTACACCTTTATTTGTTTAGATTAGATATCATTGTACATATTTATTATTAGTACATAAATAAATGAGTTATTTGAATTAATTATCGGCTTTAAAAACTGTTATAATTTCTCGGTAAATTATGCAACCAATTTTAATTTCTTATCGCTTTAATTTTTCCCGAGATACGCACGTATTTTATATAATGCTATAAAAATTCTACCACTCAAAATTTAGGCATAAGTAAATACGACAACTTACATATCATAAACTGCCGGTATAGATAAAGTGTCAACAAATTAAAAATAAACGTCACAATGACACTTTTTGTAGTATGATGACACAGCTAGAGTGCCACAAAAATTGGTTGTGGCACGTATTTTTCATACTATATCTTATAAACTACTCAAAACTGAATAGGGATATTAAAGGGATAAATGTTACTACTTCTGTATAAGAAAAAAAATTGTGAATTAGTACTAAACCTATTTTAGCTTTAAAAAATGTAGGCTGCTGTCACAAATTATCAAAAAAGTGGTGGCAACGTAAGAGTTCAAACAGATATTTCTTTTCTGATTTTTGTGGTTAATAACTATTGTATTACCTCCTAAAAATGCAAAGAGTATATTTAAGACATAAGAAAACTGAATTGGTAATAAGAATACATCAAAAAGAATCGCATAATATAATTTTTTAACACTTCTCAAAGTGTGGACTCAGTTACCCGCTTTAAACAAACAGGAACAACTCCAGGAAGACCTGGTAGTAGATCAAAACGTGTAACTACGCCAAGAGAAGATCGATTATTGATCATTCAAGCTAGGATGCAACCGTGTGTCACTGCTCGCTAGCATATGCAGAGTCTTATCAATTTGACTGGCACTAGAGTATTTGACCAAACAGTAAGAAAAAGACTTAAGGGACGTTGGCCTCAAACACGTCGTCCGTTAACAAGGGATCAAAATCGTCAAAAAAGAATATGGGCGGAACAAAGGCTTGAAGAAGCTACTGTTTGAGAGGACATTTTGTTTTACCGTAACAGTGATAGTCGTTGCAAACGAGTCTACCGAGAACGAGGGCATTATTATTTGACTCAACACATCCAACCAATCCCGACCTTTGGATGAGCTTGATGGACATGTATATACAAGACGATACAAAGAGGAAATTATTATGGGTCACATCCTACCCAAAGGAAATGAAATTGGACGTGAAAATTTAAAGTTGAGAGTATTTTTTTTCTCCAGATAAGTTATAATTTAAAGTTGTTAATCTTCTAGGTAGAGGTGGGATTGAAAATAACAGTCTTAAACTACATAAAAGGCCGACGTTTCTCTCAAACGCTTTCTCGAAGCTAATACGTAATTAAAAAACCGTGTTGGTTTAAAATGATCATTAGTGTAGATAATGTTTCTTAATTACGTATTAGCCTCGAGAAAGCCACCACCTCCATCAATCACTTACCGCTTACTCCATCTTCAACAAACTTCAACCTAACAAAACATGTTTGGGACATGTCGCAAATGAGGTTGAATGACCTACGATTGTTACAAAGTTATGGCTTATTCTTCCTATTCTTTGGCAGGAAATTTTACAAGAACATATTGATAACTGCATCGAGAGTAGCGTAGAGCAGCTGATGCACGGACTGGGCTTTGTACGGGAACATGCGCAGGCCTTTGACCAAAATTTGCCTTAGGAACGTCCGGCTGATGGCTAATAGCGTGGCACGGCGTCTGGTCAATGTTTCCGGCGACAGCTCGACATCCTCGGCAACAGCGGCGATATTCTCAGCAGAACTGGCACTCCAGGGCCGGCCACTCTTGGCAACGTCTCATGTGGTCCCATACTCTTTAAGGTTGGTGGCCAAACGGCTCAGTGTTTGCGCAGTCGGTGTCGGACGGCCGGGGAATCGGCGACAGAATTCGCGCTGCGCCAACACCACAGACGAATTGTTGCGCAAAAAAATAGACACGATTATTCCGTGTTCTTGGGGAGTGTATAGCTCCATGGCTTGTTCACTTGTATTCTAAATCTGTCTAGTTCACAAATGTCAAAACAGATTTGACATTGGCGGCTATTTGCAAAAATGAGAGCATCTTCCAATAGGGTGATTTCTTTTGGCCCACCGACGCTAAAATGAAAAAATGTTAATTCAGTAGGTGAATAAACAACAATTATCAGTCTTGTGTTATTGTGCAATATGATAATGTTAAACCTTGACACGCTTAACTATAGATGGAGTATCAGCTTGAAAGATCGAAAAAAAGAAGCAGCTTCTTGCCTTCTTAGTCTTTGTGTACCAGAGTAGTGCATCATATTCAAATTTTATACCATATTTCTAAAATCCTCTGTTCAGAATCATCACTTTAAAGGGTTTGTTATGATGGTATTAAGATACTCTAGAATCAAACGTTTTCGAGCTGGTAAAAAAACGGTTATTTTTGCAATCGTAATGGTATTTGAGTCATCGGCTCATTAGGTGCTGCCTTTCACACTTCTTGACTTAGCTCAGCAATTAGTGATTAATAGAACCCTAACAATCTAAAAAAATTTCATCATTCTTAACGGTCCATTTCCAAAATATTTTTCGAATCACCAAAATGGTTTGCCGCTAAAGCGACACTCAATAATATCAGGCACCTGTTCAGCTACACTAGCTTTCCCGCATGAATGTAATCAATCCTCTAGTACACACAGGTCAATATACTTGTTCGAAGCTGGTTCAAAGACATATAAAATATAACCCTTTATCGGTTACGGTAGGTGGCGTAATAATTGTTTCAAATTACATCCAACATAAGTAACAGTAATGCATTTTTCAAAAGTGTTTGTGCGACATTGAAGAAAGAAATTTAATAATGTTGCGTTTTGTCGACTCAAATTCTTCTTCGTGTTCACATGAAAAATTGTGAAACGATAATGTATGTTTACCCACTCTAAAATTGATTTAACTAAACATATTTTCAGAACATACACGCCAATCCATTCTTCAAAGACGACATTTTCAATATTTTGGTCATATTTTTTGCTTAGCTGTTTTGCAGTATTTTTTAAAAATTCAAATGAAACTTGCAAAGAGCGGGCATTTGATAACGTTTACAAGATTAAACTATACATGGTATTACTATAGTGCCCTCTAAGGGATCATACTAGCTAAGAACTATCGCCTAAACAAAAAAAAATTGTCTACTGTTTTGAAGACGTTTGATTTATAAATGTGTTAATTTATTTTGAGGTACATCAATAATAAAATGTTTGATTAAGTTAGATCATGGATGGCTATCAGTAAAATATAATAGAATCAAAACATAGCAGGTTGTGACGACGTTTTAAAAAAATCTTTTAAGTTAACTAACAAAAATATGTTATTGATTTTTGTTTATTTATTTTAGTTTATTACTTGTCTGAAGCATTATTTCTAAACTGATAACATTCTTGTTGTGTCTATTAATATCATTTCATGAACGCAGGATAAGCGTATATGTGTATTTCATTATAAATATTTTATACACCTTAATTTGATAACGGAAAAATTTTGAAAAGGTCAATTGGACTAGGGCATTTCGCAAATATAATTGTACTGCAAAAAGTAAAACAATAAAAACTTTTTGTTGTTGGGAAACTTTAAAGTTACAACATTTAGTTCATTTAAGTAATTCGTCGAAACAGAACCAATTCAGAGAACTCTTCGTATGGGGGATAAAAAATGTAAAAAAAACTATTTCAATTCTAATTAAAGAAATATATATTTTTTTAATTTTGACACATAATGAGACAGTTTTCATAATTTAAACGACACTTCAGTATTTAAAAGAAAATTGTATGAAAATGATATGTTGACGAAGTCATTAAAATTTTTAAGTATTTTAAATACTTTAATAATAAATCAAATAAATTAAAAACTTGAAAGTCTTATTTTACCTCAAAACTGTTTGCTGAATTGTTTAGTATTTTAGAATATTAATCAAAATCGCATTGAGTAGAATTGTGAAAGTTTATATGGATTTAATAGTTAATATTTATTAATTTGAGTGTTCAATTAACACGAGTTTAATATGCGAGAACTCTATTTAAAATATCGCTTTAATTTTGCGTACAAACAAAAATGTTAGATTGAGCCAATCGACTACCGACTATGACGACACCAAATTGAGCACAGGATAAAATCTCTCTCACAGCCATATCAGCATTAATTCGTTTTAAATAAAAGGGTCAATTTTGACCAAATTATGTGAATATTTTAAATCAAAAAGTACTTCTCTGACTTGCCAAACTTTGGAAAAGTATATAGAAAGAAGATCCCAGGTTAACGTCAAATAATTAAACACAGTTATACATAAATTATAAATAAATATATAAAAATAGACATAAATAAACTGGCTGAGCTCATCCCCTTGATCTTTGTCTCTCATGGTAAAGAAATAAAATAAAATAACTATCGATGAAGTGGTGTCACCAACTATTTCTTGAGAAATAAATAAAGTTTTTAAAAATTTACCCAAATTAATATCAAAATGAAGCATCTTACATTCTCGTAATTCCATAAGAATAAACAATAAACACAAGCGCGATTCAAATGGTTTCTCCTACAAACAAAGAAACATACTCGATCAAAATTTTGTAACGTGTGGATAAATTAAATGCACGTATAATTTGTTTGGTTATAATACTCATACAATAGAATAAATATTGCAATAATTACGAGTACAAACAAAATTTAATGCATACCAAATATATCTTGATAAAATGTAGGTCTGAACAAAGATAACCCCTTCTCGTAAAATAAAAAGTAAGTAAACGAACATGTACGCGCTAAATTTGCCTTTACTGAATTGAAAATTATTTAAAATTTTTTTCTTTATGTCCAACACCTATTGTAAGTAGGACCATCTAAAATGTGTAAGCAGATTTCATTTTATTTCTTTGTCGGGTTGCATTTCCTTATTATTGATAGCAAATGATATAAACAGGAAAATTGAACTAATATTACGAGGATGTATTGATATCTAGTTAGCCTAGACCAGTTCCTTGCATAAACAAAATATTGCGTTACCATAGCAACGAACAATAACTTATTAGAAGTGTCAGTGTAAAGTTTGACGTCAAAAAAGTAAACCAGAGTCACGCAATAAATTAAATGAAAAAAGATGTCCACCGAAATTGTGAAAATCGAAAATTGGAGTATCGAGCCATCATCAAGTACCTGTATTTAAAAGGGTTAAGAGGTAAGCAGATTTACGAAGATATGCTTAATACCCTTGGTGATCAATGTCCTTCGTATGCGACCGTCAAAAATTGGAATGCAAGCTTCAAAAGAGGTAAATTTTCCATTGAAGATGATGACCGATCGGGAAGGCCAGTTTCTGTGTCAGTCCCCGAAAATATCGATGCAGTTCATGACATGATTTTATCAGACCGTCGAATTGGGCTAAAACGGATATCTGAAGCACTGAATATTTCATACGAACGCGTTCATCATATGGTTCACGTCAATTTGGACATGAGAAAATTGCTGCAAAATGGATCCCCAAATGTTTGAATGTTGACCAAAAGCGTGCAAGGGTAGAAGCATCGCGTTCGATCTGTGCTCGATTTGAAAACGATGTAGACTTCTTAAACCGAATTGTTACTATGGATGAGACTTGGGTACATTTCTACGATCCAGAAACAAAGCAACAATCGATGGAATGGCGACACTCTGGTTCTCCAAGACCTAAGAAGTTTCGTGTCCAAAAATCTGCTGGAAAAGTTCTTGCTTCAGTTTTTGGGATTGCCATGGAGTAATCATGATTGATTTTTGGATAAGGGTAGAACAATAACTGGAGATTACTATTCGACATTACTGACCACTCTACGGGAAAATATTAAAGAGAAAAGACGCGGAAAGCTATCCAAAGGTGTTTTGTTTTTGCAGGACAACGCCCCTGCACACAAATCTCATGTTGCCATGCAAAAATTCGTGATTTAGGGTTTGAATTACTAGAACACCCCCTTATTCACCCGATTTGGCTCCGTCCGACTATCACCTCTTTCCTCAACTGAAAAAAAGTTTAAAAGGTCGTACATTTTCTTCCAACAAGGAGGTAATAGAAGCTGTGGAGGTCTGGTTTGCAGAGCAAGAAGAAACATTTTTTTGAAAGGTCTAGAGACGTTGCAGGTTTGCTGTAATAAATGTATCCAATTAAGAGGAGAATATGTTGAGTAATAAAATATTTTGACATTGAAATTTTGTTTGGTTCTATAGTAGGCTAAGAATTTTTCAATATATCCTCGTATATTCATTGTTTAGCGATATTTTTGTTTGGTGATTTATTTGTGATAGTTATAGATAATTGACATTAAAAGGAGACATTTTAATAATAGATATTGGTATTGGCTCGTTTTAAGCAAAGTTTTATGTTCCTTAATCGAATCAATAAATACATACTATATTTACGCTCGACGAGTTCATATTTGAATACAAGGGAATTAAGTACGCTATATATTCTTTTTAGTTGCAAGGCTTTTATAAAAAAAAAAAAACGTACAATGATTTTTGTAAATGTAGAGGTTGGTCACACTGAATATTGACAGGCTGACGCTGACAATTTAAGTTAAAACTTTGTCTCAGCGAAAAGATAACAAGCTTACGAATGCATGTTTGCACATTCTAGTATTCAGACTAAAAATAATTGAATTACATATGATTGATAAATTCAGTAAGATAACCACTCTAATACAGTCTATAGTTTTCTGCTAAATTCTTGTAAATGGGTTAGTAGTGATGTTAGCTTGAAGATCTAGTTTCTACAAGATTTTATGAATGAATGTGAGTCTGAGAATCAGTGCACCAAACATTTCTGTACATATATTAAAATTAACCTTACAGTAATTTACAATACTATTTCTAAATCAAAATTTACATATTTACATTGTTCATTTTAAACTTTTTTCACAATCTTCCCAAAATACTTTTTTTCCATTCTCCTATATTTCTTTTGGTTTCCTTCTAATTTGTTTCTTCACTTCTTTTAGATGTATGTCCACTGTTCTCCTCTATCTCTCTCCTTTTCTTCTATTGATCTTATATGTATATAATTTGGTAACTTCCCCTCCAACTTTGTGGCCAACTAGCACCCGTTGTCCAACTTCTATAATATTAGGCTTCCATCACATTCCTATTAGTTTTCTTCAGTTTTATTCCTTCTATACAATCTTCTCTCTCTCCTCCTTATTCAATCTCTATGTTTCACGAGAGTAGGTGGTCATTGGTCTTATAACCTTTTGTTTCTTGAAACATTTTTTGATTTCAGGAGGCTATTTTATTTATTTATTCGTATGGTACATTTTTATTATTTTATTGTGATGTAAGTGTTATGTGTCGTATCCCAGAAGATCAGTATATACCTGTATAGTGTAATGACGAAACCTTGTGCAATTGTGGATTGGTTCGTCTTGGCAAAGGATTAGGAAAACCATTAAAACCTGAACATGTCGACTTTTACCCACCTTAGTATTTATATGTAATAATATTAATTAAGTGTGTAAACATTATAAAAAGGTAAATAAGAACATAAAATATAACAGTACATATAATGGACCTGTCTAAGCCCAGTCACAAAAAAATAGTATAAAAATAAAAAATAATGAAAAAATAATCAGAAAGAAATAAAAAATGCTTATTCAGATATGTTTCAAATCTATATTAAGCCATAATACAGTCTCATATTTGCAATTTGTCTTACCATCCTTCGCTTTTTCTTGTTTTCCATGGACAATTTCTGTCAATGATCACTCCTAAATATTAAATTTTTCTTGATTTATTCAAATCCATGATTCCATATTGTACTACTTCTCTTTCAAGTTTTCTATTTCCAAATTTTTGCTTTCATGTCTGCCCCATTATTAAAATAGTGTTTTTAATATTTATCGCTTTGTCCATGATCCTTTCATTGTACCTTAAGTCCCTTCATTTTTTTTTCGAATTTTCATAGAATCTTTGTTACACCATATTAAAAAGGTGTTGTTAGTGTCATTCTTGTCGTCTGATGAACGTCTCTTGTATTTCTAACCCACTCTTTTCTTTGGTCTTCTGAAAGATAGAATCTACGTTTTCAAAAGGCCGTATGCTACTTAAACAACCATAGAAGTTCTGTATTTATCAGTTTGCTTAATTTCGTAAAAGTTTCTCTGATCTTCTGGGTCTTCTTGGTACATAAAATAAGTCAACTATACTCAGTATACTATGGTGGCGCGGAGTAATTAACCTGAGGTCTAGAATTATCGGACATCTCCGTATTGCAGTGACGTAGGTACTGCTACATGCATTTTGGACAAATCATATTTTTAGTAGGTAAATATATTTTTTATTTGTATAGTAGATCACATTACAAATTTTACTTCTACGTATTTATATGTACCATTGTTTTTTGTATCTTGGTTTACTTTACCCACATCTACGGCTATGATCTCCTCGTTTCGTCCCAAGTACCTGGGTTTGATGGCAAACGTGTTTACAACAGATTAAACTTATTGTTCTCGTGACCCTAGATGGTCGATATGTTGCAAGAGCGGCACAATGATCGTGTTTTTTGTTAGAATTTATTGGTTTTTACTTAACCGTAGAAGTTACTGCTTTCACAAGAAAAATAAAGAATTATTTCAAGCAATTATGATTTATTACTCTGCGCCAATAGTATACAGACTTTAATGGTTGATCCTGTCAAGTCTTGCAGTTTCTATATCTTCACAGGGTTGGCTCATTGTGAGGATAGTATTGTGGGTAAGTGAGAACCTTGTTAGAGACCGTAATTTATTTTTTAACTGAAATGTCAAAATCCATCGGCAGACGGTTCCTATCCACATATAACCCACCAAAGCAATACAAAATTGGAACCTAAAAATTTTCTATATCTTTTCAAAGATCGAAATAATTTATGAAAACATTCAAATCATTTGAGTAGTTTGTCTTCTCAAACAAACATTTGCGCAATAAAGTTTGATGAGTCACTTGCAGTCCAGTAATCTATCTATTATACACCAGTGATATCCCCTGACCTGAACATGAAACAATAGCAACTTTTGCTGATGACACCGCGGTAATGGCTGTCGGAAAGACCATGAAGAGGCTGTTGAGGAACCCCAAACCCTATCAACAAATTTAACATCTGTGGACTAAAACTTGGCGTATCAAGTTAAATGAAAGTGAAGTCTGTGCACATAGACTTTACTAACAAAAAGAAAACTACACCATCTATTCGAATCAACGATACCCAGATCCTCCATGCTGACTCAGCTAAATATCTGGGAATGACACACTAGACGCGAGACTACGCTAGAAAGTCCATGTCAAAAAAGAAGCGTGAAGAACTTAGAATTAAATTGAAAAATGTACTGGTTTCTTGAAACAAATTCCAGCAAGTTGTCTACATATAATAAACTGCTTCTATATAAGCAAATACTGAAACCTGTTTAGACCAACGGTAATTCCAACTCTGGGGTTGTGCCAGCAAGATCAACATAGAAGTGATCCCAACGTTTCCAGAACAAAAGCACTAAGAAACATCGTCGATGCACCTTGGTACTGCCGAAACAAAGAACATCCATCGGGACCTACAAATGGATACTGTTGGATCAAACCATCACCAGATTTGGAAGTAGCCACAAGCAAAGGTTAAGCTACGTAGCCACATGAACGTCGAGAGCCACCCAGCTCTTAGACAAACACTAAACCTGACAAGAAGACTCGAAGAGGACAAAGTCTTTTGAGTTAGTGAAAGTGTACTAGTACAAAGCAAAGCATTGTGCGGGATGTGCTACACGTTAAGTTTAGTGTAGATAAGTGAACAGAACACAAGGCTAACTAGTGAGTAAAGACACTTAGTTAATAATTTAAGTTAGGAACAAAATTGCTCATTGATCTACTTAAAAAGATCAGATTGTAATAACATAAATAAGTGTATACAGGGTGTCCCAGAACTAATGGGACATATTTTAATATAAGATTCCTTAGATGAAAACAATGGGAGATTTTTTTTTATATTTAACCATACTCGAAAACTGGATGTTTACTAAGATACAGGGTGTCAAAGTGAAAAAATTAATTTTAGTTTTTTCTTATTTAATTGAAAAGTACTTGAGATATTTGGACAAAATTTTTGCTTAGTGGGGTTTTTTGGTGTTGTAAATTGAAATTTTACTTTTACCGTAAGATAGCGCCGCCAGTACACAATGCTCCAAAATTTTATTTTAAACACACATATTTTTTGTGTTTAATTTTAGGCTTAGTTTTTCTTAAAAATATGATTCTACAATTATCTGTGCATAAAAAGTCATACTTGTTTGAAGTCTGTAAATGTAGCCATTTTCGAGAGAGAGAAAAAGAAAATAGTTGCTGAAATATGAATCGGTAAAATTGTGATGACTTTTCCATAAAAATATCGAAATATCTCAAAAACCTTTGAGGTTTAAGTGAAGGTAACTATAAAACCATGTCTTATTTTGAACGTAGAAACTGAAAATGTAATAATATATAGGGCATTCCATAAGAAAAACCACAACCCTTTGATACGTTCTGTGTGATTTTGGGGACACCTGTATATTTTGAAAGTAATTTTTAAATATTACTCCAATAGGTCTCTATCCATCCCAAATATATTTTTCCGAATCTTATTGAATATTTTGGCTGTGATATTCCGTGTACATATATCGTGAATAATCCTGTAGACAATATATTTAAAATTAAAAAAAAACTTGCAATGTTACAAAGAAGAAATATGGGTACACCATTGCACATCTATATAGATTCAAAATTTGTCTGTTTTTTTGTCCCTCTATAGACTCGGCCAATATAGGTGCTAAGTCAAAAGCCAAGTATATGGTTGGATTTCGAATAGATCATAGGGGGCAAATGGGGAATCTGGGTGGAGGGGGTCTACCAGGGGTTTCTTTTCCATGCTGGTTCCGTTTTGACAGGACGTAGTTTTATCTAGTCATATAACTAAGATTCAAAATTTGTCTGTTTCTTTGTCCCTCTATAGACTCGGCCCATATAGGTACTAGGCCAAAGCCGAGGATATGGTTGGACTTAGAATGGACTATAGGGGGTGAATGGGGGGGGTCTGGGTGGCGGGGTTTACCAGGGGCCGGGTAGTACCTCCGTCGGACAGGACGGCGGTTTCTACTAGTCCAAATTAAAATAGAAATGAGATGTAGATATCTGTGGAGAAGTTTTGATTCCGTTTTTTAGGACTATCGGCATAAACGAAAACGTAGCATGCTAGCAGTCGAATATCTTAACAAACGACGCATGCATGCTTTAAAACAACAAAAAAATCAACGGACATCCTTAAACTCCAGATTTATCTGTAGAAAAAATCACCAAAACTGCCCAAAAACTTAACCGCACACGTTTTCAATAGCTAAGTCATCATCAACATGATGTTATTGAAACATGTCTTCTATTCATAATGTTTGTACAGTTTTGGTGTTTCCTTCTTATATATAGACAGACTACGTAAAGAAAAGCTGTTCACATGTTATTTCATCTACAAATTTTTTGATTCATGGGGACAGACGGACTGACATAAAATTAAGCAGAAAGGTAACGAAAAGTCTAAAACGTTTCCGTTTAGTGTTGCAACTTAGTTATTGATTAATGCAATAATACACAAACAAATATTTTTTACCACATTGTTCATTTTTAAATAATATACGAATATTAAAATTACAGTTATCCTTAGAAATTGTTTCCTTATGAGACTATCGAAATTGAGAAAAACAAACACATTTTTCATAAGGAAATATATAAGTAAGTGAAGAAACGGCGTCCATTCACTATTAATTTAAGACATTATTTTTTGAAAATAAAGAAAATAAAAAAGAATAAACTGGTCAAAAATGTATACTCATCCATTGACCTTGGACAATCATTTAATTTTTAGGAAGATATGGGTTTACAGAACAAACGGTGGTATAATAAAAGTCGGAGACAAATACCACTGTATTGAGTGAATGACCTGATTACAAAAAAAAAACCAATGAGTTAATAATAAAATTGTTAACAAAAAAAATTAAGTTGACATATGTGAGCAATTAAAAATTCATCTCGAAAGTTATGTTATTTTCAAATCGATTCCTTCGGTTTTATACAAGTTTCTTTGCGAATTTTATATATAATTAAACTGTAATTAAACCAATCAGACCTACATGGAATCAATTCGGAAACCTCTCCAAAAAATTATCTATTTAGCGCAGAAGCTCAAAATTTATTTACTTAAGTAGTACTATACCTTAAAAGCTTATTGCATTCTACTTTTTTTTTCATTTTATACAATTATTAACGAATTACGTAAAAAAAACACGAAATACCTAATTAATAATTACTTCATGTCGATAAGCATTTCTGTTTAATGAGCATATTTATATCGATTATTTATTAATTTGTATTGTAGATGAGTAAATAACATTATCAATTCAGAGCAAGTGGTCGATAAATTTTTATTTAATTTACTTAATCACGATTAATAATCATATTATTTATCTAGAACTTTTACTACGTGAAATTAAAAACAATCTTTCCTTTCCCCTCACCTTAAAAATTATTGCGCAAATACTTTCGCTTAGAAAATATTTTACCGTTAAATGTGCTTTAAATTACAATCGTATTTAAAATCAAAAAAACATGTTTTTATAGCATTGTCATTGCGCCATTTAAGATGCAAAATGCATTGAGGGGTGAAATGGAACACATGCCGTATGCGGGTGCTGAGTATGAGGGGTGTAAGGGTGCATGCATTAGTATCTATATCAAACTCTGGCCAGTGGTCACCCCGTCAGTTCTGATCGCGATCTATGTTATAAAGGGTGTTCAATTCGTAGCGTAAGAGTTTATACGTAAAAAGTTATTTAGTTTGACGCGTGTATTAAAAGTTTATTAATCCAGAGTAAAAAAAAATGTGCACTCAGTGTCATTTGGCAGTTTGTGGGATTTTGTTAATGTTTGTATCGAGTACAGTCATTTACTTTGCTATTTATTATGCTTTCCTATCTTTCGCAATCAATTAATTAATTTGTTTAAAAAAAATGCTTTGACGGTTACGTTTTTCGATCAATAATTAATTATCAGTGGTTATCTAAAACCCACGACATTTTAATATTCTAATCTCACAAGTATGTAAGCACCTCACCTTATAATTATCAATCGACACAACCTATGTTTATAGTAAACACTACAGTTTTAAATATTCAGTGTATGAATTATCGTCATAATGACATCTTTACTACCAAAGATGGAACACCATCGACAGTTTTTAAGACCCTTCTACACCAATCTTATAGCAAACGCAACTTTAAACACGCGTAAGTTACTTTTGCGTTTTATTAGTCATATAAAAATTAGAGTATACGTTATTACTAATAGCATTTCTGAAAGATGCTCGTTTGAAAATGAAAATTCTAATCGAACAGGACTCAAACTTTTGTATTATCGTTTCCGATAATCCAAGTAATTGAAAAATAGAATGAAAACTTTTTCGTTTTAAAATTTTATTTAAATAAAGATTATCAATCTGTCAATTTTAAACTTGATAAAAAAACCTGACTGATCTAAGGGTAAATCAAATTTTTTTAAATAAAATTTTAATATTAGCTTAAATTTTTTTCCTTTTAGGTTTACATATTTCGAACACAAATTTAATTTTGCCTAAATTATTAACTACCTTCATTGAAATATAATATCAGTTAACACAAAATACTAACGTGATTAGATTTACTAAACTAAATTGAAAGTCGAAGTGATTATTTTTCTAATAAATGTCGATCCCAAATTTTCATTATAACTATTAGTTCAAATGTCAATACGTTAATAAAAATTAAGTGTTTCATTGGCTTAAAAAATGGCATAATCCCATCAGATGAAGTTAGACACTTTTTAAATTAACTAAACTTTTCTAGACTCTAGGGATGAGTAAACATTTAGGGCAAGAAAAATTGCCCGTTACTGTTCCTATTCGTTTATAGTTTGGAACCGAACTACTATTTATCCATCACAAGTTTTATGTAAAAATTTGGCCGAAATTATTTCATTATGTGTAATTAGGATTGCATTTTTGTACTTCTAAACTTTTGATACTAAGGTGTAGGTACTCAAATATTGAAATAAAACTAACCAAATTATGATCCCATTAAAGAACAATTTTATTCAAAATAAGGGCGTAAAATTGAAAAATCGATTTTCTAGAAAACCGCTGTAACGATTTTCCTTAAAATTTGCACACGTATAGAACATTACAATATTTATAAAATGACTAATGTCGTTTTTCCAGAAAAAACAATTAATGGAGAATCCCATCCCTTAAGTTTTTTTTTCAAAAACGGTATCGGTTATTTCGGGATAATTCGTGGAAAATTTTTGGTAAAAAACTGCAAGGTAAATTTTCCTACAAAGCGCCATTAACTAATTAATTAAGACTATATGTAGATAAGTGTAGAGAGTTACTGCGGGTCACGGTACCATTTAATGTTATTCTAATACAGATATAGCAATCCTTCTAGCCTTGGGACATGTATGTACATTGATGTAGAAAATAGAACTGTAATTATTAATATAATCTAATTATTATAATTTCCTTGAAATTTCTGTCTGTCTGTCTGTTTATCGACTCCTTCGAGGTGTTTAAAAAAAAATTAAATACATCGTTCAATAGAGGATTTTAAGGCGGTCTGGATGTAAGAGTTTTTGAAACTCTAACTTAACCCCTTGGAGGGCTGGCCACACCCACTCTCCCCAAACTTCAAAATTAATTTTTGTTTTTATTACCAAATATGTTTGTCTTGACAAGACAAACATCTTTTGTATAAGTACATCACTTTGACCTACGGTCAAAATTTATAGGTTAAATTTCATGCGTCCATAGGACACGCTTAAAGACTAGTTTATACCTAAAACGCAATACTAAGTAAAAAGGGCAGCATAAAAATATCTTTGTCTAATTATTTTTATATTTGTGTACACTTAGAAACATTTTCACATATTTTTCGGGGTTACGATATTCTTGTGGAACTATAGAAATGTTTAAATTTCAATGTAATCAAGTTCGACTGCTTCAATTGAACCTCAAATCTATATTGAGTGACAAATATTTATAAAAATCATCAAGTTTGTGAATACTAGGGTGGGTAAGCGTTGGCATGTTTAGGTTTTAGTGGTTTTCCTAAACCTTGAAGTAAATGCTTTGCCAAGACGAACCAATCCACAATTGCACACGGTTTCGTCACCACACTGTACAGGTTTATACTGACCTTCTGGGACACTATACATAACACTTACATCACAATACTACAGGTATTTAAAATGTTCCATACGATTAAATAAATAAATAAATCAAGTTTGCAACAAAAGAAATTTTTTATACAATACTTATTTGTTTTAGTGTTTTAGGCTACACATTTTGGAACAAAAGTTCCATCCTCAAGCCAAGGAAATTTAATGAAGAGTTCGATTTACTGAGGATGCAACTTTTTGTTCCAAAATATGTTACCAGAATCAATAAAACGGATAAATACTAGAGAACTTTGGTTTTGGACAAATTTCACTATATAAAAAAAATAAAAATATTTCATCATTGTTGCCCATAGACTTTCTAACATTATGTAAAGTGATTTTTGGAAATGTCCAATAGAATATTTTGTTTCAATAGAAAACAAAACTGCTTTTCGTATGTTTGTAATTATTGAAAACCGTATAAAAGCTTTAAATTTGTAACATTAATTGTTTCTTCAATGTAAAAACTTTCCCAAAGAGGCGAGAAGAACGAATCTATCAAGTAAATGAAGAAAACATTTTTTATTAGAGAGCCATAATTTAATTGTGTAAAAATATGGAAGGCGACTATTTGTTTACATATTTAAAATTGCAATTATAATTTAATATTTGGACTGTTGTGTAATAGCTTTCTAATTGAAAATTGTAACCTGATTTACGTCATACATTCATTTTGTTTTCTCCATCTTTAGAAAAGTCGGAATTTAATGAATTTGAGGTAATATATTGTAAAAAGTTAAGAAAACGGTAACACCTAGATATCTCTAAAATCGGACACTCTTCGCATGATTTTTTTGTTGGAAATGAACTGCATAATCATCTTCTCTGGACATAGAACACCCTGTATTTAAACTATGAGCTTAATAGCATATTTCCAAAATTGAAAAATGGGATTCCAATATTAAAAGAATGTAAACTAAAAATTTTAACAACTTTTTCCTTTAGAAATGTTTACTAAACATTCAATGTAAATTTATCATCTAAATAAATTCACATTTAACTTTATTGAGAAATTAGGTTAGAAATTAGTTTGATTCGGTATAATTTTCTATAAAAACAGTTCAATCCTCAAAGACTTTTATAATAACAATTGGGAAATAGTATATTAAAATACAAGGGCAGAAAGCACCTATTCAAGCTAGAATTTCGTAAATTCTGAAACGAACCACGTGGCGGTGAATTGTGGTTAGATTTTCTGTGGTTAGACGGTCTTATACAAACGAGCACTTTATACTATTTTTCTACTTTATCAATAAAAAAGTTAAATTTCAAAATGTAGGGAATTTTACAGAAATTGGTGATATAAAACACTTTGGTTTCTTTATTTATTTTTTGACAAAAGTGTGACAGTTGACTAACATCAATACACCCAATTTTACTAGTTTTGAAATCATATAAGAAATCTGGTGTGGCTACAACTTTCTTTAGTGGAATAAGACGTTATTACAAAACAAGGAAACCAAAAGCTACATTACATTTGTTTTTTTCGAAAAACAGCTGAGCTGTTTTAATTAATATTAGTTCATCATTCAAATGTTTAACGAGATTACAATAGCAATGAATGGTGAGTTTCAAACATAATAAAATCCGGATCTACTGCTTAAGTTCAACCACAAATTTGGCAGTATTTGTTAACTGACATTTTTCAAATGCTTCAAATTGGCAACGTTAAAAAATCTGTCGATATATTATGGCCACCTGTAGATACTTAAAAAAGAACATATTATTTTTAGAATCATCGTAATTTTATTTACATTGATAGAATATTCTCTTTTTATTCGGGAGAAACCTAGGGTGTCATATTTGGACTAAATGGCAAATTTCCAAGCTTTGTTCTTAGTTTACTTTATATACTCTATGTAAATTTATCTTGAATAAAAATTCAATTTTATTGAGTGATTTCTCAATACGATTTTTGATATATTTTTACCTTTTTTAAAATTTTGTAAATAGTTACAATTGATGATGAAAAGCTTTCCCACGCCTACTAATTTTTAACATTAACACAGACAGAATATTTAGTTTTTAATAAAAAAAGCGAACAAAAGTTATTATTAACAAACATTTCTGCAAATTCAATGTAAAACTTACTATTTTTTCGAGCTATCAACACACATCACGTACACTCAAATTTTGTGTTTACCTGACGACTGTCGACAATAAACTGATTATTTAAATGTTAACAAGAATCGACCATCTGTTTTCAAACCACTTGATTATCTTTGAAACGTGACAATTTTTTGCACGCGTTCATAGGAAAATTGTAACCTTTTAAGCTGATTGCGGTCTAATCAATATATAATTTTAGATTAACAAAAGGTTACAATATTACGGATTTGGGTAATTCCATCACAAACGGGGTGAATGTTAGACTTTAAAATTACTAAAAATCAATTTTAAAATAAAACGCTTGGCTTGATTATGTTTGCCAATCGCAGAGAAGCTTGTTCAACAAGTTTCAGCGTGTGTTGGCACTTGAGGTTCGATGATCATTTGTTTTTTTTTTTAAATAGAATTTTATCAAATAAAGCATCTATATTTTTTAACTTTTTTGTATTCATAATAAAATTGTTAATTAAAATTAATATCGATTTATCTACTTCCTCAAATTTACTGTTTCAAAAGCGAATTCATTTTTATAAATATATACAGTATATTACGGCAGAAGGCGTTTATTCAAGCTAGATTGGAATTCCAAAACTAGCTGTATTCACAGTGAGATAAGAAACAAATGAGTGCTTGAAAGTGCTTCCGAACCGATTGCTTTATCTCTATCTTTTGATTTATGTAGTATAAATCATACCATTGATTTTAACTTTATAATCAATACTACTACTTTCTATTATATATAAAAAAAATTAAATGAACCTATAACATTGAAGTCTTAGACTTACTACGACGCAAAACCCTAAAGAAGAGACTGTATTAAAATATTTTATTTATTTGTTCAAGCATATGGTTATGGTATTTAAATCAAACATAAGTTACCTACTTTTTATAAAGTTTTGAAAATGTATTTGAACAATCAGTAACATTAATTGAAATTAAATTTATTTGCGTTGTTTTCAAAAATTCTGCATTATTCGAATCACACATTTTAAAAATTTTCAGTCAGTTGTAGTCTTTTTTTATGATAACACTGGTTATACAATTGTAAGTACTCGGATACTAGCAGTAAATTCTTTAAAGCCATGCAACATGTCGCTAACCGAAATAAACCTAATATAAATAATTCCAAATTATGAACAGCATTTGCATACAAGTGTTTAGCCGCGTTAAGACTCACCAGTGTATGGTAGCTCGAACACAAGTCTAGAAAGATTGCTGTTTATTAACGCGACGTTAATGAATTCACAGCTGGTATCAGACTGCCTAGAGTTTTCTACAATTTCAGTTCCTATTTTATTTGAATACATGACAATGTTTCATGAGGTGGCTCATTTGTTAAAACACAAAAAATATTCTATTACAGTAAGGGTTTTTTTCATAAAAAGTGTTGTGTTCTAACATAAATATTTCTCACAGCGTATTAAGATAAAATATAAACGAATCACTATGTTGTATTAATTTTTCAAAAATTACACTTAAATTTGTTGTAGGTATATTTTTTTAAATTGACATTATTCGTGCAAAATCGAAATTGTGACATATGCACTTATGGCGGGGAGCCAAGACAACAAGGTGTTGCGACATCTAGGGTCACTCGTGCTAACGTAGCATTAACATGTACGAAAAGTAATTGTTGTCGACAGATTAAATCGCCTGCTGAAGTTTCGCAAGAGATTGTACAATAGCAAACAAACACTAGTGAACTTACACTCAAGTTTTCTCACTCTTGAAGAATCTCAAAAGGACGAAACGGTTATCGAGTAATTCTCGGTGTTTGTTTGCTATTGTACAATTACAGCAAGCCATTTCAATGATGGTTTTTGCAAACTGCACAGTAAACGATCAACAAGCCATTTCTGAAATAGTTCTGCATTTAATTTATCTTGGTAATCCTTATTTTGTGATTTAGAAGCAAATACCAATTGTTACTGTCTTTTTCATTTAGGGTTTAGTGCAATTAAAATAATTTATTAGAAACTGATGTTTACTGATTGTTTATTTTCACTAATTACAACTATATACAAGTAACATGTAAACTTTTTGGATGCATCCTTCATCTCAACTTAACACATTGCTAGGAAGTTTCATACTACTCCTCTCTTCGCGTAAGTTTTTTAGCGACCCCCATTTTGAAGTGAACGTCAAGCAGTGGTGGCACCATACAATGGATTTTACCATCAATGAAGTATTATTGATAAAACCATATTTTGTTCCTGTATGTAGAACAATAAATATTTTTCCATCATACCCTACCGGTTTCCTCATACTTTGAGTGCTTTTATCACGCCAAAACATTTCTGAGTTTCTTTTTGAATAAATCCACGTTTCGTCAAAAAAAAAACAATTTGGTGAATTGAAATTGTTTAATATATCACCTCAAAAATTTAAGTCGCATTTGCTCTACATTCAATTTTTACCAAAGCTCTGCGGTTAGATTCTGTTTGGAATTTAAATCTAGTAGTGTACGAGTTTTTAAAAGAATGTACTTTTCTTGTATCTCAATGTTTAACATTGGAATGGTAACATGTTTTTCTATAAACTAATAATATTAGAACAATTTAGAACAATAATAAACCTAACTTACTCTATAATCTTACTAATTATCCTTGGCTTGAGCCTTCTTTTAGAAGTTGGTAAAAAAGGATTCCAGTCAAAAAGACACCGTGTCTTTAATTGTGCCGACGTTTCGGCTTGCTAAGCCAGTCTTTTTCAATGATTGATCAAGAGTTCCTCTTTGGTCCAGAATCAAAAACTTAAATAATCTTTACCAAAAGGTTGTCGTTAAAAAATATAGAAAACGGTACAAAATAAATAACACTTGTATGTATTGGAACAAACACTGAAGTCATAATTGGTAAAAAAAATAAAGAGGAGAATTATTTTTATCTCTTTCACCCGTTCCCTAATAATTCATCTTTGTTTTGTGATTCAGATAATATAACTTCGTTTTATAACAAAAAATATACCTAATTAAAGTCCAATAAGCACTAAAACATATTCCTAATTTAGGTATTCAAAGGTTTTGGTGCATTTCAGATAAAAGTATTCGCTAAAAATTAAAAAATACTCATAATTATATTTTTCTATTCGGTACGGCAACTTTAGGATATTATATTGATGCGAAATAGCGTGCGGTAATGGATCCCATTCCTATTCGTCATTTGTTTTAATAAAATTAGGAGACCTAACCTAAATATTAAACTACAATTTCAAATTTATTTAGGCTTAATTATTAAATAAATTCAAATTAATCTTCTATTTCAATCCGGCAATTACTTTGTGATTCACTGCTTATGCAAAATATCGTTCGGTAATATGTAATGTATTACACTAACTTCTTTCCAAGTAGGGGGTAGTTTGCGCTGAGTAGTTTAAAACTCGGTTCAAGATGCACGTATGTTGGAACTAAAACGTGTAGTTCAAGAGTAGTTATAAAAATAACCTCAAAATGTATCACGTTATTTTAGTAAGTTTCAATTTAAATTATACTAAAGTCGATGTTGAACATTATACTAGTAAAGGAAGCAATGGTCACGTCAGTGTGGAACGAACATACAATATATTCCAGCTCTCAATTTGAGGTAGGTTTTTTCCAACTTTTTGTCACACTTAGACATTGTTTTCGTGTGATCACTTATTTTTTTTATTTTGCAATTTCTATAGCTTTGTTTCCGTATTGTACACGATACGGAAATAGAAGGTCTTTCCGTACTGTTTTAGGTATTTTATAAATTTTAGTGTATAACCAAATAATTTACAGTTTTAATTTTGACGTAAGAAAATTAAGTGAGGTTTTGTTTGGTTAGTTCTTATTAAGTAGATTTTTAATATTTAAAGAAAGTTTAATGTTAATTTATGAAACAAAACTTAACAAACAATATTCTTCCATCGACCGCGCATTTATGACTTACATTAATGTAAACAAAATTGATTTTAGTATAGGCAACTATAGATACATGTTGCCGTTTTATCTTCAATGAACTACAACATGAAAGTATAAATAAAAAATCTGTCGTAATTTGTAGCAACGCAAATTTTAATAATAACAAATCGACATTAATCTACAATTGTAATAAATCTTGAATTTATTCAGTGATTTTTAAGACATTTTTGTACTGTATGCAACATTCCAATGATAACGTTTAATAACAAGTTAAGGGTGTTCAGGTCATCTATTTTACAAACTATTATCTCAGCAGTTCTTCAATATTATTTACTTAGTGTTCAAAAGTTAGATTCTTTAAGTAAGGCTGTAAGAAAAAATCAAAACTATAAAAAGTAAACATTCCGACTTCTGAAAAGATCTTTGGAGGTGAAGAGGAACCACTTTATCAAAATGTTTTTTGTGAACTCTACATGCACGTGTTTGTGAAATTATAGAACGGTAAATGTAAAACCAAACTTCATCGATAAGGAGTCTTAAGCAAATATGTCTCTGATAAAAGTGTTGCAAAGCCATTGACAGTATTGGATATGTGCAGGATAATTGTCTCAATAAGTTGGTAAACTGCTTGCACACAGTAAGGATATAAATATCTTTCTTCGGTATGATGCGAGTCATTATATAAAAGTTCTACTTGTTCGAGATGTGCTTAAGTTACATCCATGATATATCAAACATTGTCAAACGCTTTTGGTGGTTGTCTTTGTAGGTGGACCATTATATTGATTAAGCACCAATCCGTTCCCACAAAAAAATTTAGTCTTCTTGTTTTACTGTAATGAAAACTATTTTATTTCGACAAAACAATCGAAATTGAGTAATTTAATTCTCCATCAACTTGGTGAGCTTATATTAAAATACTGTTGGCAATAAAAGACGAAGTTCTCACAAAAAAGTAGAAACGATAAAGTTAGGTTAGAAATTTGTGGTTGTGGTGCGTTCACAATAGCATTTCTTCTCTAGAATTATTAGAGTATATAATTTTGTTAAAATTACAAAGTACGGTTGACGGAAAAGTTTTGTAACTAACTCGTGAATTAAACGGCGATTAAAAATCTCAACACATTATTTTGAAGATAGCAAACTTTCAACAGCATTTGTTGCTAACTTTATTAGGATATCAACTACTCTACCAACATAGCTTTAAACCAAAAAAAAATACTAGATTAAATATTAACATTTATTTCTTGAAGTAAATTTTTGCGAAATAGAAAAAAATAGTATGAAAAACACGTGTCACAACTACTTTTTGTGACACTTGTTTTTCAATATACTATTTGAACATACTAAAATTGCCAGAAGCGCAAGGGTGTTCTTATAAGTAGGTGGAAAAGTAATTTCAATTTTCTTTCAGTCATGACCAAAAATTTTGTTTCTTCTCTAGTTATGTCACGTACAAACTTTCTTTATAAATCTTAAAACAAGACCTAAAAAGACTTCTTTTCTCAAAAATTGAATGTGCAGAAATGATCCAATAAAAATTCACTTTTATCAATTCAGTCAATTTAGGATAAAAAAAAATTTATGCACTAACCAAGATTTATTAGAATTCAACATAGTTTTTGCTAAAAGTATGAAACGAAAATGGTTTCTATTTTCAGTTTTAAGTTGTTATAAAATACTTTATTTAAATTTAAAAGAATGTAGTTAAGTTTTCGATAAATGTAGAACACAATATACAACTCCAAAGCTTGTTCTCCTTGTTTGTAAACACATACAAAACACGGTCACCACCAATGTGGGCGCACCTTAATGAGAGACAAGAAAACTCTCTAAATAAAACTGCAAAAGTAAAATTAGAAATTAGCTTCGGATAAATGTATGCATTTCACTTCATTGTAAATTACCGGAATTGAGACACAACAAACTGAGTAATTAATGTGTAATTAAAAAATCTAACGGAGGCGAGTGCAATTTTAAAAGAAATCTTAATTTTTTTTTTTTTTGAAAAAGAAAAATAAACGTTATCGATTTTTCGCCTTCTATACGCAAAGAGATAAAAACCCGTCATTCTGAATCATTCTGTATAAGGAAGTCACTCCCTTATTAGTTTTATCATCTATGTTAAGTATACGGAGATCGTAAATATAAGAATTACAAAACGACAACTGGCGTCTAATGCCAATCAATAGGTTATTTTCATTAATGAATTAATTTAAATTCGTTTACGCGCAATTAACTAATTTTTTAACTGTAATATTTATTGTTTAATTGGGAAATGATATTAGAAAGAATTAAGAATGTCGTGACCACATGACGCCATCTTTATCGTCTTTATTAACGTTAAATGTGGGCTTGATCAATTTAGTAGTTATATTAATTACAAAGGCTGTATTTGATAGCCGGTTAATCACAAAAAATCATACAATAAATTGTCATAGCAATTATCGGCTATTATATTAGATTTCCGAGTCATTAATTTTTTTGTATTGCCTCTGTAAATTTAATTTAAAAAACCTTTTTTTTATTTTTATTAAAAATTTATTGCGGTCATTATTAGAATTAACCACGATTGGTAATTAAAAATTTGTGTTAGTTTGCATATATTAAAAGAAAGCGGCCGATATTAATTTTTTAATTAAGTAAGTAAGATTCTTAAAAGTGGTTAATTAAAATTATTACGTAGCACATTTTTTAATTAAATTTGTTTTCGGAACTGAAACGCTATCTTTTTTTTCGATAAAAAATAAAGTAGGATATATGCAAAAGTCCAGTTAAAGACGAAAAATAATAGCATAGGGCGTTATCTCAAGGGAGCCGTAAGGATAAAGTACCCTGAACTTAGGCTGGACCACACTGACATCGAACCTTCCCCATAAATACTAAATCTACTTACTTATTTATTTTAAATAACTATTATAATAAAAAAATGTAAAATATTGAATTATGCTGTGGCGATTTTATTTCCAACCCCGCATATGACATTTGCATGAGAAGCCGATATAGTTAATATTTTATGAAATATCGCGTGCTTGGAAAGTAATATGAATACATCTTCTATCTATGAATGTTTAAAACTTCATCATTGAGAACAGTTTTCAATACAAAACGCGGAATACTTAAAAATTCAAATCCAATTATTCTTGTCTAATTTTGTAGATAAATGTCAGCTTTGTTATCACTTTCGTTAATTAATATTATAATTGCAAGGTTCATTATCTATTAAGTTCGAATCTAATTTTACCCTACCTCAGAATTTAGAAATGTCAAGTTACTATTTAAACAGCTAATATACACGTACTTAAATATAATCATTGTTTAAATTCAAAAGCATGCAATAATTAATCTTAAAACACATCGCCTTGTTTTTAAGGGTTGCACAATAACAGTTAGAAAATGTTCATGCGAGAGTATTGAATAAGTGATTGACAGTGGCGAACTTTAAAATAATTCAATTTCAATTTTTTATTCAACGTTTAAAATTTTGTGGTTGTTTTCTTTTCGTAGAAGGTTATGTTGTTGGTTTATAATTTTGTGTTGATTAACTGCTGATTAATTTTTTGTATTTTCTGTTGGTATTCAAATGTCAAAATTCAATAAATTAACAAAAATAGTAGCGCCATCTGTTTGACGATGGCTTTAACCTAGACCAAAATTTGTGACCAATTGTATGAATCACGTAACTAAGTACATCTATCTTATCCTTGTTTTTTGTATATACAGGGTGTTTCTGAAAGGTGTGTACATGGCTTAACAGGAGGTTCTCTGGCTCAAAATAGACTGTTTCACTTTTACCTATACCAAAGTGCACCATAAAGGCGCCAGAGGGCGTCAAACTTTCAAGAAAATATTGTATATTGGGAATAACTCGAAAACGGGTTGACGTATGGATGCGCCTTGCATAGATATGATTGTAATTTTTTCTGATCGAACTATTAAGATTAGCGCAATTTAACAAGAGAGAAAAAAGTTTTCAAATTGCTCATTTTATTTGTCAGTATGATTTTGGTTTTGTATCGTTGACGGTTGTTGAAATATTATAATTTATTTGACAGTGCCCGTATGAAAGCAAGTTTTCCAGGCATCAGAAATGTGTCCACATTACACAGAAAAACGTCTTCGAAAGCAGACAACCAGCATACGAAAGCGGAACAGGATCCGTCGAACCGTTTACGAGTTATTCTCAATATACAATATTTTTATGGAAACTTTGACGCCCTTTGGCGCCGTTATGGTGCAGTTTTGGTTATAGATAAATTAATGTCAAATGGTATATTTTGAGCCAGAGAACTTCTGGTAAAGCCATGTACACACCTTTCAGAAACACCCTGTATACTACAATGAAGATACAAGGTGTGCTATTTAAAAAATCAAAATTATTTATACTTTAATATTACTTTCTAGATTACTGTTAGAACGTTGACATTTTATGGGAACATTGATATGTTTGTCTTCATCACCACCAATATTTTTTTTAGTTTCATAAACTGTTTCTGCAGTATTACATTTGTCAATTTCTGTATGAAAACTTTGATAAATAAAGACTGTTTTACTTAAAATTAGATATAATAAGAGAAACTTACTAAAAATTATAAGTAGAAATTCCGTTTAAAATTAGCGAATAAGGTACCGTGTGTGAAATTTTGGGACACTCACTATATTTTAAAAATCTATTATGAACAACATTTTCTTACATTTTTTTCTATATCAACGATGGCCTATAAAGAAATATTGTAATGTCAAACCATACTGTATAACAAAACAAGTAAAATAGAGAAGAAGAACAAAGATACGCTTGGAAGTCTACTTAAAATATTTTTCTAATGACTCTGTTATATTTAAATTTTTTATTGATTGTGCAGATATTGAGATAATATTTGTTGCAAATTTTTTTGTAATTTTGAAATTTTAAATAAATAGTTATCAATAGTAAATCTTGCAGATCCCGCCAAAAGATATTTGAATAAAATTAGAAGTTCAAATTTATCTTCGAATATGTAATATTGGTAGATCATTTAAAAAAGTTATCGAATACTATTTTCACAATTGATCAGAATAGTATATTGTATTACACGAGGAGAAAATCCTCAAGTAGTACACTATACTTTTTCCACGACCAGTATGTAGTATCCGAGTTTTATCAAAATTTAATTTAAGATTTAACTGTCAGTTTGGTAATTAAATAAAATATAGCTGTCTTCATGACTACCAAACATTTTTGTATTCTCAATAATAAACAATAATTATCAAGTTTACTTTTTATTTGAAGTGTAGACGACGTTTTGACAGATTTTTAGGTTAGATATATAAATGTCAGTTTCAAATCAAAACAAGCAACCAATCAGCCTTTGCAACTACATTCAGTCAATTGGGGTATACAGGGTGTCACAAGCAAGCGTGGGTCTTCAATAACTCATTTGCGGTTGGAGATATCGAAAAATGTTTCAAATAAGAGTTCCACCAATTCAATTTCTCTATACCATAAAATTATTTTCGAATATACAGGGTGTCCCGTTTTTCCTGTACGCAACCTATCTTAATTTTTTTAAATGGAATGCTCCATTTATTATTGCTTAATTAGATTTCTCGCTTAATTTAAAGGCCACTTCGTTAACCATACATTATGGCTGAAATGCACCGTTCCTCAGAAAATTAGCACTAAAGGAAGAAAAATGCCGTTTCGGTACCCTGCGCCATTTTTCATATCTCCGAAACAAAAAGAACTTAGAGGAATGCGGTTTTCACAGATCGCTTCTAAGAGAAATGACCTACCATTTGCACTATTTACACAAACATGTTTCTGTTAAATTCATTCAAAGCTACCGCTTCAAAAATAAATTGTTTCAAACCGGCAAAACTTGTTTTTTTCAAATAGAACACTATTATTTTTTTCAGCCCATCATATGCAGAATTTTATTTCCTTTCGTCTGATATAAGGTTGTTGCTATCAGTTCCTAACAGTTTTTTGAGAAAATTGCAGTTATATTCTAAATTTTAATTAAATCGGATCATCGCGTGCGCCCTGGTTTTGATTTAAAATTTTCCTGTGGTTTATGACTACGAAATGCAATTTTACTATAGTTGGGTCTGGAAAAATAATTTTTTTCATTCATAGGTATGTATTACAATTAAATTTACAATTTTTTTTTTTTATTTGAAGGGGTCCTATCGTAAACTTTAAATACTGCATTTAAGGTAATAATAACTAAATGTAATAGTTTGGTGTTAACATTATATACCTGGTCCCCTTTTAGGATTTTGTCTGTCAGCCTCTTTTAAAAACTTAGGGGTGCCGATTTTATTATATGTATGTTATATTTAGTTTGGTAGGTTTTCAGCTGTCAATTTTTGGTGGATTTGTAATAGTGTCATATTTCCAGATATTTTTAAAATTGAGCTAAAAAAAACTTGGCTCTCTTTCTCATGGTTTCATACGGTTAATTAAAATAGGTATTTCAGACAAATTACAAATTTTTTGAGTTTATATGTTAGCTACGCTTACTACGTATGTTTCAATTTGACATCTATGCAAATGATTTTACTTTGGAAACTACTTTAGTACTGCAAT
This sequence comes from Abscondita cerata, assembly GCA_030710515.1. Taxonomy (NCBI): domain Eukaryota; kingdom Metazoa; phylum Arthropoda; class Insecta; order Coleoptera; family Lampyridae; genus Abscondita; species Abscondita cerata. The sequence continues at coordinate 343,269 of JALBCR010004353.1, forward strand.
ACTGAACTTTATCTGTCTTAGTTGTAATAATGATGTAATAAAAGTTAAATTTTTCATTATCGTAGGTAACCGGTTTTGAGAAATAGCTTTTTCAGGGTCATTGTTGGTCGATGGTAGGTTTGACGTTTATGGGAAAACGCATAGGTGTTATCTGAAAATTTGGCTATTGTCATAAATAGACACGAACCTATCTTTCTTAAATATTTTTATTTATGGCGGGTGTTGACGCTTCTACTCTAAAAGTAGTAACAACTATGTTAATAATTTTTAATGAAATATCCTATATATTATTTGATTTTTGTATTGCATTGTTCTTTACTGATAAATTTTTTTTGTATTGTTTCTCTATACAACTTTATTCTACACCGGTTTTCGAGTTTATAATTATTTTAGGTTGATTTTTTTCTAAATATGATACCCACCAAATTTAAAATTTAGCTGCTATTTGAACCCATGATAAGGCTGAATTTTTAGATGCAGTTTGCAAAAGTTTTTATTTTAACAGTTACCTAAATAAATTTATTTTATCTTATACAGAGCGGTTTTATATTAATGATTTTGACGTGACATAGCAAAAAGGTCAAAAAAACTTTATTTTTTCAAATGGAACACTCTGTAGTATTACTTGAAATTCTGATAGACAATTTAAATGCCTTTTTGTTGATATAGCATAGTGGTTTAGGAAGTCTTGTCAACTTTTTTGAATTATCGCAATAATGATTAAAAACCACATTGTTTTCGGTAATTTGCATAGTTAGCCATGGAACGCCATGTGATTTGACAATTGCACAATTATTTTCTGTGTTAGTGACAGACGTCGGAAGTTTTGAGATTGTGATTGTGATTTACTACTTAATACTTATTCAAAAACAAATTATAATGGGGAAGATCGAAATAATTACTGCATGAAGTTTTGATGAATCTATTTATTCTTCATGAACAATGTGACAAAAATTGTGGCAGAGAACATGTAGGAATTTAATGAAATGTAGGTTCTGATTTGCAGCCAATGACGAAAGAAAGTTTATGCTTTAAGCTTAGAACCATATAATTGTTCAATTAACTTCTTTCGTCATTCGCAAATCAGAATACATTTCATTAATTTCCTACATGTTTTGTCTGGCAATTTTGTCACATTATCCATGAAGAATAAATAGATTCGATATAAACGTTCATGCTATTGTAATTTGAATACGTTTTATTAAATCACATTCTCAAAACTTCGACATTTGTCAAACACAGTGAATAATTGAGCAATTGTCAAATCACTTGGCGTTCCATGGTTAACTAATGCAAATTATGTAAAAACAATGTGATTTTTAATCATTATTGCGATTATTTCAAAAAGTTGACGAGTTAGCTATACCATTATGCTATATCAACTTGAAGGCAGTATTTAATTGTCTATCAGAGATTTCAAGTAATATACAGGGTGTTCCATTTGAAAAAAATAAAGTTTTGAACTTTTTTGTATGTCACGTCAAAATCATTAATTTTAAACCGCCCTGTATAAAATAAAATAAATTTATTTAAGTAGCTGTTAAATACAAGGCTTTAGCAAACTGCATCTAAAATTTATAGTTTTATATGGGTTCAAATAGCAGCTAAATTTAAATTTTGGTGGGATCATATTTTGAAAAAAATTAAACCTAAAATAATTATTATCTTAAAAACCGGTGTAAATAGGTATAGGAAACTATTCAAAAAAATTATCAGTAAGAAATTGTGATTCTAAAAATTAAATAATATATAGGGTGTTTAATTTAAAATTAACAAGTTGTTCCTAATTTTGAGTAGAAGCGGCAACACCGCCAAAATGAATATATTTTAGAAAGATAGATCGTGTCTATTTATGACAATAGCCAAATTTTCAAATTACTCCTATGTCCCGTTTTCATGAACGTCTAACTTACCATCGACCATCAATGACCCTGTATAATTAGTAGAAAACAATTTGTAGAAATCAGTAGTTACTCAGATGCCGGCTATGAATTCTTTAACATTGCAAAAAAACTATGCACATTTTTAACGCAAACTGCCAACCGAATAACCAGTAGTCAGTGTAATCGCAGAATTACGAACGGCACCTACCCACACATGTTTCGCCTTATTGAGGATCAACAGTGTAAGGTAGCTCAAACGCAAGTGTCCAAAATCCAGAATTTCAACGCATCGTCACATAGTGCGGCTGCTTCATAAGCAAGTGTTAGCGGTGTAGTGAATGACAGTATTCCATGAGATGGCGACACTGCATTATTTAACAAAATTGTAAATAATTCAGTTAGAAATGCTAAACTATTTTGTGGTGTCATGTGCCTGCAAATTTTAAAGTTTAATTATGAATTATGTTAATGGACTTATATGTCAAATTGTTTTCTATAATAGGTTAAACTAAACCTTAACTTTTATTCATAAACTCTATTGATCTCGGACATAACAAAAGAAAACCGTTTAAAAGAATGTTGTTAAATTTTGCTCAAAAATTCATTTATTGTAAACAAACATGTTGATTGTCTAACTGCTATCAATGGTTATTGGATATAGGGATTCTCGGTTTTAATTTAATAAATTCATAAAGTCTTACACCCACCGTAAAGAACACTCAGAAAACTCAGAATCCCTACATCCAATAAACATGTTGATGTATTAAAATGTACCAAAAGATTGCTCCGAAATGTAGATGGCTCTATCGTCGATTTAACCAGAGTTGTTTAGTTGCTTTGTGAATGTCGTGGATATCGCGTTGTAGTTGAATCAAAGTTTGTGTTTGACTGTGATTTGTGTTTAAATGACTAATGTGTGTTCAAACAAAAAACTGGGCTGGGTTGGAATTTTCTTTGATATTTGGTAATTGTTTTAACAAGAGTACAGTACACTGTAAAAATATTTAAATCAATTCATTTCCACTCCCCTAGCTCAGTTTGGTATTTGAACACTCGTTAAGTGTGTATACGTCAGTTGCGCAAATAATAAAAAAAATTAAATTGATGGTAGAACCATCTGCATTTGAAACAATTTTTTGGTACATCTTATTCATGTGGGTTGCGTATCTTCCCAAATTTTTTAATCAACGATTTAGCATGTGAACGTAATTTCCAGAATGTTGTTGTTTTTGAAATATTTCACGAAAAAGTTAAACAAGAAACTTGAGTACCTACTATAAATGAATCTCAAATTTTCCTGCCTACTATTTGAATGACTGAACAAATAGTAGTGTATTTGAATTAATTAAAAATATTAAATGTATAATTATTTCACTATTCACTGGTCTTCAAAAACGTAAACATGTGATTTTTTCAATTATCAAACCACGTCGCTACAAGTTTTTGTTGATTTAAATTGTAATTTTATTGTTTCAATAGGGCACATGAACAGGATTGATCAATATTACTAAAAATGATATACTCATGTTAATATCAATTCAAAATATTTTTTTAAAAAGTATGCTATTATTATTCACAGTATTAATTTATTTATTTCGCCATCTGTATTGCTTACTATAAAAGTTTTATTCCAATAATCTTCTGATATTTATGTGTTTATTTAAGTTCGTAGTAGCGATTTTGTTTCCAGTATCATATTACTAAGTTATTATTATATTAAATTATCATATATTTCAGTTATTATGTTAACTATATTTATCTACACTGTTGCGTTACCACAAATTTTAGCACGTCATGTAAAACTAAACTCGCAAGTATTGGAAAGGCACTATGCACTTATATGCAGTATAAAAGAAAAGCTTTTTTTATTACGTTCATAATAATGAAGGCGCGGTTTGGAAAATTAGTATGTAATGTTCACTACATTCGAGTGAAAAAAAATTTTGTACAAAAGAAATGAAGGTAAAAATTAAGGAATTATTATACCACGTAAAATTTTAAAAGGAATTATAGTTGTAGAACCCCAACACCAGTTGCCTTCTCGAAAAGAGTTCGAAAAGAATTTTTCAATTTTGGGTCGCTTACAGAGCTATAAAAGCACCCAAATGAGTTCTTTATAGAAATTTGAGTTTTTTATAGAAATAGAACAATTTTATTCCGAACGGTGGTAACACTGATAACGTCCAAGATGTCATTACCTTCGGTGTGTATTAATTTAAATCGTAATTAATGTTCAGTAAATTTATTTATTTATCTACTTATTTTTATTTCCACTCATTTTTTTTAATGAAACATATGATAAATGTACATATTAAGTAACTTAAACTAGCATATAAACCAAAGTTTAATGTAAATATTGCCACCTTAGCAATTACACTTCAAAATTCCCCAAAACTTGCGAAATTTTATTTTAAAATCAATCTGAAAATTCAAAATAGAAAAACAGTATAAAGAATTCGTTTCAGAAGGCATTTTAGCGACTCGTACTTTCGAAAATTCCCCGCTTCGCGGCTCGTTTTCAAAACTGTACTCGTCTTATAAAATGCGTCTTCTGAAACTAGTTCTTTAATATACTATTTTTTAGTTTGGGTCGCTTACAGAGCTATAAAAGCACCCAAATGAGTTCTTTTATAGAAATAGAACAATTTTTATTCGAACGGTGGTAACACTGATTTGATATTAAGCGTCAAAGCTGTCGTTACGTTCGGCGTGCGTTAATTTAAATCGTAATTAATGTTTAGTAGATTTATCTACTTATTTTATTTCCACCCATTTTTTTAAAAGTTAAACTTATAATAAACGTTCTAATTAAACTTAAACTAGCATTTAAACTAAAATTTAATGAAAATATTGCCACCCTAGTAATTATACTTCAAAATTCTCTAAATTGAAAAACTTGTGAAATTTTATTCTAAATCAATCTGAACAACCCAAAATAGAAAAATAGTTTAATGAATTTGTTTCAGAAGCCATTTTAGCAACTCGTACTTGTATTTGTCTTATAAAATGCGTCTTCTGAAACTAGTTCTTTAATATACTATATTTTTTCTTACTGAGTTTATCTATAATTATACAGTGTGTTCTACAAAAAGTGCCCAACAGTATAGCGACTTTATTTGCAATCTAATCATCAACAAAATATACATGTTATTAAATGGGACACTCTTAGCTACAACTTGGCCAAAAGCAATTATTTTTAATCGGATATTTTTTTAAATTGAAGGGTACCATTTTCTTGACTTCCTCTTGTAGAGAATTTTAAGTACTTTTTAACGGTCTATAGATTTGGTAGGGTTATACTATGAAAAACTATGTAAAAAACCGGTTTGATCTAGTCGGCTGGTCATTTGTAATTCTCTGAAACAAACAATTGGTAAAAATAATAAAGCAAACCTGAAGGCTTAAAAAAGTTCGGTTTGTTTATTAATACTCATCGAAAAATGGAAAACACTAATGAACTAGTCGATATGCTACAAATTTATTTTGAGTGTAAAAAAAGAGTGTTCAAGCGCAAAGGCTTTAGAATTGCACCCAACCGTCGTACGTTCGGAAAATTGGAAGAACGTTTACGGACAACTAGATCTTTAATAAAAGTGTTCGAAACCAAAATTTAGAATTGGGAGTGTTACTTAACGTCGAAGAAGCACCACAAACGACAGTTCACGTAACACTAACACATCTGTTAATCTAGTTCATCACATTTTGAGAAAACATAAATTACGTTCTTATAAGGTACTACATCTTATTACTTAGGATATTCATTTACTTTTAATAATTCATTAGGTGAATTTAGTTCAACATTTACAACCGAATGATACTGCAAAACGACTAACCTTCTCAAATTGGTTTTTAAACTCATGCCAAGCAAATCCTAATTTTCTCATGAAAACTCTGTGGTCCGACTAATGCACCTTTACCAACATTGGAATGTTTAATCGGAATAAACGTTATTGCTGGAGCAACGAAAAACCAAAAGAAGTCAGGGAGCGCAATTTTCAGACAAGATTTGGAGTTAATATTTGGTGCGACATCTTTGGAGGAAATGTTTTGGGCCCATTTTTTATTAACGGCACCGTTATATCCGTCTCCTCTCTAACGACTTAGCCACATACCTTCATGAACTAGCATTGATTGTGAGACAGAATGTGTTGTTTCAGCAAGACGGTGCTCTTGCCCATAACGTCAATTAGACTGGACATTGTTTGAACCAAATGTTTGAACAGAATTGGATAAGTACTTACGGCCCAGTTCCGTGGTGTCCTCGTTCTCCCGATATAACCCCGCTCGACAAAGTTTTTACAATAATATCCCAAACCGTAGACGAGTTAAAGGACCGAATTAGACAGACTATCTTTAATATTCGTGAAGATGTGCTAATTCGGGTAGCAAATAGTGTTAGTAAACGATGCAGTTAATCAAGTGTTTTTTATCTTGAGTCATTATGAGTAATGATGTGTTTTTTTTAAGTTTTGTTTACATGACCTACTACCTCAAACAAGTTTTTTCAATTTTTGAGAAATTTTCTTATAGTAACCCTATTAAATGTTGTGAAGAGTGAAAAGTACTTAAAATTCTATACAAGAAGAAGCCAAAAAAATTATACCCTTCAATTTAAAAAATATCTGTGACGTCACCACAAACAAATGAAGGTGATTAAAAAATTACTTTTGACCAGTTGTAGCTAAGAGTGTCCCATTTAATAATATGTATGGTTTGTTGATGGTTAGATTACAAATAAAGTCGCTATACTCTTGGGCCTCTTTTGTAGAACAGACAGAGCTGCTAATATTCATTATAGCATCACTATTTAGTAATTTTTTATGACGTGCAAACTGCGTGTTATAGTTGGTGCATATTTTTTCTTGGGTACTTTCCATGCTTACTAATCTGACAATTTACGGTCATACATGGTATTCATACACACTTTACACCTTCTACCAATAGCTATGCTAAAATATTTTCCGTTATGCTATAAACCAAGAAAAAGTTGGGGCTGTTTCTATATTTGAACTCCCTGAAATTTTACGCCTTTGTACATTTTGACAGCACATCAAACTCAGCAAAATTTTAAAAATCAAGATTTTTTGTTTAACCGTTTCGAAAGCTTTTTCGAGATATGTTGATTAAAAAAATTAGTGAAATTTTTCTATGTAATCACATTGCACTGTTTCAGTGTGGGTATCTAATTTAGGGGCACCCTGTATAAAAAACAATAATACCTGTCTAATGGACATACAAAACAAAAATACCGTACACACCTTCATTGCGTGCTTGTGGTTAAGAGTGATTCCATAGAAAAGATATGTTTCAGTCACATTCGTAATTTGACGTTATGGTCAATTTGACTTTGTGCTCGCATTTGAGGTTATGGTCAAAATTAGAAATTTAACATTGTTGTCAGATTTCACGATGTGGTCGGTTATGGGTTTGACGTTATGGTCGTTTTGACGTTATTGATGCTTTGGGATTTCTAACTTTGATTTTCATGAAGCTTTGTTTTAACAATTTTTTATATTGGATCAAATAAATGCCCCACCCATTTTTGAGACTTGTTCGTTTGCTTTTTTGGCGTCCCATAAATTATGAATTGTCTCTTTGTATGGTTGATATTTTTTTTCATGTGATCAGGGATAAACGTTGTTGGTTTGGTAGGTTACAGTGATTACAATTTTTTTCACTTAAAAATTACATGTTTTCAGGTAATCGAGGGTAAACGGTGTTGGTTGGTAGATTACAGTTATTACAATACCGACTTTGGCGAAACCATTAGGGTAACTTATTGGTCTATCCGCGCTCCAAAAACTTAGCACCACTCGACTCAGCACACTTTATATAGTTCACACAAACAGGTACAGGCCAATCAGGGTTGGGGCCGGTTACTTCCATATCGCATATTTGTTTGTGTTACTATTATAAACATATTGAGGTTATATTATATTACCATTGAATTACGCATATGTTCTGTGTATAATGTAGCAGTTAAGTAAGGACATGAAAACCTACTTAAACGGGCAAGGTATACATTTCTTGACCTAAATAATGTAAAAAGGATTTTTTGTTTCCTTTTTTCTTTTATATAATTTCAATACGAATATTACGTAAGAAATGACTACGGCAAACAGCATCGATCGGCAATTTAATTAGAACACGTATTTGACGGTCCAAATATTCGGCACTCCCAATAAAAAGTTAATAACGCGTTTAGGCCCGTTGCGTTCGCAAATAAAATTCTAAAACGATTTTGGAAATTGGCAGCAAAAAAAGGATACGGTTATTGATTCATTAAGATATTACAAAGAACACGTATTTCCGCATAGTAAAATTTATTTCGAAAAATGCCGTAATTCCATATAAACGATAAAAAATGTAAAGAAAATTATAATTTTACGCGTAAAAAATGTAAATGATAGTAATTTCGTTTTTTTTTCAGCTGACCAAATAAATCCACTTAGTAGACTCGAAAAAGCTCCATCCACGCCTCCTTCTCACGATGGTAAGTTAATATTATTGCAGTGAATCACGATGATTCCTTAGAACGCGTTTATTTAAAAAAATTAATTATTTAAACCGAATTCCCATCGGCTTATAACAAACAGAAATCGTTATAAGTTAATGACAATTATAACGCGGTGCTGGTGTAAAATTAAAGACGTTCGTACATAAAAGCGACTAAGCTACTGTACTTAAAAGACTGGTAATTTTTGTTGTTTCTTTAAAAGATGAAATGTTATTCACATTAATTGGTTAAGGTATAAAGACATTCTGTCAATAGCCGAAAGTTGCTGGAGAATTTTATTGAAAAGATAAGGCATTTGTCGTAATAAAAGTGTCCCCTAAGGAAATATTATGCGTATAAAAAACCCTAAGCAGTGTTTAACCCTTTTTAATAAAGAAGGTAATCACGTGTCGGGGGTTACGAGACACGATGCCGCCGATTGTTAAATTATAAAACATGGTAATATATTAGGAAGTAAATCAGAGAACTTGTTCACGGTGTTTACCCTTTTCATTTCCGTTATACGACCCCTTTACAATACCAATCGCCATGTCGTTTTTTAGTCGTCAAAATGTCCGCGTTTAATTTATACAAATGCTAATGGTTTATGATATTTTTTACGCTAAAGGTAAATGTAGTTATACACCCTTTTATAGCTTAAAATGCACCCTCGCGCGCTTCTATTTTTTTGATTGAACGACGGTGAAATACGATCTTCTATGATTGATTGATGGTCGGATTGCGTTCATCTGTAAGTCTTTTAACTGGCAAAATTACGTTTTAATGCCGAATTACTCGGGTGTTAACGTTAACCGACCAAACATTTTTAATAATTAAACTTAAAAAGATGCACCAGCAACGCGCAACGAAATCGAAGTCAACACTCGGATTGAATATAAAACAGCATATTCAGATCAAGTTAAACTTCCTCGAGCATTTAAATATCGCGGATGAAGAATTTCGTACAGGAATATGTAAAATAGCGAGGTCCGACTTTTTAACTTGTGCGTGCTTCGAATAGCATTTTACAATTTGTAGAGAAAAAATTGTTGGCAAAAATTCGGACTAAAAAATCGATTTAATTGGTTTCTGTATAAATTACGTTGTTTTTTTAAGTGGCCTCCTTTGATCAAATCGACGAATTCACTATTTATACGAAGAATGATTTGAATCCTAAATGTATTCAAAACGAATTCAATGTCACTTTGAATAACAAAACACTGCCGACAATAAAAATATACTACAGCATTACCTTAAATCTTTACAGTCTTTTCGGAAACATTTGAATAAATCTATTTTATCGCTTTTGTTACAATTTCATTTTTCACATTGCGATCATTAATGCAAAAATGTACCGTGTACTTAGCTTTCACTGCTCTTATTGAAATTCGTCGAGCGTCTCATAACACACGGTGATTCACTTTACCAAAAACTAATAAAAAAATGTACGTACAAAATACTGGTCTCTATTTGGTAAAAAAATTGTGTTACTTTAACTTTTCGCCATAATCACGTTTATAATGAAAAATAGCTAAATTTTATACACATACACTGTGTTATGTTATTAATACTCATTATGTCTATAACTTGGTTAAAAGCCGTACTTGATTCGGAGTATGTTTTTGTAGTATGTTTTTGTAGTCCGTTATTTTAGGTTTTTTTGGGTTTAGAGTAACAGAAATATACAAAATTTTAAAGTTTTTAATATCAAGACGTTTTACTGAAAGTCAATTGCAGAACCATTTTATTTTAATAGAAACATTATCCAGATTTTTTGATGAATGTTATTTGAAATAAAACTAAGTAGCCGTTACTATTACATATCATTTTGTTTTAGATTACATTTATTGATTTAATCGCAAAATATCGTTTCATCTTTTCTGATGTACGCTAATGAATAATAATTTTTTTTAAATTTTATTAAGTCGATTCATAAAGAATTAGTTTGTTTATTAAAAAACCTCAGTATGTAAGTACATTGAATCACAAAAGTATCAGAAAAATATTTGCATCAAAAGTTATCGTCACTACCACTAAACTGAAGGTTTTGAAGTTTAGTGGAGGAAATGACCTTGATATTGAAAATTGCGTGACATTGTGGAAGATCCAATCAAAATTTAGTATTTAATATTATTACCACACCAGCACAAACATCGAAAACTTACTCGTTAACTAACATTAAAAGTAGAAATATTTTGACAACAAAACTAACCCCAAATTTAATAAATGTCTCTCCTTACTTAAATTGTTTTTTTCTTCAAATGGTAATGTCATGGAATTTTCTTACTAAATACCACTTGTGTGTTGATTGAATCCATAAATTTTTTCTCGTGAATGTCAAAAAAATGTAATTATTCACTTTTTAACAATCACTCAAAAAAAATTCCGAAAACAATCACCACACTCCAGATAAGTAAAAATTATCATAAAAATATTATTGTATCTAGTATAAATCGTCTAAAATTTGTCTAAAGAAATAGAAAATTTAACGTATACCCAAATTTTGTTGTTTTTATTCCTTTTGTTGTACTTTCTAGTAAACGATTGAAGAGAACAATCTTCACTATCTTAAGAAGTAAGAGAAATTAAACTGGCGCATTATAGATTTAGTCTCTGGATGATGTTTGATGGAGATGGCACAGATTAAACTGTAGTGTTTATAGTCACCACTACGTTATGATTTCTATATCTTGTTTTAAATTTTGATAAAAGACAGAAAATTTATTGCAAACAATAGTGTATTGTCTCTTGTATGTAGGTATCGGTGCATCTCTCGAAAAAACATCAATTGAGTACTTGTTTCCAACACGTTTTGGACTACATCAAACTTCCCGATAGACTCCATAAAAAATTTGGAAACCACTGATGTAAACTATCTTAGAACATTGTCTTTAACAGAAAAACGGTTTAATTTTCACCAAAATGTTTGGAGAAGTGAATTTTATTTTTAAAAAGGCAATTTGTATGTTGATCAAATTGCTTCTCAATGTGATATCACTATAATTTTTTTTAATGACAAGCTGATGTTTCTAATAGAAGGTTTAGCATGTATAATATAATATAAAAAATAGAGCCACCTTCGATAAGAACAATTTTGGAAAAATAATTGCTTCTTGCAATTTAAAGTAAAATGGTTCACCATTTAACGAACACTCGGCAAAAAATATTTTTAATTTGCTTGGGTGTGATGACTAAACCAGAACCCAGATAGATAAATGTCCTAAAGTTAGTATCTTAGCTACCTATACAATTTTTTAGCGAAATATAGGTAATTTTATGAAAAATCGACTTCCGAGTTCATACATGCTAAGAATTTTTTTAAGAAATGTACGTCAACCGACAAAAGTGCAAATCTTGGGCCAGGTGGAATCTAATACTTACAAAACGTTAATTGCACTTCTAAGATTGTAAACAACAAAATGTTGAAGCCGATTTTTATTAAGAAAATCTTGCTAAGTAGTGAAGATTTTTTTAAGATAAACTTTGGTGGGACTTACCTTAACTACACAATTTTTTTTTGCGAAAAATGCTAAGAATCGTTTAAAGAAATTGTTTAGAAATTTTTTATTATTTTTCTATTTGATTTATTGCCATTTTCAGGTTAACATAACCAACCAAACCTAATCTAACATAACCTAAACAAAATAACGTAACTTAACCTAACATAACATAAGATAACCTAGCCTTACCTAACATAAAATTATTTTATGTTTCTAAACATAATATAAAAAAAAGTTGAGTTATCCAAACCAAGAACTTTTTTTACATATTTTGTCAAAATATTTTCTTAGCGAGGAGGCTACATTGTTCACATTAATACCCTACAACAAAAATTAAAAAAAAATATAAAATTTACTCTCCATTTACACTCATAAAAAATAAAATCGACCTGTACGGGAAGAGTTTTTACAAAATTATAAATTTTCTTAGATAACTTTAAAAATGGAGACTCTTACGGTTTGATAGGAAATAAATGGTTCACTCTGATTTTTTGTTTCCGAATGTAACCATGATTTGAACTCGTATGAGTTCATAAATATTTATTTGTTTGGCTTGTGTAATTAAAATTTTTGAAGATATTGTTAACACCAAAAATTGCACGTAATCTTCTTATCTTGGTAGTTATTTATCTAATTAAAAAATTGTGTACAAACAATTAAAGTGAAATCAACTTTTATAAAAAAAAGTATTAAGTAATATAGTTTTGAAAGTATTGTACAAAAAATCAAAGGTGCGCAAATATAGTGCCTATTTATCTAATCAGATGATTTCCACACTATAGAGGTTTATACTGATCTTCTGGGGCACCATACATAACACTTACATCACAATACGATATTTAAAATGTACCATACGAATAAATAAATAAAATTTTCAAAATTTAAGGTGATGATCTGAATTTATAAAAAAATTAAAACCACATTTCATCAATAGTTAGAGATATCGTATTTAGTTGAGAGATGATCTAGTCATAATGACCTTGAGAGCAACTGAAAGTCACTGAAACTTTTTATGTTGCAGATAATATAATATCTTTGGTTATTTTTGCTATGTTACCAACGTATTCAAAATTCGGTTACACTAAATAAAAAAAATATTTATTTTGTGAACTGCATCTAGGTGAATTTGTTTCAATTTATGCAATTGCTATTCTCTGTTTTTTCTCATCTCTTGCATTGAGCAACCCATTACATATTTGACTCCTACATTTATTTTCTTTTTTCTCTTCCAAATTTTTTATTTTCGTTGTTAGTGCTTATTGTTTACCGTACATATAGTTTTTTTTATTTCTTAATAATGAATTATACTTTTTTCTCCGCGACGATTTATGTTTTCTTGACATTGGTGTATTTATGGCTTTTTGTTTTAATTGGATATCATCTTCATAGGTTCTGCTGCCTTTTGTTTTTATTCGTTATGGTTTATTTTTATTGGTGTTAGATTGTGTTTTATTTTATTACTTTGCTAATTGTTCGTTTATTATAATCTGTATAAACTTCGCTACAGTTTGTATTGTTTTAATTAATTTTATATTTACTCCTACATAATTCCTCTTTTGATGTTATGAAATGCTGCTTTTAAATCTATGCATGTTAATATTAGTGTTGTATTCGACTCTTTGCATCAGGTTCTTTAACGTTTTTTATTGTCTATTGTTTCTGGTTTGATCTAAATGCTGCTTGTTCTTCAATTACTTTCGGTAAGCAAATTGCTTCACAATTATCACAATGTGTGTGTTCTTCATTTTTATGTATTGTCAATATAAGATTTTTCTTCCATTGTCCATTCTTCCTTATAGGTTATTTTTCACATTTAATGTAACCATCTTTTTCGTACCTTTTATAGCCAATTGATCATCCTCATATACTTAATTTTCTCATCTTGTACTAATATGATTTATTTTATCTTCTATATTGATAAATATGTTTGATATTTATTATTCATATCATTATTTAATGTCAGACCACCACATTTTAATACTGTAACATAAAATCAATAATTTTAAAGACATACTTGATAATGGAAGACTAATGTCTTTGGAAACCCGTCGTATTAAAATTAAAAATTATATAAGGATTTAGGTGTACGTATTACTTCAATTAAACACAATCCTCATGCACTCAGAAACAACTGATAATATATTTGATTGTTATTTTTTTATCTTTTAATGTACCTGATACTATTACAGCAAATTATAGTTGCTTTTTCCTTTTTGTTCTATTTTTAACATTGTAATATTCATCTTCATCTTGCCTCTTTTTAGACTCATTTTTTGAATATTTTGTTTATTTTTGTTCTCGTTTTTGCCTATTTGCAGTTTCGTCTCAACTTCATTTTATTTTACATTGTTGTTTCGTTTTTCTATGTCCATATTTCTTGTATTATTATTAATTTTGTATTTTATCTTTAGCTGTACCTAAATTAATTTATCTGAATATTTTCATTTAGGTACATGATTTACCCACCATTTATGATTTGAACTAAATCCATGTTCAGAATAGTTACTACTTGGTCTACGTTGTACATCATATTTTGTGTATTTTATAAAGTTTATTATACTTTTATCATTTTTGTGCTGCACAGGTATGTTTATCTTCTGTTCATTTTAGTGAAGTTATTACGTATTTATTCAAAATTCTCCCATACTTTTTTATTTGTATTTTCTATTTTCGCCAGATTCTTCTTTCTTTCTTTTTAAGTTTTATAATATTTATATTTAGTTCTTTCATTCTTCTTTTTCATTTACTTATATTGATATTTATTGGTGTTTTAATTTTAGTTATTTAATTTTTTGCTTTTTGTTGTTCATTATTGTTTGTGTTATTAATATAACTATTTTTATGTATTGTTTTTCTTTTGTTATTTATGTTCGCACATGATAAATAGTTCATAACTATTTTTTACATAAACATAGGCCGAAGTTATTGTTTGGAATGCTAATTCTTCATCAAAATATTTCGCATTAAAATTTAGTAATATTTTTTGTAAAATTATATGATTCTAAGCTAGTAATCAAAAAAATTGTATATAAACCACGATAGAGAAGATTTTCCTCAGCTAAGGAGTATAATCTCCCGAACAATATCAACCTTGGTTACGATATACATTTTAAATAATTTAATGAATCGTCTTTCTGGTTATTACTTACTCGTATTGTTGGTTGCCTTCAACTGCAAAAGTAAATCTGTAAGGGAAACGGATAACGAAATATACTTTTTGTAGCAACCATAATTATTATTACCATTTATAACTATTCTGTATGATGTAGAAATATTCATAGTAGTATGTTATGTAGTATACAATTTATGGGCATCAGTCTAATAAAAACATTTATTTACTTGCAAAAAATGCATTCTTTAGATCTTTATAAAAAAAAGTCGTACCTAGTACTTGTTGCACATGATATTTTGCAAACGATGTCGTTGGAAACACCCAAATAAAGCGATCAATTTTTTCGTTTTTTAGTAATATATAAATGTAGATGACCTGCCCCGGGCAACCATGAAATGTAAAACCTGGAGCAATCATGAAATTCGAGGCGGAGCCTCACCAAAACACGCTTTAAATAATTTTTAGCACAATTATATTCAGAGAAAATTATTTTAATGAAACACTTAATTTTTTTTAATAATTGAAAATTTAATTGAATATAAAATTATACGATTTACATCAACGGTTTTTTGTTAGAATTTAATAATTTTAATTAACCTCTAATACTTACCTAAATAAACGGTTGCAATTGCGCAAGTACCTACTTGCTTTACGAAAGAAAATTTTTGAAATGGACCAATTAATAAATACATATTTTGATATTTTCTAATTCTCCGGGAATTATTTTTTCTCGCTAAACTGGCTTCCGACGTAAATATTGAAAAAATTTCTGTTAAGAATTCTAAAGCAATCTCGAAATCTATTTTCAAACTGTAATATTGAAAGTTCTTGCACAAAACTCAAATTTGATGGGCCGTGTCACTGCAGTGTTCACGATACTTTACATGACGTCATCAAAGTTTGTTGCGTAAACCCTATTTAGCTATCCCTGGGGTTGCCGTGGCAGCTATAGAAAATTTTTATCTTAATATGTTCTACATTTTTTAATATGATTGTTAAAAAGTAATAAAAGTATAATTACGTTAAATTAAAAATTGTAAATTAACTAATAGATAAACATAATTCGCGTCTGGTGTCACATTGTTATTTAATTTACAAATTTCTATCCTTTTTTCCGTTTATCTGTAATTTAAATTTTCACGACTAAATTTTGAAAGAGAATTTAAATCTTTTTGAATTTTTGCCCAATTCTGATCATCTTGGTATTATTAAAATAATAAAATAAAATAAAATACTATTTTTTTCGTCATTGTCGTGACGGCGCTTGGACCGGTCCATTATATGTCGTCATGCAATAGCTGTGCTGTTATATTTTATGTTCTTATTTACCTTCAATAATGTTTACACACTTAATTAATATTATTACATGTGAATACTAGGGTGGGTAAGGGTTGGTATGTTTAGGTTTTAGTGGTTTTCCTAAACCTTGAAGTAAATGCTTTGCCAAGACGAACCATTCCACTATTAAACACGGTTTCGTCACCACACTATACAGGTTTTACTGATCTTCTGGGGCACCATGCATAACACTTACATCACAATACAATATTTGTATAATGTACCATACGAATAAACAAATAAATAAAATAAAATATTTAGAATTATATATTTTTAAAAATATTATTTTTACATTGTTATATAGGCTGTTAATTAAAACTTTACAAACTTTAGTAAGAAAAAAATAATACACTTTAATCTAATCTAAGTTTGTAAGATTTTCCTAAATATATTATTTCAGTAAGAATTGTGGTTTGTACGGTCGGAGTTATTATTAAAACAAAAACGTCTTCCAAGATTTGACCGTGTCGGAAAGGTAACTTAGGTGCAAACGTTTCGCCACCTATCGTAAGGGACTTTATCAGGGGGAGACTTCTATCTTAGTTGACACGTTGATTACCTGACTTTTAGTAGTCTACTTTGAACTTTAATTGGTTTGTTTGTTGCTTGCGCGGATGAAGCCCCTTACGATAGGTGGCGAAACGTTTTTGTTTTAACAATACTATTTTAGTGATCAAATCGACTGCTTCATTAAATAATAAAATCACAATTTAAATCAACAAAACTTGTTGTCCCGTGTTTTTTTTTCACTTATTATTAGATGTTATTAGTCAATAACATTGCTATATTTGTTTAATGGCGCGGTTTAAATAAATGAAAATTGCACATTGTTAAGCAAATGACGACCATTATTTTCGTTTTTTGCGACTAATGTTGATGAAGTCTGTATACTATTGGCGCGGAGTAATAAATCATAATTGCTTGAAATAATTCTTTATTTTCTTGTGAAAGCAGTACTTCTACGGTTAAGTAAAAATCAATAAATTCTAACCAAAATACGATCATTGTGCCGCTCTTGCAGCATATCGACCCATCTAGAGTCTGAGAACAATAGCTTAATCTGTGTAAACACGTTTCCATCAGCCCAGGTACTGACGAAACGAGAATCATAGCCGTAGATGTGGGTATTATACCAAGATACAAAAATAATGGTATATAATACGTAAGAAGTAAAATTTGTAATGTGATCTACTATACAAATAAAATAAGTAACATATAAAGGTAGATTTTACTATTATAATATATTTACCTAGTAAAAATATGAATTTCCTAACGTATCAGGTACCTACGCCACTGCAATACGGGAGATTCGATAATTCTGACAGGTTTATTACTCCGCGCCAATAGTAGGTATACTGAGTATAGTCAAGTAATTAAAAATAATTGTGAAATAAGCTACATATTTAATATTTATAACATAATAATTGAAATATATTCCTACTTATTTATGATAAATTTTCCGAACACCACTCGCTTGGAAAAACTTTAAATTGATTTGTTCTTTTGTCATTTTTGTCTCGTGACGTCAAAATTTAACCACTCGGAACCTTATAGGTATAGAATAAATTTCTTGTGTACCTAAATAAAAAGTTTTAAATTTCGAAACTCTAAAATCATTTGTCACTATACTATACCATACACCAAAGAGTGTAGAGTTTTTATATTATTCCTTGTATACCGGTGTCCCAAACTGATTTGACCACCCTATTACGTGATGACGAATACATATATTTGAATAAAAAAAGAACTATTTTTTATAGCTGCCAATGCACGTTAATATTGGCTGTAAAAATTACCCCTACTTTAACTACCCCTCCCTCCCTTAAAATTTTAAATAGCACTCCCTACATTTTTTATACATTGATGTATAAAAGAGTCTTTTTTTTCCTAATTAGTGACCGATTTGATTCTGTAAAAATTTTTATAATCCTAGACATAACATGCATCAAAATGTATAAAAAATATAGGGGTGTTATTTAAAATTTTAAGGAAGGGGTTGTCTTTTTACGGGAAGTAGGGTAATTTTAACAGCCTATATTAACGTACATTGGCAGCTATAAAGATAGTTTTTGTTTTATTCAAATATATTTATTCGTTATCACGTTATAGGGTGGTCAAATCAGTTTAGAACACCCTGTATATACTCGTAATCCCGTTCAAGGAGTTTAGTAAGTATGTTGGCATTACATTTTTGGATTTTTCTGTCAAAGTAATTGTAATCTTAATAGTATTTCAATTTTGACTAATTTGTCAATCACGGCACACTGTATTTGATATTTATGATAAATCAACCATTTTTTGAAAGAACTTCAAATAATTCAAAAAGTGTACACTTTAGCCATTGGAAATGCTAATACATGACGCATGATAATCAAAAGAAAATCATTAATGTTATAATATACACTATATTCTGTTTAAAATAAAATGAAAGTTGTCGGAGTTTAATCTCTTGTTTGAGCACCCTGTACAATTTGAAACATTGTAGATTATCCATAGATAAGGAAGTTACCGTATGGGAGATATTAATTTTCAAATTTGGATTAGTTTTGGTATAATATTTTTAAATTCGAAATAGTTCAAAAATATGAAATATTATCTTAAAATAAAACATGACATGCTATTTAAAATAAGAAAATTGAAGTGTCATTATTTTCATTAAATAGTACACTTCTGATACGCCCTATCTGCAAATTTTTAGTTTTAACATAACATGAAGCACCCTGAATGTAAAGGTTGTCTAGACTGACTTAAGAATAGTTATTTACCAAACGAGTTCGGGAAATTCTTCTCGAAAAAGTTAGGTATTATATTTTTTGTAACGAGTAACTGTAGTAATAATTCATAAATAAATAAATTCACAGCTGCTTAGTTTTTGTGTTTACAAGAAATTTGAGTTTGTAGCACTGTTCCGCCTATTGGTGGACAATTTGCTTTGCGTCGTCAACTAATATACCAACCTAACAAAATTTCCCTATTTCCTCGGAAATTAAAAACACCGCGTTGCGGGAAATGGAACTTCCGTGCATTGAGAATAACCGGGAAATCAGTAACCTTAGGCTATGAGTATAAAAAAGTATTTAAAGTATGACTCTCTAGCATGACTCATCGCATTTCTTCTAGTCTTCATACATGCTCTGGGAAGTCTACAACTACAAAACTATTCAAGCGCTCCGTCGATGAAACACTTTGAACTGCGTCAATTGTCTCGAAATGGTACCATTGTTCTGAAGGATCTGAAACTATATCTGGACTGCAAGTGGTTTAAGTAGAATTGCCACATTGTGATTGATTATTCAGGAATTGACAATCCTTTTTTGATTCGGGAAACCTTCTTCAACTGTGGGACATATTTTTCACCAAAAAATTTGACTCTTTATTTGCGCATGCGAATTTTTTGGTTCAGCATCTTGTTCATTTTCAAAGTATTCTCTGCTTTCTGCATAAATCGCAATTAGTTTTAACAAGCCGTTAACAATTTGTTAGCCACCAATCAGTGACTTAGGTAAAATTTAAGTTTTAACCAATCAGAAGAGCAGTTAATTAACAATGGATTTAACTAACTTTTATGCAACCGGGCATTATTGAATTAAAATTACCGCTTTAAACATAGAATATAATATTCGATACAGTATGAAATAAATAGGTTATGTTTTTGTAAGAATTTATCCAATTATAAACTCAAAAAATTTACCAAAAGTTCCTTGTGCAACTGATATTCCGGAAGTAAAACAAAATAATTGTCGATCCTCAAAGAGTTAGTTAAACAAGATTATTTGTATCGCACTAGCAGTACGCCTCACAATTAGCGCCTTATGCATTAATTCTAGGTTTCTTAATATTTGTAAAATTCTATGATATCGCCGTGTTATTTTTTGTGTCTAGCGTGGACAATAACTAAATCGTCACGGTTTTATTCTCTATTTATACAGATTAGTATTTTTAGCGTACTACCATTACGTATATGCATAACCGAGCGAGAGTGTTTTGTTGTATTTAAACTAAAAAAAACTATAGCAATAAAAATTTTGCGATTTACTTTGATTTAATAACTAATTTATCTACTTAACTCAAGAATTCAACAAACCGACTGTAGTTATTGAACAATTAAAAAATTAATTTATTTCTTATAATATGGATAAAAACTAACTGGCGTAATTTTCCAATACATCAACGAGTGAATTGTTAAGTCTTGCACAAGAGATGATAAGAAATGCGGGGTGATAACACATTCAGGGTGTCCGGCCCCGTGGCTGAAAACAGCTATAAGAAATTTCACACCGGTTGAATTTTGATATTTAGGGATGCAGCGGTCACTTAAGTAAAATTCACCAAGCGTGAAAATAGCTCTGCATCGCTTTTGCGAAATATAAATCTAAGTATGTGTATGAATATACATTCATAATATAAAAAGCGACGCGTCATATAATTTAAGTGTAATATTGTTTACTGTAAAATACATAAAAATTTGCATACCGTATAATTCTTATCAGAATCGTGTAATTAATGAGGCAGTACGTACTTTATCAATAAATAAACCTATAATCAGCGCTTATTAACGGTAAACGCGATCTATTGTAGTAATTGTTATGGATTTTATTGCAGATTGTGATGCAAACGGTGATATCAGCGGAGATGATCAGAGCATTACAAGCGATCACAACCCAGCCGATCAGAATGATGCAGATTCGATGGACTCTGATAAAGTCGGAGCTCTTAACTTGGTAAGCAATTTTCATCAAAACTTTATTAAATTTTCCTATCAAATATTGACATATCGAAATCGAAAGATTTATCCCTTGGGTTGTTAGCGAACTGTTCTTTTTTTCGACAAAACATTTGTTCGCAATAAATCTAAACTTAGACAATTTCAATTTGAACAAGGAAATCACTTTAACCCCTGCAAAGTTAAAATGTTTAAATTCTTTAGGGAAAACGTCTCCCCCTTTATGCAATTTGAATTAAAGAAGTCGTTTATTAAATGAATTTTTAAATTGCAGGTTACTGGAGATCCGACCCGAGCGACAACTCCAAATTCGTCACAAGTTACAAGTTCTAGTCCCGGCGTAGGCGCAGCTTTAGCAGCTTTAGGAGGTCTCGGCGGACTTTTAAGCAACCCCCTTCAAGTACTCGGAGGTCTACAAGCCTTTCAAAACTCTTCGAGTTTGCAACAATTACAACAACTCGCTATGTTGCAACAAAGCCACGGAAATCCACAAGCCCAGTTTTTTTTTGCAAAATCAGGTGCGTAAACATATCTACTTCCATTCCTTAATCACCATCTTTATCTAACTGTGGTGTCGGTCTTTAAGGGTTTTCTTCAAGGATTTCCACGCACTGGTTTTTCCTCTAGAGTTCCTCATTCTATGCAGGTGTGTCGGATTCTCTCCCTATTTTCTAGCATATGCATGCTTTTGTTCTGCTCAAAAACGTTTTTGCTAAAGCGGAGTTTCACGCAGGTCCACCAAATTGCGCAGGCAGCTCAGCAACTACAACAGCTTCAGAAGGCGCAACAGCAAAGCCAGCAACAACAGCAAAGTCAGCACAACACGAGCATTCCAAATAATCAAGTACCCCAGGCGCAACAATCGACGCCGCCTAATAATTCGCACATACCAGCTAGTTTATTAACGCCGAGCACTCCAAGTTCGGGAGGACTAACGCCGCAACATTTAAAAACACCTTCGAGACTTCTAGAACCTTCCCCGGAAGAAACGACCGATTTAGAAGAACTCGAACAGTTTGCAAAGACTTTTAAACAAAGGCGCATTAAATTAGGTACACGAATAAGTGATGAATTTTAAAGTTTCCGCATCTAATTCGAGTGTTTTTAGGTTTTACGCAAGGTGATGTAGGACTGGCGATGGGAAAACTTTACGGCAACGACTTTTCCCAAACGACGATTTCGAGGTTTGAGGCTTTAAATTTAAGTTTCAAAAACATGTGTAAATTAAAACCGCTTTTGCAAAAATGGTTGGAAGATGCCGACAATACGCTTACCAACCCGGGACAATTAAATAATCCGATGACTACCCCGGAAACAATTGGCAGAAGACGTAAAAAACGGACGTCGATAGAAACTAGTGTTCGCGTTGCTTTGGAAAAGGCTTTTTTGCAAAATCCTAAGCCGACCTCAGAAGAAATTTCGATGTTGGCCGACGGTTTGTGCATGGAAAAAGAGGTTGTTCGAGTGTGGTTTTGTAATAGAAGGCAAAAAGAGAAGAGAATAAATCCTCCTACCGCGGCTCTCGGTTCACCTTGTTCGGTAAACAATAGCAACAATGCTATGTTCGCAATCGCAAATTCGTTGGCTACAAGCCCACTTTCGCTGGTGACATCTAGTGGACATTCCTTTAATCCCAACGTTATGGTCAAACAAGAATGACCTCACGCCAATTATTTTACAGATCACTTTATAGACTAGTGTGTGCAATGTAACTGTTAAACGCATCCCGGTTTATTACACGTGTAGTGCTAGAATACAGAAACAAACTTTCTAAGACGCGTTCTGGTATATGTTCTTGAAAATAGTTTTTCAACTCAGTCACGATGTTTAGTCGAACTACGCTATGTGCAACTTATTTATTTCTATTATTATAAATATCATTATTTGTACGTATGCACATTTTTCCTTGAGTATCACTTGAACAGTCTTCCATTTTTTAAAAGTTCCTAAAACGATTTTTGACTGCTGAGTGAAAAGAAACGAAATTGTTTATACCAAAACATGTTTTGTTCATAAGGTAAGTATGAATTCTATATAAATACAAGACGATCGTTAATGGTTTCTTTTGTTCGTTACATATTTATAAATTCGCGTTCATATTTACTTTGTGGGTTGTTCTTACGTATTTTTATTAAATCTAATCAAAATTCCAATTGACAAATTGCGCTTATTAATGAAGCAGGGTCTCTTTAATAATATTACAGAATGAGCGCTATCTGTCGATATGTATATCTTAACTGTAGATACTATGTTGTATGGTGAAAAATGTAGATAATTAAGATTAGTATTAGTTGTAGGTATTTGTTAGAACAGTAATTAACTCAAAAATTTTTATTAATGTCTTGTATTGATGTAAATATAAGCAATCGATTTTAATGGTTCCAGTTTTATGTGAAGGACCAATTTAGAATTCATAAAAGTTCCTAAGTAACTATACATTTGTTGATATTTATAATTTTTGTGTAGGTATTGAAGTGATATCAACACTATTTGTTCTGGTTTTGTTTTATTTAAGCACCTAGACTGATTATTTTATTTTTCGTTTTGCAAGAGACATTGTAGTAAAATAAACGAGAATAGGGTCCCATTTTATTTATTTATTATTATTATATTTTTGTTCGATGAGTTTTTTATTTTTTTAAAAAATAAAGGGAGAAAAAGACAAACGAAAGCGGTCTGGTAGTTTTTTTTTAATACGGAATGTAAATTAACAAGAAAACTAACGGCCGATATACGATGTGTAAGAGTGTTTGTGTTTCAGAATAGAAAACATATCTTGTATTTACCTAGAAATCGTGTAAAATATCGTAATGTATACAAATTCAATTTATAAAAAATATTTTTATTAACTTAATTTGTACTGTAACATTCTAACAACAAATTACGTCATATCATGAAACAAGAGGCATATTAGATGTATAAAAGTTTAGGAATCTGTGTTAAAGAAATAATAAACCATCACAAAATTGTTAAAAATAACTAGAAAACCGATTTACCAATTTGTAATAATTGTAATTTTAATAACTATCGACTTTCAATAACTATAGATTCCAATTTGTAGATGTGTGTGTAGTAAACATGTGTAATAGAGAAAATACAGTTGTTTCTTACACTAGAGCAAGTTCAATGTTTTTTTATTATTTGTCTTATGAACAACTGCCTAATTAGAGATGTTCATAAGATTATTTTTTTTATTGTATAATCTAATAATAAGAATTCAATTATTCAACTGTATGTATAAGACCCTATTCTGATGTGTATTATAATACTATGGTGGTCTAGGCAATAACTTGTACATTATTTTCATTAAAGAGAAACATTCGTATTAATTTTTGTTCTTAATGTTAACAAACAAAACCCTAATTTATACGCTCCAAAGTAAAAAATTATTCGGTTTCAATTGCAAATGGGCGATAGTGAAATAAAAAGAAAAACAAAGACTTAACAGAAATGTAATCCTATCACAACAAACTATATCATTCACGTAAGTTGTTAAGCGGCCCACTAAGCAATACAATTTTTCTAACGATTTTCTTCGTTTATTCACAACCAAACTGTATTGATACAAGTGCGGTTGCGTTATATATTTGAAAAAAAATGTAGATTATAATTGTTTTCGATGCAGTTGCATACTTATGAAGTAACGCTTTTATACATGAATTGCGAAGTTTTAGTTTATTTTACAAAAGGTAGAAGTTGCAACTAAAACAAATCAATGAACATACGAAGAAATGCAATTTAATTTTTTAAAGATTATGTGCTGCTTGGTTACCCGGAATTGTTATGAATGAAAACCACATTTTAATTTGCATTCTACTTTTACACATAATTTCATTGTCTGACTGGCGCTTGGACCGGTCCATTATATGTCGTCATGCAATGGCTGTGCTGTTATATTTTATGTTCTTATTTACCTTCTATAATGTTTACACACTTAATTAATATTATTACATGTGAATACTAGGGTGGGTAAGGGTTGACATGTTTAGGTTTTAGTGGTTTTCCTAAACTTTGAAGTAAATGCTTTGCCAAGACGAACCAATCTACTATTGCACACGGTTTCGTCACCACACTATACAGATTTATACTGATCTTCTGGGGCACCATACGTAACACTTACATCACAATACAATATTTGTATAATGTACCATACGAAATAAATAAATGGCAAGAATAGATAATAGTTACTTATGATAAGAGCGTATGAAGTAAAGCTTACATCCTAATGTTGCAAGCGTTGAAAAAAAACTCGAATGTGTCATATAATATATGACAAAAACTTGTCATTAGAAACAGATACTAACACATACTAACAAATGCGATTCCGCTTTTTTTAAATTCTAATTTAAAAAATGGGGAATTATGCGACGGGTTCTAAACCGCCGTCCGTATGTAAACACCATTGCTTCAATGCTTATGAAATTTGGCAATAGTTTATAAAGCCAAAAGAACTCTTAACCTACATAGATTCTTCTTAGGAATAATTACAAAAATATTGATTTAACAATTTTTTTCTAATAAGTCAAAAAGTGAACCATATCCTTACAATAAATTAGATATTCGGTTTTGAAAGTAAACCCTTCATTTTCAAGTAGGTAATATAATAATTTAATAAAGTTTTGTTTGCTATAAATTTACATTTTTGCAAAGGCTTTACATTTTTACTTTTTTACATTTATTGGCATTTACACTGTTTTCTTCTTTTCCATACTTCCAACATCCAATCTACTCCCTCTCGTTTTCCACTTAGTATTTGTTCCCTACTCTTGTCCTCCTCTCTTAGCTCGTTACATTCTCTTAATAGATGATCTATATTTTCCCACCCTTTCCCACATAATCTACACTTCCTTTCTTCGTTTTCCATCCAGTATCTGCTTTCTCTCTCTTTGTTACCACATCTAAATCTGGCTATCATTTTTTTCACTTTTCCCTTTCTCCCTCCTGTGATATATTCTGGTCTTTCTTCTTCCATTATCTTCTCATAATTTCTATTATACCTTGAATTTCTATTTTTCTCTCCTTTCTTGTTTTTCTATGTCCTTGTTTCTTTGTATTATGTCCATCTCAACTCCCTCCCCTTTGTCTTAGTCTTTTTACTTCACTTCTTGCATATCCATTTCTCAAATAATAATTCCTCCTATTCTCTTGCCCATATTTCACTTTTTCTCTCTTAATCTCCTTCTAACATTCTTGTAGTATTTTACAGTGTTTCCTTCCTTCCATACGTTGTTCAAACTTCATTGCCCTTTTTCCCGCCTCTATTCTTACTTTTCACTCTTTATTTTTTTCCATTGTTATATATCCTGGTGTGTCTTTATTTATCCCAAGCACCCATTTCCAGTATCTTTCCTGCACCCTCTTCCATTTCCTTTTGTTTCTTTCATCCCCATATTTCCGCTCCGTACAACATTACACTTTTTATCAGTTTCTCCCACATTAGTTTCTTTTTTCTATATCTATTCCAAACGTTTTTCACCCATGCTTCATACCGTACCCAATATTTTCATCCCTTTATGCACCCTGTCTTTCATTTGTCCTTCTTCCTTGTTGTTTTCCTAAACACATATCCTAGGTATGTGAATTCCTTCACATTTTCTATTTCATCCTCCCCCATCTCCACATCACTTTTCTTCCTTTGCCATTCCCTTTCCTGAATTCCATCATATTTGTTTTTTCTGTATTTAACTTTAAGTCCTTTCTTTCTAAATATCTTTTAAAACTTTAATCATTTCCTTCATTCCGTTCTCTTCTGTTCCCATCAACACTAAGTCATCCGCGTATGCTAATGTCCACACTTTTGTCCTCCCAACCACCACGTCGCCCGCTTGGTTTTTCTTCATCATCTCCTCAAGGTCGCTTATATATAATGAAAATAAAACAGGTCATCCTTGTTTTAGTCTTCTTGTTGTCCAAAACTCCTTGCTAATGTCTTCTTTTTCCTTACTTTGCATACTGTTTTATTATACAGGGTGTCCCAAACAAAGTGGTCTATTAGACGTTTATGAAGAACTAATCGTATTTAAATTTTGAAAATTTGTGATATAATATTATTTATATTGATCTTTAGTTTTAAAATAGTTTTGCTTATATTGCACTTCCGGTTGTGCCGGAAGTCGACATCAACTTCTTTATGTTAAATGGAATGATATGTTTTTTATGATATTTTTGTATTTAGCTCCTAATTTAAAATAACTTTTATTAAGGTTTGTAATATCTACTTCGCATAGTTTTTGAAATATCGTTAAATTTAAAAAAAAAATATTGGTTTGTAGGATAGTTTTAAAAATTCATATTTTTGAACTTTGTTAAGATAAAAAATTTATATTTGGTTTCCTTGATATTGTTTACGCAACTCCCGTAAGTAATTGTGAACAACTGGTAGGTCGAATAAATTCGGCAGTTAGAAGAATTAATAGAAGTGAAATTTGAAGAGCTACTACACAAGAAGTGCTACGAAGACTTGTTGGACGTCATTTTGAACAATTTAATAACTAAGTTTTTTGTAGATATTAATTAATTAAAATTAATTGTATTATTTGTTTATTTATTTATTTGTATGGTATTTGTAACCTACATTGCTCCTACCGTTAAACATTTTTAATTTTTGTCTTGCACTGCTACCTAGATTTTGACTTACTACAAATAAATATCTTGCTACCAATGCATACTTATATTTTTTCCATAGTTAGCTAGATATTACCACATTAAAAATAATTTTAGAAAAATACTTCTAAACCGTATGAAATGAGTACAGGTAATGCTTATATCAATCGATCACAAAAAAATTTCTGAATCAACCTGTTAAATAATATTTAGTATGTTCTATTTAAAAAAATTGATTTGTTGCTATTTGAAGTTGGCTTACTTTGAGAATCAATGGTGGACGTCCTGAATACACTGAACGTATTTTGACCACAGTAATGAATGAAACTAAGCTTCTGTTATAAGAAAACCAAACATAATTTTTTTACCTTAATAAAGTTCAAAAATATGAATTTTTAAAAAACATCCTACAAACCAATATTTTTAAAAAATTTAACGATATTTCAAAAACTACAAACCTTAATAAAAGTTGTTTTAAATTAGGAGCTAAATACAAATATATCATAAAAAACATATCATTCCATTTAACATAAAGAAGTTGATGTCGCTTCCGGCACAACCGGAAGTGCAATATAAGTAAAACTATTTTACAATTAAAGATCAGTATGAATAATATATTACCACAAAGTTTCAAAATTTAAATACGATTAGTTCTCCATAAACGTCTAGTAGGCCACTTCCTTGTCCCCCTTTTTAAATATCGTGCATATCAGTAAAGTTCTTCATCTCCTCGGTATATTTCCACTATGACTTACAAATAAAATTTGGATAGATATTGGGTTTTAATAAATTTAATAAAATTAGTCATTTCAGTGTGTCTGGTGATCTGGCATTTTGTATCAAATTATACAATTTCAATAGTGCTAATTTTTACCTTAAATTTTAAGTAAGAATGGAAGAGCACCATGATCTGACCAAATCCGATCAAGCGAAGACCTGTCAATTAGAAACCGAGGCCGCGGCCGAACACCACAAGCAGTTGCTGTATGTTTGGAGTGAGTGAAAGTTAATTTGTAAAGTTTAAAATCGCTTTTTGGAAACATGACATTTTTGACAACGAAGAACAAGGTGTGAAAAATCTCAAAACATGATTGTGTACACAAACGATAAGGTCACGTCTTCTTGTGGAAGGGTTATATGTTCGAAGACCGCTAGCATGTGCTTTGGGATCTCTACGACTGGACACTACTTTTGTTTACTGATGAGTGAAGATTCACTTTGCAACCAAATAGTAGGCGTGTTTTGATTTGGTGTGAACGTGGAACCAGAAATAATCCACAATTTGCCCGAGAAAGGCTACTTTATAAAGGTGCCGGTTTGATGGTATGGGTATGGTTATCACAATTACAATAGTTCTCTGGTTACTGCCCAATGGTGCTCAGACGATATTCTTTGACATTCTTCTATACGCATCCGCAATAGGAGAGTAATTCATAATTATGGATGATAATGGACGTCTACATAAATCAAACAGCAAATGAATGACCAGCTTGTTCCTCCGTAATCCAATAAAGTTGCATGGGACTAATTGGAAAGACGAGTTACTCCACGTCATATGTCACCACGTACCATTCCAGAATTGCAAATTATTCTAAGAGAAGAATGGAAAATGGAATGCAAACATCTTGAAGACAATCTATGCTTTCAAGATGTCAAGCCATTTTAGCTGTCCGACGAGAACGTATTTATTTCATTTACTAGCAAGGATCGCATTAGGTTAAGCATGCATTACAAGTTTTTTGCTGTACGACCAAAAAACCAAACATTTTAAATTGTCTTGCGCGCACTTAGAGCCACCGGCGATAAATGTGTAACAAGTTACAAATTGCGCGACAAAAAACTCGTAGTCTAGGCCTTAGAACTAAGACAACTAAATTAAAACAATAAACTTAAAACATTGAAAAAAAATAACACATGAAAGAATGTTTGAAAAGTGGACTACGAAATAATTTGTAAAATCTAATTGTAAAATTTAGTAACGGCCAACATTTTTTGAATATACTTAACTATAACAAATCATACTAGGATCTTTTACCTGTTTCTTGAAAACATATTTTAAGACTGGAATAAAAAATATACTAATTTTTTGTTCGTGTTAAAAAATAGTTCAAATAAAATTATAGAAAATAAAATTTCCTACAACTTTTATGTGTAATTATATTGTTAAAATAAAAAATCGTGCTAAATCAACGACAAACACATAAGTATAAAAAATGCAAAAAATTGTTTACCCAATTACATATTGACCCATAAAATAGAACACTATTTTTCCAACCGAATGCCTTAAGGTATAATTTTATCAACACTACGTTTGTAGTGATAACTTTTTTTGTATCAAAATCTCTTTTTGATATAGTGACTACACGAACTTATCCATCTTTTCCTGGAAATACGTCAATAACTATCACTTTAACCAAGGTGTTGCGTGGCTGTTGAGAGTCGACCAGAAGTACGACATCGTTTACTTCTAAAGATTTGCATGTTTGATCCCATTTTAACCTTTTGTTAAGATGTGGCAAGTATTTACGTACCCACCGTTCCCATAACTGCTTTAGTAGAATCAATCCACAATTACACACTGTTTCGTCACCATACTATAAAGGTTTACACTGATCTTCTGGGGCACCATACATAACACTTACATTACAATCAATAAGTAAAATGTGTGTCTTGACATCTCGTGTAAAACATTGACACGTGAATACTTGGCTTTATCGACACACGTGTGTTTCAAGCATTACAGCTATCGCTTAGATAGCGCTATGCACTTTAACGCACACATGTCGTTACAGTTAACTGTTGACATTTTTCTTAGTTTATTACAATCAGTATTAAAAATGTACCATACAAATAAATAAAATAAATAAAGTAGAAATTGAGCTGTTTTTCACTTTTTCTGTTAAACTTTATCATTAACTTTATACGTTCCAGGCAGAGGGGACCCAACCGCAAACGCTCCACATAAGAAATGAATATGAGTTAACGAGGATCTTTAGCATCGTCGGACACAAACGTTATAGATGTTCAGATAGGATGATATGTTCCGTCAACGCATGTCGATCCAGTGATATAATTAGAAATATACCATCCTCGTTTAATTCAGATTTGAGCTTGACTAAACCTTACTTTATTCTTATGTACTCATGTTTGTCTGTTTTGAGACATAACTTTCAAAGTTTGCTATGTTTTCGTAAGTTTCTGCTTTTTTTGAATGTTTCTAAAGAAATATAAGATGTTATAGTTTCACAATAAAGTCATTTCAGGTTCAAAGCTTTCACAGAAATGATAAGTGCTGGGACAGAAACAAAGGCGTTTGACAGGTATCTGTTCTGAAAACCTTGCACATATGGTTCTTGCTACTCTTTATAAAACGCTCTTCAAAAATAGTTGTGACCGATCGTTTAGTTTCTGTTTGCGTAAGGAACAATTTTGATTTGACTTCACCTTCTTTCCCTTCCAATTTTCTCGCATTGTTTTTCCAGTTTGGTCATTTGAATCTGTCTTCTTTTAAAAACGCAGGTCTAGTCAACCACAAAGAGTCTTTGTTTAAAGTGAGAGAAGTACAATTTTGAGAGGCTTCATCATCAACATTTAGCGAGGTAAGCACCCGATCTCACCCAGATGAACTTATGAGCTCTTGAATTCTTCCGACACGATTTGTTACTCTTTGTAACGTAGCAATTCAGTGGTAATCTATTTTAAAAGTAATCCTACATCACTCCAAAAATGTCAAAAATGAATCTGTTCTTTGCATATTGTAAACGCCAATTGAGCTCCCATAAGTGCCTCTAGCAACTCCAGTCTTGGAATGCTAATTTTTTTAAAGGAGTAACTTTTGTTTTAGCTGCCACAAAAGAAAGTATACTACAGCTACGTATGCTTCTTCGCTTGCGTCTGTAAAGCTGTGGATCTGAATTCTGAATATCTTCCAGTTCATATACATCTCTACAATAAATCCTAGGGATTTTCACTTCTTTAATGATATTTAAGTTTTCGAGCCATTAAGCTTGCGCTCTTTTAATTAGATTTAGAACGACAATCCCAAACACTACCATTGTGTCAGGCTTACCAATTCTTAGTTGAGATCAAGAAGCGCCAATTGCATATCCACATCAACATTTTCTAATTGTATGTACACACGTGTTGCTAGCGAACTGTCAAAAATTGAAATCAAACGCATTTAGAATTTAGAATTTAGAACAATACCAAACGTTTGTTATTAATTAAAAAACTTGTCCTGTGTGTTATAATATTTAGCATAGATGCAACTGAGACTCATTTAATTATGTACTGAAAGTATTTTTAAGATATATTTTTATCAGTCAAATCAATCTATACTACCATCTTCAATTTCATTATAATTAATATGTAACTTTTTTAATAGATCACTCTAATAATTTTTAAGTTTTATACTAATATTTTAATTCGTAATTTATAAATTTATACATGCGTCTGTATCCTGTTTTAATGTGTTTTTTCTATTTATACAATAAAGGGTCTGATGAAGTTTCTACATTAGAAGCGAAACGTAGCCGTAACAAAACCATTGAGTTATTTTAAGCATACCTTCTAATTAAGGCCTCCAGACGTCAAAATACTATCTGGAGTTTTTTTCAAGAATTTTACAAGAGAAGGACAACATTACCATTTTTATTAGTTGTTTATACCTACAACACGAAGTCAATAAGTTAGTCCATTATGCTCTAGAGTCAAAAAATGTATCATGAAGCAACTTCGTCACCTTTCCACTTTTCATGCCTTTTAAGGTTAACATGTCCCCACCTGCGTTCACAAGAAGGGTTGCAACGTACGACGAAGACCCCTGTAATCCTTAGCATCCGTATAGCCTAAATATTTTCCAATCTTTGCCGGTACGTCCGTAAAAGTATTTTTACCAACCGGCTGTGCAGTACATCAGCCATTACGATACGCCAAGAAAAAACGTCGTTCCTTTATCATGCACATTTCCGGTAAAACATCATAGCGTTCATCTCTTCTATAATGGTAAAACTTGTAGCATTGCCAGACTTCGTTTCTTGAACTTTTACAACCACAACCTCTCCTCTGTCTTCTATATCATCCACCGTTAATTTCATTTCAAGTTTTTATTTTGAAAGAAACATTTATCTTTAGGTTCGGACCAACCTTTGTGTGCTGGATATAAACGAAAGCAGATCAAATGAAAAAATAAAGCAGAATATCCGGATTTATTAATCCAAATTATACTTTGCATTATCCATCAAAGAAGTCGTAGATTGGCTTACCAATTTGTTGCTAAGAACAATAACTCCCGGGACACCTGGATATGCGATAAAATGGCCTCTTTTGAACGGCTTACGAGTTTTCTTAAGCGACATCCAATTTTATCCCTCAGGACTACAAGTTTTAACAAAACAAACGTAAATGCTTTTTTTCTCATTTGCAAGAGGTTGTGCGGACCGTTACAAATTTGAACCCCTAGATAATGTGATTTTATCCATGTCCTTGATCCAGAAAATATTAATCAAGATGATTCCAACGTAAAATAATCCATATTTGTAGAGATGTAGGATAATATCCGAAACGTAGGGGCCCTGGAAGCAGTAACTGGTCTGTTCAACCAGCGCGCTCCGATAATAAAGAAGTAACCTGAAAGAAAAACAGGAAGACCAAAAGGCAACAATAGAAAGTCAACTTACCATTCAGACTGATGGCTAGGTTAGTGTATTGTTAATTAATTTTGAATGTAGAAAATAGGAAAACATTGTAAAAGGCGCACGTCAATACGTAATCCGCGAACGGTCGTAGTTAACGGTCAGAAACATCGTGGTTGCGCTGAACGATGGTTAATACAGCGTTACGAGTTCGCATATAAATTGTTTTATAGTATGAATTTTTCAAGAAGAAACTACAAGGATTATTTTGTTAACAATGGCCCTTCGGAATGTATTGGATCCGCCAATCCTTTATGTTAGATGACGGAAGATTATTTGTTTATATATTTAAACCACTTTGCCAAACATGCCAGGTCATCTCGAGAAAAACCGGTTCTCTTGATATTAGATAACCATGACTCTTGCCACTCATTAAAAGGTATTACTTTCTTCAAACGAAATGGAGTTGTGGCAGTAGCTGAATTTTTCCTTTCAATAAAAATATTTTTCCGATGATGAATTTCTTCCTGCAGCTGTTACGGAGAGAACGAAGTTATTCTAGAAGTACATATGGATATTCAAATCAACTCTCAAATTACTCCCAACAATTCACCATCTAAATCATATTAACTAACTGGAGCACGTAATACTGATTTAAAACCTGTAAATTGTCTGATCCTTCTGGTATCACTACTTGTTTTTCTCCAGAATATTTAAGACCAACACCTAGGGTGGGAAAACAAGTAGCTATCCGAAAAGGGCGAAAATCTGATCGATCAGCCAGTTGGACTAATATTTCAAATAAAGAATAATTGTAAAATAAAAAAAGAAAAAATATTTGAAGGAACGAAACAAAAGAGCTAAACAATCTGGTGCAAAGAGAAATATTTGTAAGTAAAGCTAAAACTAAAAGCTTTTAAGCTAGTTCTAAAGATGAAGATGAAACTTGTTGCTTATATTGCAATGAACCTTTTTCCAACTCAGTGCACCAGTTGTTCTAAATGGCTCATAAAGAATGTACAGATAAAAATCCATATTACGTATTTGTGCATCCACTGCAATTCCGACGACGATATATAGAGAAGTAGAGGTTGTCACAACAAACCTCATAAATGTCACCACCAACCCCAGATCGGAGCAAGTTGTGATATCTTGGATTGACCTTCTTTATTGTTAATAACATTTTTTATCAATCTAAAATGATCAAATAAAATACATAATTCAAAGCAAATCTTATGCTGCTATTATTCTCTAGATCTATAAAATATCATATGTAAGAATTGTCACGACACACCCCGGTCTTCCTCTATGTAAATGAAAGACGGAATTGCGACCATTAACGGCCTCGTTTGTTTCATTTGTTTTGTTGTTGTTTTAACGTTAGTTCGACGATGATTTGTGAGTTTGACAAACACTATAGTTAGTTAGTATAAGGTTTATTCATTAAATTTCTTATTAATTCATGGCACAACCCAAGACTTACGTCTTTTAGCTATTTTGCGAACGTTAACAATTTGGACCCAGTTTATACGATCGGCATTTCTATCATGATGGTGTGGCAAACATTCTAAAATAAAGAATGAGGATCAGATCCTACATCGGAAAACTCAAAATTCTTGGCACTCCTAGAATTGATTTCCTTTACCTCATGTTGTTGAGGGTCAATTTTTGCATTGCAAACATTTCCTAAAAAATGCTACGGCGTTTGGTTTTTGTAAGATTTTTTTACTTGTGAAATCCTAAAATCTCAGGGCTCAAAAAAAAAATAAAAGTTTAGAAATTAGATTGTATGTGTAAGTTTCTTGTATTTTGTCACCACACTATACAGGTTTATACCGATCTTCTGGGGCACTATACATAACACTTACATCACAATACAATATTTAAAATGTACCATACGAATAAATAAATAAATTGTATTTCAATTGATTTAGAATTTATGTATATTTCAAACCATTTCGTACTTCATAATTTAAAGTTAACCGTAAACGATGTATGTTCTTATTTTAAAAGTAATATTCCTGTAGTTTATACAACGTAAATTCTTATAAAATCTATGTCGGTACTACTTTGGCAATTACTGTCTTTAAATTGTAACAGATTTCAGGAATGTTTAGCCCTACTTTATTTATTAACATTTTTCAAGATAGATGCAACAGCACTAATAGGTTCCTTATTCCTAACACAATTATAATTCTGGTCCCTATATACTAATGAGGTGTATGCATTTTTGAATTAGTAACTTTAAAGGCAATGCTCAAGAGATGCCCTGTTGAGTGTTTATGTTGTAGTTTAACTGTACATGTTGAGGGCAGGGGATTCTACCCGAATCTCATTCCCTATCGAGAATAATTTGATCATCGAAGACTGACTAACTTAATCACGGCAAAAACCATTTATGTATTTTGACAAGTTTTTAAAACGTCTTGTTACAAAAACAACAAAATGACTATTTTTATTTTTTGTGGGAAACAAAATCAAATATGGAAACATAAAGTTTTCAAATAATTATCTTATTCCAACATTCTCCCACCTTTTTGATTATCTAAATCAAAAACTAAATAACACATTCGGAAACCGAACAACTTTTCTAACTTGCCGTCCGGACCGAGTTCTAACAGGTTCCTTCTTTTTCCTGGCATTAACAATGTTCTCCATGGGTGTATCCAACTTTTTCTTCAACTTGTTTTCTTCTCCTGATGAAACCACCAAAGGAAAAATACGTTGAATAGGCCTCTAAATTTTCCTTGTTACCGTTATCACATTGGCCACTCAAACTATTCCATCCTTGCCAGGAAAAATTTTCAAAACTTTGCTAATTGGCCTATCCATCCGCTTTAGGTTGTCACTTCCAATGGGGACAACATTTTCCATTCCCAAACTTCTTTTATCATTCCGCCTTGGGCGACGGATCCACAAGTTGGCTTAAATATTCACTACGAAATCTCTTTTGTAAGTCTTCCTTTACTTTCTGACGATACAAGAACCTCCGTCCAATTATTTTAGAATCAACATTATCCAAATCTGCTACTCTGACTCCACAAACGTCTTGAATAAACATGGAGCGAGTCAACGGTTGTAAGTCCGTCTCATCTTTTGACACATAAGTTAGCGGTCTTGAGTTGATGACCGCTTCACAATCACAATCACAATGCACTGTAGATAATTCTTCATAATTTAATGAAGTCTTTCCCAATACTTTGACCATCCAAACAATCCGCTCCCACCATCCGCTCTACCAGGCTGTTGTTGGTGGATTGAATTTCCAGTGGATCCTTTGAACAGATGACACTGATTTAATTTCACTCCAATCGATTGTTTTAAACAAGTTGTATGAGTCGACAAAGTTGGTACCATTGTCACTAGGAAGGACGTCTTCTCCTCGCTACAAATCTACGAAAACACTGAAGGAAAGAATCCGTAGACAATGATCTAACCAACTCCAAGTGCACAGCTCGTTACACGGCACATGTCCATAGCACAATCCAAACTTTGTCACGATTTTTCAAAAACAGTGGTCCAGCCAGGTTCACACGGTCTATTTTAAGAACTGAGGCATTCTTTACACGATCCTCAGCTAAAGAATTAGGTATCACTTCCATTCTCTTTGAGTCAAACCTCCGACACTTCACACATTTAAAAATTACTGACCGGATGGTTTTCCTCTCTCTCAAGATCCAAAACTTTTTATGTAATTTTGGCAAAGTAGTTGGGAACCTTCATGACACATTTTCAAATGTTCCTCTCGGATCAGTGCAACAACCACTGGATGTGACACAGGTAAAAAAATTGGACTCCTGAAATCTTCAAAATCTTCTCTGTTTTCAATTTTAATTTTTACACGCAGAGGACCGGAATCATCCTTGGAAACACTAAGTCTGCAGACTTCAGCTTGAGAAGTGTCAAAACACTGAAGTTGAACTAATTTTATCAAACTCTTTTCAGCTTCCTCCAGTTCCAGCACCGTCAAACTTTCAATTTTACGATCGTTTTTCTTACCACGTGAGTTCTTCAGAAATCTCAAAATCCGACCAATCATATTTACCATCTTTGCGTACTTAAAAAAATACTTCCACAATGAAAACATTTTCTTACTTAACGTAACATCGTACCTGACGTGACTCTGCTTTTCAGATTGGACACCATCGAACAACATGTGAACAACGTTCTCGGCTGAAACCACTGGAAATCCAAGTTTAACAGCCGACTTCTTAAGAATATACGATTTTTGGGCTCTTGCCTTCCGTTTACCCTTTGCCCCTTTCATCATAACTACCAACGTTTGCAATAGAACATCCGAAGTACACGTTTGATTGGACATGGATGAACTCTGAGATTCCTTATAACAACTTTTTTACATTAAGAAGAACTCAAAACATTTTTGGCTGCCAAATCCGGACATATAATTGAAAAGTGTCTCTTTCCACAAACAGCACAGTTCATTTTGGATTTGCAGTTTTTTGACTGATGTCCAATTCTAAGATAACTGAAACAGCATCTTTTACGCATCATAATCTTCTTCTTTTCGTCAAGATTTATTTTTTGAACCTGGAAACATTCTTGACTAGGATGGGACTTGTCACAGAAAATACAACTCTGACTCCCACCATTGTGACCTGAAAATAATCCAGAAGCCGTTGGAATCAAGACGTCAGTTGTTCTTTTCACTTTTGACTCACGTTGGATAGTTTTCTGGTCAAAGCCATCACATGCAATAGAAATCCTCTCTTTGCTTTGTACTTCAGACCTGAGAAACCCCAATAACTTGACAAGACTATTCTTGTGGCTATTATCTTCCCTATTAGAACTTTTGACCCGATCCCGAATTCTCAACAAATATTCAGGTAAACAAGGTTCCACCAAAGGGAACAAAATGGCGGCGTAAGTATTACTTGTCAGTCCGATTGTTTTCAATGACCTCAAGTTTAATTTCAATTTGTCAAAAAGTGTTGTAATTTTGAGAGTTCCTCGAGTAGATTGGTTTTCCACCACTAGTTTTAACAACTCCCGCACATACACTTCAACTAGCAAATCTTCACGTTCAAAACGTGACTTCAAAGCATCTACGACTTTTGTATAGTTTTTTGCAGTCTGGGGGTAGCTATCCACTAATTCCTTAGCCCCAGTACCCGAGATCATGGATTGTACTTGGTATTGAAACTTATCAGTTGCATGGATATCATCATCTTCATCAATTTTTTTGAACTGAGCCCAAAATTCAAGCCATTCTTTTAAATTTTTGTCGAATTTCTGCAATTCAATTTTAGGCAACCGACAACCGATAACCATGGACCATTGATTTGTTAGACCTACTTGCAGTCCTCACCGTTTCACTAGCATTTCCAAATGGTGAAGGAGAGCGAAGCCTTTTATTTAAAAATGTATCCTATGTGATCATAACTTTTGACACGTTTGGTGAGTACTTTTCAATTGTTTCTGTTTCTTCATTAATATCCTCATCAGTCGTTTCCGCATCCAACATAAATCTAATGATCTTCTCATCAAAATCATTTAATTTTTTCAAATTGACCATCAACTTATTCAGTTGAGTTTCTAACTCAATTCCATCTGGAACCTCCTTCGCCAGCTCCAAGTTCACAGTGTTCACTAACCTTGGAACCGTAGACCTCACCAAACGCCTGGATCTCTAGGCTCGCTCCATTTTTCAAACAAATATTTTTCACTTAATCCGGGTCATACAAGAACATTATTTTCGGATCACGTCGGGGTCACCAAATGTTGAGGGCAGGGAGATTCTACCCGAATCTCTTTCCCTATCTAAAATAATTTGATCACCGAAGACTGACTAACTTAATCACGACAAAAACGATTTATTTATTTTGCCAAGTTTTTAAAACGTCTTATTACAAAAACAACAGAAACACTATTTTTATTTTTTGTGGGAAAGAAAACCAAATATGAAAACATAAAGTTTTCTAATCTTATTCCAAAAGTAGGTACCTACAAATATTTTATAAACGAGAATAATTTGTCCAAAATAACCTTTTAAATGAAACCCCATAAGTAATTCGGTAGTAATATTTTAAACTCAGGATTAAAATATTTCAAACATTTGAGCGTTTACGTTACTTATTAGGTTTACGTTCTTTGAAATTATACGGATAACTTTTGGAAGTATCCGGTATAGCATACTTATTCGAACGTGTATACAGGTTAGGTACATATTTGTTTCCATTGAACGCAGTTTCAAATGATTTGATTCCATCATCCTACGTTACATCGTTACCGTTGTCATCCGCCAGTATTTGTTGTTATTACGAACTTATAAAATGCATTAGAGTTACAACAACCAAAAAATCATAAGTTTTTAGGGTAACATTAATGTTATATGTACGTATTTGAGTATCATCTGCAATCGCTAACAACGAATGTTCTTGTAAATCAACGTGTTCACGAATATGTAAAAATACATTTTTTAATGTGAGTTTTCCATTTTATTTTTAGAACAATAATGGATGAAAAACCCGTAGATAACGCTAAAATCCTAATAGACGATACCAATTTAATTAATTTGGAACCAGAAGAAAACGAAAATATTAAACGTCTTAAAACAGACCAGGATTCTATTGACGAATCAGTGGAAACTCATGACAACCCGTTGTCTTCTTCCAGTACCAACGAACTTGAAAGTCAAACAAACAATAACAGTGAACATGAAACAGCCAGTACTAGTAACAGTGGTCTTTCTCATATCATAACCGAGAGAACATATAGACTCATGCATCCTCATATTGAGGATGATTCTTCTAGGTCAACCGAAAATGATAAGTAAGTAGTATTTTAGTTTTGTTATGGTTAAAAACAAAATTGACATTTTGTATTAATCACTATGGAAAAATTATTTATCAAAAAAATATTTTAATTTAATTTTTTAAATAGTGAGGATGAGCCTTTATTAAATCGAATGATTGATGATATGAATAACATGGACCCCTTATCAGACGTTACAGCTTTGGATACTTCTTCCTCTAGTGTGATACAAGATACAGAAACAGAATCTGACACAGAAGAGCACCCGGTCTTAAAAAAGCAGAAACCAAAACACAATTGGTTTATGGTACCTGAAGTTATAAATCGACAAATCGGTTTTAGTCCAAAAACACAAAGTTCTATATTATTTCAAAGGC
The DNA here is from genome assembly GCA_030710515.1 of Abscondita cerata. Lineage (NCBI taxonomy): Eukaryota > Metazoa > Arthropoda > Insecta > Coleoptera > Lampyridae > Abscondita > Abscondita cerata. The sequence continues at coordinate 383,705 of JALBCR010004353.1, forward strand.
GTTGTTATGGTTCATTGCATTGCGTTCAACGTTTAGAATTAATGTATAAATTAGATAAACATGACGGCTGTGTGAATAGTTTAAATTTTCATCCTAATGGTTCACTATTAGCTAGTGGCTCAGATGATCTAAAGGTGGTCATATGGGATTGGAAATTTGGAACGCCATTATTAAATTTTGAAACAAAACATAAACGTAATGTTTTCCAAAGTAAGTTTTACCATTGAGCGGAGATTTACATATAGCTACTTGTGCTAGGGATGGTCAGGTATGTTATTCTCTGTATTTGTCAATTTTACTCAACTTTACTTAAGGTGAGACTAGCACAAGTTTCTGCCCAAGAAGGTTTGAGAAGTACTCGGAAGTTAGGATGTCATAGAGGAGCTTGTCACAAACTAACAGTTTTAAAATGGTCAACCACAAGTAATATTAAGTGCAGGCGAAGATGGGATTGTCTTTAGTCACGATGTTCGTAATAGCAAACCCGACAAGTAAGTACCAAACAATTATAACTGTTGCTTAAAGCATATTTCTTGTAGAGTATTAAATGTTGTATCCGGGTTATCGTCCCATAGCTTTGTACAGTATAAGTTCACATCCTTTAAACAACTACGAATTTTGTGTAAGTGGTAGAGATCATATTGTTCGTTCTTATGACCAACGTAAATGCGGGAATGATTGCAATCCACTTAATATGTATTATCCGAAAAAGATGCAGGTATTTATTTTTGATGTTTTTTTGTTTAATTTTGAATAACTGTTCTAGAAATCTGATGATTATATAGGTCTTCATGTAACTTGCGCTTTGTACAATCATGACGGATCCGAAATCTTGGCGTCTTACAATGATGACGACATATATATTTTTGATACTAACGGCCCTACAGGATCATTTATGCATCAATATCAAGGTCATAGGAATGGTGCTACTATTAAAGGCGTTAATTATTTTGGGCCGAAATCAGAGTTTATAGTTAGCGGATCAGATTGTGGCTACGTTTATATATGGGACAAGAACACTGAATCGATCGTAAATTGATGTTAGCGGATGATAGTGGAGTTGTAAGTTTACTATTGTCATACTCTTCTCATAAATTTTATGCCCACTATGAGCGACGGCAAAGAGTATATATTGTTAAAGAGGGGTAACGCTTGCAAGTGTTTGTCATTTGGGTTGCATAGTGTTTTTAAAAGAATTTGCTATTTTTTAATGGTAATTGCCTAGCGGCAAAATAGAAATAACTCGTTTAAACTTCTTGCCAGGAAAGAAGATCCCTGCGTCATAAGTATATGCATATGAATCAATATTAAAAACTTCCGAGTCAATTTGATCATTTACTATGTAGTTACTGGTTAAAATTAGAAAGTAACTAAAACAGTGTTGGCAAGATAGGTGGTTGTCAGTGGAAATACTAACCTTAAAAAGTAACAAGTGACAGCAATTAATAACCAAAAATACAGAATGACAGCAACCGACAATTGACAGAACGTCAACTTAAATGAAATTGAAGTCAATTGAGTAACTTCATTCTTAACGCATATAGTACATCTTCCCTCTTTATTTTACACATATCTGTCTTATTCATACATTGTTCGATACGTTATTTCGCACATCAGAAAATAATGACGCAAATATCTTCTTTGGTGGCACCATGTTTAGAACGGTTTCGAGGCGTCCTACAATGCATTGTTGCCGGTACACAAAATTAAACAATAAAATAAACACTACGATTGTGTTAGCAAAAACGCTTTACAACCAAAAATTGGTTAAAAAATTACACAATTTTAAAAATCATTAGTATATTTTTTAGAATTTATATATACCATACAGGTACAGGGTTATTCACTATAAATTACCCACCCTTATTATCGTTATTATTGCTCGTAGAAAAAAAAGTTATACATGAAAGTTGTATGGTTCTAACCGAATTTTCTTAAAATGCCATCAATACTTCAGTTACTGCGCAGTTTACAGGGCGCAACAAAAATATGATGTAATTTTTTAATGTAACACCGTGTACCTATATTTTTATATTTTTGAAGAAATCTTTTTTATTTCAAAAATATAATATGTTGTCTTTATATTGAGCCATTATTGAGTTTTTTAATCGTAGAATATCACAGTTACTTAATACGGAATTGTTAATATTGTCAAAGTAAGCCATGTAGAATGACAAATGTTGTGTTTGATAACTGACATTTCATTAATTAAATCACCAAAATCGTTTATAGTGAAGCAGTTGGCTGAAAATCTAAGCTTACTCTTAATGTCCTACCGCGGTGGTTTCATATGTAACTGTGATATTCTACAATTAATAACTCAATAACGGTTCAATATAAAGACAACATATTATATTTTTTTGAAATCAGAAAAAAAAAGATTCTCCAAAAATTTCAAATAAAGTTGATATTTTTTTAAATACCGACTAACCTGTAATAATGGAATAGGTGAAGTTGGTTCCTCTTCATAGTTTAAATTTTGATTTGAAGAATAATTATTTGTTGTCTTTCTGTTGTACAGTCTAAGTGAATCATCTTGCTTTACCTCAAAATTTTCGACTTTGGCATCACAATATTCCTGACAGCGTTGTGAACTAAACTGATTTTTGAATGGTTTTTTAAATAATTTTCACTAAAATGTAACGAGCACACCCTCTTTTCATATAATTGCTTAGGAAGTAAGTCAAACAACTGTACATTACCGCAATTAATTAACCACTGTCGTAGACGGTCACTATCACTGTAGGGAAACCAGTCATTTATTTACGAACTAAGCTCGAAGAACTTTTCCTACATGAGCGCATTTAAAGCATCGGAGCGAACAAGTGAGGGAGTGCTTTAATAAGCGCGAATGCTAGAATAATTTTCCCGCAAGAGGTTTGTACAATATTTTTGTATTGAGAAAATATTCCGTTAATAAACATTAGTAACCATTTTACATTAATGTCAAATTTTAATATAGTTAGCAGAGTGCTAAGTGAGTTGACGTTTTCAGTATGTAGTACTTACATAACGTGGATAAATGGCACTATAAATTTTAATAACTTTGTGTAGATTTTTCGAAGTTAATTTATTTGTTTTCTATTAACAAAATCATTGGGAAATGATTTTTAGCAACTAAAAATTATATTTGGATTACGATGTTATTATTTCAATGTCTGTGAATTCCAGTGTTTTTTGTAATTTTTCACTTCGTTCGCTCGATGCTTTAAACGCGCTCATGTAGGAAAAAGTTCTTCCCGAACTTGGTTCGTAAAAAACTATTTTGTACTAGCCACTTGGAAAATGACATTTGATATAAGTGTATAGCCAATCTCGAAGCTATTTTTCCCGCATCAGTTCGGGAAAAATTACAAAAAACACTGGCATTCACAGACATTGAAATAATAACATCGTAATCCAAATATAATATTTAGTGGTTAAAAATCATTTTCCCAATGATTTTTGTTAATAAAAACAAGAATTAACCTTGAAAAATCTACACAATGTTATTAAAAATTTATAGTGCCATCTATCCAGTATGTACAAAAATAACAAATAATACTAATAATTAATAACAATAACAAACAAGTTTAACAATAAACAACTATGACGAACAAAAAACACAATCCAAGAAGATACTCAAATGTGTAATTACACTAATTGCCTGATTAAATTTGACAACAATGCAATTTTCTATTTTAAAATTTTGTAGTAATTCAGAGAAATGGTTTGATTCTTAGATAATGTGTAGTTTAGTTCCCCGACCGCCAGAGGAACCGATTGAAAAATCCTAGCGGCTGGGGAACTTTGCATGTTCTCATAACCCCATAACGTTACACCTCTTTAACAATATACAGGGTCATTGATGGTCGATGGTAGGTTTCAGTCTAATATGGGTTCAAATAGCAGCTAAATTTAAATTTTTGTGGGATCATATTTTGAAAAAAAATAACTTAAATAATTATTATCTCGAAAACCTGGTGTAGATAGGTATAGGAAACTATTCAGAAAAAATTATCAGTAAGAAATAGCGATTCTAAAAATTAAATAATATATAGGGTGTTTTATTTAAAATTAACAAGTTGTTACTATTTTTGAGTAGAAGCGGCAACACCGCCAAAATGAAAATATTTTAGAAAGATAGATCGTGTCTATTTATGGCAATAGCCAAATTTTCAGATTACTCCTATGCCCCGTTTTCCATAACCGTCTAACCTACCATCGGCCATCAATGACCCTGTATACTCTTTGGCGACGGTTATTTAAACTTTATACATTTTTCCATACTTTTCAGTCCTTGGTAATCTCGTTTAACTGTCTTAAAGTTTTTCCTTCCTATTTTCCCTATTCTTTCTCAAAGGAATGGAACTCTAAACTGCAGCGTCTATCTGTAACAAAAAACTATACTCGGACACGAAATTCGTGTCCAAGTACAGTTTTTTGGTGTTTTTCCTTTTGTTACCTATTCTTTCATCCCGCTTCTTTTTGGGTCTTCCCTTAATTTGCCTATTGCGTCGTTATTCATTCTGACTATGTGGGTATATCAGTTTCGCTGTTTTTTCTCCATTTTGTTTTTATTTTTCCTATTTCTTTGGTCCGTCCGCGTAAAGTAGGTTGTCTATTTTTACTGGTTCCAATCTATTGTATCCAATTATCGATTGCTGTTTCTCAGTTTTTAATCTTGTATTCTTCAATAGTATTATAAACAACAGCGGGTTCAAGCTGTTTGATTCCCTTCTTAATTTCGAAATTTCTAGGCATTTCTCCATTTATATGTACTACTCCCTTATACAAATTCTCTATTACTTTAATTATTTTCCTCGGTACAGCAAGTTGTTCGAGACATTTCCATATTATGCTTATATCTACCGTATCAAAGCCCGCCGTTAAATCGAGGAAAGTTAAATGGAGTTTTTTACCCATATCCATCTTCTTTTCCATGATTTCATAAGAATATTGTTACTGGTTTGTTTGCTTGCCCATTCTCTAACTTGTTTTCCACTACTTTCCGCAGTCTCTTCTCTATTATTTTAGTGTATTTTATGGGTTTAGAAAGTTGTGGTTCTCACAATACTTGGCTACTCTTTCATAAAACAAAAGATGCAATAATTTCATTTCTCCTAACCCTCTTAGTCTTTGAGCTACAGGGTGGAACTGAAAATGGTCACTTTTAGAGGACCCCTTGTATCTTGACTATGCAAATATATACATGTAAAGTAAAAACGAAATTTGTTTACTTAGAATCCAGTGGTCTAATTGATTTTTTTCTAAACACAACCGTTTTTTTGTTATTAACCAAAGTTGTGTTTTTTTTAATGGGACGTTATATATTTTTTTCTAAAATCAAATTTGCTTTTTCATAAGCTGTCTAAAAATACTATATTTACTGTATTTATTTTGACAAATAACATCACAATTTATTAATTTCTACAAATGTCATATTTCTTATATGTAGTAAGGCTGTGATGGCTTGTTTTTTAAATTGTAGGTAACCATAACATTTTGACATTTCTGTACTTCATTAATTTTTCAATTTCAAAAGCGATTGAGTATTTTGCGTTTACTTACTATCATTTAAAACGGTTCAGTTCGGTGCCTGGCCAGTTCGTGTGAAGCATTAAATATAGGTCATATGATTGACGTACGTTTCTCATTAAACATCAGATCAAAAAATTGTTTAAACAAAAGTTGTGTAGGTATTATATTAGAAACGTTGGTTTTCACCAATTACCAGAATTTTTTTGTTGAGCGAACATAACTTCCATCATAAAGAGCCAGACATCATACCATCTGGCTACCATAAATTTTCCAAAACACCGAACTGGGTCGACACCAAACTGGACCGGCACCGAACTGGCTTGGAGCCGAAACGTCCCGACACCGAAATGGTCGCGCCGAACTGTACTATACCTTTCAAACTCTTAACCACAGTTTATGAAGTATGATTAGTTGAAACATTACAGATTAGAAATTACATACAATCCTATACTATGGTTTTTCACATGCGCTTAAAGAAAAAAATAAAGAGAAAATGCTTAAGTTGGCCATGAAATGTGAGAGGACATGTCGGAATGTCGAGAATAACGGATTTTGACGTTAAGATGTCAAATGCCACACACCGAATAGTGTAATAGATGCCATACTTTTTATTCCATGGCCTGCTGCGAATATTTCTTTTCAACACCTGTTAGTATGAATGGTTTGACCAGAAAAAATTATCTTTTATTATATGCTCACCAATGTTTTTAACGATATAAATGTCGTTATGGTTACCTACTATTAAAAAAACAATCCATATTAGCCTACTACATACAGGGTGGTCCGTAATGAATGCGACAAAAACTGACTTCTACACGCGAAAATAATACGATTTCTCTAAACTTGTTGAAATAAATTGGCTCAATTTAGTATTTGATTTTATTTTATTCGATAATTTCTAAAGTTAATGTTGAATTGGCCGAAAATTTGATAATGGGGTTTTTGATATAGCGAAATCGGAATTTAGACTTACTTTTATGCTGGATTACAGGGGGCGCTACAATCGGGACATTTTTGAGTTATTTTCTATCAGAACTTTTTCGCACGATGTTATATCGCAATTTGGATGGCAAATATCGATAGATCAATCGATTCTAAGTAGTAAAGGTATACTTCTTTGATACCGATATTCCTAACCAAGTTCGAGATATTCGCACTTTAACTTTAACCACCCTGTATAAGAAATATGACATTTCCAGAAATTGTGGAATTGTGACGTTATTTGTTAAAATAAATACAGACAATATAGTATTTTTTGGAAAGTTTATGAAAAAACGGATTCGATTTTAGAACAAAAAAATATGCAGTGTCCCATTAAAAAAATACAACTTTAGTTAATAACGGAAAAACGGTTGTGTTTAGAAAAAATTCAATTAGACCACTGACTACATGAGAAAATCTATAAGACCCCGTTTTTACTTTACATGAGATTCAAGGGGTTCTCCAAAAATGATAATTTTCTATTCCAGCCTGTAGTTCATCTTTAGTTTCATGAAAAAGTAGCCAACTATTTCGAGAACCGCAACTTTCTATCTATACTTACAAGCGAGAAACCCCATAAAACACGTGAAAATGGGACTATGTACAGCTTATAGCTAGTAGTTGATAAGCAAGCATGTGGTTCTGTAATTTCACACTCTCAAGAACTTCTCTTGTATATTGGTAAAATGATGTTTCTTGTTCCCACACCGTTCTATATATTGTTAGTAGCCATTCTTGAAATAAACGAGTACCTGCAAAAATCACATGCCTTCGCGAATATTTAAGGGGTTATCTTCCAGCAAATCATTCAAATCATTTTGTAAGATGTACAAATAATCCATTCAATTTAGTCTTGCTAGGAGTTCATATAGGCCAACAAGATAGTCGTCGCTGCTCGCCGTTTGTTATCGTTCATTCCATTATTAGTAAACAAATTATACCGCGGCCTAATAACGAAAACACCAAAAACAGTGCTTATAATTAAACAAAGTTCCAAAAAATGACAGGAAAATGTCACAGCCCAATGACTTCGTTTTTGACGTCATTTATAACGTCATATAGACGTACTGGAAATGGTATTTTTTAAATTCGGCCTTCTTTAGTTTATTAAAAGCAAGTCCGTAATCATCTAAATTGTAATTATAATAATTTCATGTTTAACATGCAATCAAGTTATTTACCAGTTTCATAATAGGATGTTTTAACCGAAAATAACTCCCATGACTCGCAATCGGCATTATCAGCATCGTTTTACTACTCTTTCAAATTGTTGAGGATCTTTAATTGGTGGCCAAAATCTTCTGTTTTACGTGGTAAAAACCACTTTAGAACAAACAATTGACACACCTCCATCACAATTATATTTGGAATTCTACTACAGAAACCCTTGATTGCCTGCAAAGAATAAATACCAAATGCACATAGAAACTTAAAGTGTAAAACATTCCTTATGTTCTTATTCTGAAAACTATCTCACTGCTAATGCCACAAAACATTAAAAAGTATGCATAAAATCAACCAACAGACTAAAATTGGCGTGAGAAGAAACAGAGGGAAACCGTAACCCCAACCCTTAAAACGCAATTTATATGTTTCCAACAATAAAACCCTAAAACAGGTAACGAGTATAAACTTATTTTGTTATACAACCCATCTCAGCATGATGCTTATAAATAAGTTCACTAATTAATGGGTTTTACCGTCATAAGAAACAAAATGGAAACATATACCTTCGCCTTTAAAAGTGAACCCATGTGAGCCGTGACCGTTACTAATAAACTTGCGTGCAAATCACGTATTATTGAAGTCGAAACGAAATTTCAAGAATGACGTTTATAAAATGGCAACAAAACACAGAGATGTGAGAATGACGTTTCAAACAAGACGTATCTAAAATAGTACACATAAAGCTAACGTCCTACTGACGTACCATTTTGGGTAAATGATGTCTATTGACGGAAAATGACGTTTAAGCTACGACATTTGTACTTATGCCTTGCTATCTGGGGATTTCAACTTTGACATAGATTCCGTTTAAATTACGCCGTCTATGCTAAAAAAATTGAAATAAAAAAAACATTTTTTTAGTGTAATAACTTCTTAACGGAGCAAAGGTAAATTACGTTAAATCGTCATATTTTTGCCCAAAGGATCTACCCCTGCAATATGGCCATTCATTACCAGACACTCTGTACATTCTTTTCAATAATGTCAGTTAGATTTCAGATTTTTTAAAGTGCAATTTACAAATAATTTTAATAGAAATAATTGATTCGTGCTGTCAACTTCTACTTTTAGAATTCCTTTTGTAACTACTATTGCTATAGTTACATTAGGTACCTTTTCGGAGTTAGAATTGTCAGAACTCATTCTAAATTGAATAACTTATATTTTTGTAAGAAAAAGGAAAACATAAATAGACACTGAGTTTAGAGTTACATGCCTTGAAATTACCTATAATCACGAAATTAATTTGTATACAATTGCACTTTTTAGGTAAACTGCTTAGAGCCCCATCCCCAACTGCCATTTTTATGCACAAGCGGATTAGACTGGGACATAAAAGTCTGGGTTCCGTCTTGTGAAAAGGATCCTCTTATGCCCGGACTAGCTGAAACGATTAAAACAAACACCAAAGCACGAACAAATTATGGCGCCGGTGAACTTAGTGAAAGTCAAATGTTATGGATTCTTTGGCGACATTTACGAAACACCAATCGTGTGCATGTAAGGACTTTCTCAGCCAATATGTTTTTTTAATCATTTTTCTTGTAGAGAACGAATGTTAGAAGTTCAGATTTTTTTTCTGGATTAGATAACACACAATCTTCCAGCGATTCGTCTAGTTCATCAAATGCAGATGCTCCAGAAAGTGTGGACGATTCGGATGAATTTAACAGTTCGGCAGGTTGTACAACTTCTTAAAGGAAATAAGAAACCTGTTACTGCGTTTATATATTATCCACAATTAGTTTGTGATTGTGTTAATAGGTACAATCACGATTTTGTAAAGATAGGTACAATTATGTATGTTTTTCCATAACAAAATAGAATGTTGGTTGTAAGTTCTTCATATTTAAATATAAATTATTTTAATGTTACCTTTAAAATATACCTATAACTTGAGCTAAACCAGCATAAATAATTAAAGCAAAGATACTAACTGCAACAGTAACAATAGCTTTTATAAAAGTGCAACTCCACGGGCCGGCCACAAACAAAAATTTAATAAGTAATTCTAAGATAAGTGGCTTATAAGATGAAAATAATAATGAAAAGTGTTATCAATTGGTTTTAATTAAAAACGAGGTCGCAGCTGTCCACAACCATATTAATGTAATCCGTCGATATATGCTGCATTAGCACAATATTAGAGATTCTAAACATTTGCTAATGTATTTCCAATCAATCCTGCTCCTCGTGTCCCGACCCAAAGTAATAAAGCCTGGATAAAAAATTACTCCGCTGCTGCCCAACCTAACCTGTAGCTGTTAAGATTTTCGCACGACCTTTTCCTGGTATGCTACTCAATACAGCATATAAAAACCCATTAAATTCTGCTAGATCGACAGTGGATTTAAGGAATTCCTATAAATAAAGTGGCTACATTACAGAATAAAATAACATTTTGAAACCTACTCCTAGGAGAGATCGCTTCCCAAATCAGTTTCTATTATCAGGAAAGAATGTTGCAAGTACCAACATTTTTGCAAGCTGCGCAAACATGTATATGCGAACCGGCTTGCACACATTTCCAAAACGCCCCATACCAGACCTAGAAGATGGTGATGAGGATTATTTCACCTACATATCGAGTACATACAAGCCTGAATATTTATAAGTTAAATAATAAGGGACGTAAATTAACGCTGCTACACAATTCCAAATGATATAAAGTCATTTTCCTTTGTATTAGAAATTTTGAGGTTATACTTCACAGTAAATTTTCAACCGCAAATAATTAATAAAAGATATTTCGCGATTGGTGCGCAACTAATCTAACAAATCATCATCTGTTAATTTTTTAATAACAAAATTTTTATTTCACAAAAACACAAATATTAGTATAATGGGAGATAAATTCCGGCAAATGGAGGACGAAATGGAACGCACCGAAGCCGAAATATCGGGAGGGACCGGTGGTCGGGCGCTAGCACATATAATCAAGTTCAAACAGAAACCGCAGGAGTTTCCTTTTCACTTCCGGGCTTCTGAAGTATTCCACCACCTCCGGCCACTCCTATTATGGTCCACATAAGTCAGATGTATATTAAAAAATAATTCACTCGCTCTAATGATATTTATTTGACTTTTTGATTTTACAGCGGTCGTCTCAGCAAAACCTACCCTCTTACACAACAAACATGTAATACAACAGCAAGGTGTGAATCCTAAATACTGTAGATTTTCTAGCTTTACAAAGCGAAGTTGAGGAAGAAACTAAAGAAACCAAAAGAAAAAGTTAGTGTACCTCATGCGGAACTTGCCATTTCTCAAAGGAAAAGCGAACAGTGCACTTCAATCATTTGGACCTGATGACTATCGCCGACGGGGCAAGAACAAAAAATTATTACGAACCGCAGGAGGTAGCACTTGGGAAGACCTAACTTTGAGTGATTGGTGCGAAGACGATTTTAGAATCTTTTGTGGAGATTTGGGGAATGATGTGACTGATGAGTTGTTAACACGTACTTTTAACAAGTATCCTTCATTTTTGAAAGCTCGTGTTGTTAGGGATAAACGCACAAACAAGACAAAAGGATATGGATTTATTAGTTTTAAAGATCCAGCTGATTTTACAAAAGCTATGAAAGAAATGAATGGTAAGATTTAAGTACATTTTATTTCTTACAATGTATCATTGTTTCATGCGATTCCAATTGTAAGATGAAAACAGTTGAGGTATGGTCGGGTATCTTCTTTTGTTGTTTTTTATGTTGTTACGGGTGAAGTGGTGCTTCTGTTTGTGTGGAGTTAAGTTTCCTACACCTCCTGGGATAATGTTTCTTGATTGTTGTGGATTTAAGTACAGAACACTGAAAGGCATGCCACCGGTACCCCATGAGCGCACCGATACTTCCTTGATTATTTCATTTGGGCTCTCCCTGTTAAAGGGTGCTGTGTTTATTTTGATTATTTGTGCAAAAATCAGTACCATCACAATAATCCACATTGTTTCCTGGCTTTTTAAATACTTATTGAACCAACACAAAATTTGTATATTGATAAAATGATAATTAACCAAAGTCTGCCAGACTTTTTAAAACAACACCCTCCATATTTAATGATGTAACTGTGAATTGATAAAAATTATTATTTTATTGGCGCCAGTTTTATTTTAATTGCGATACACTTCTTCTTTGTACACGTGTTGGAACATAAATCGACCCAAACTGCATAACTCGATATTGTTATCGTAGTTGCTCGAAAATAGAAAATCCATGAACATCATACAAAAAGTATCGACAGCAACATCTGAAAAGTTTTAAGTTGATATTGTAATACATTATGATCAAATTATAAATTTTTAGTTGACAATATAATTACAATCATATAATGTTCACAAATTTCTTATTCAGATAGAGTGGTTTGAATCTTAACAATTTAATGCTTTGCGACCCATTTGAGAACAATTATGTAGCGACAAATAAAATAAACAAGACTTAATTTTACATTTGCATTACAAAAATTTATGCTTTTAATTGTTTAATTATGGTTGTAATGATTCGCGGATCGCTTCCTACATGAAATATCAAACGCGGATAAAAACTGTTATCTGTATTTAATTGATTTACTGGCGACTTGTGGCGCGTCGAGATCTTAATAAAACAATGTTTTTGCTTTGTTTGCTAATGGAAATTGAAATTATTATTTCTAACAATCTTAAATGTACCTATGGTTATTTTAGGTAGATACGTCGGTAGCCGACCAATTAAGTTAAGAAAAAGTTCTTGGAAGAATAGGTGTGTGGAAGTAGCGAGGAAGAAAGAAAAAGAAAAGATAGCTTTAATAAATATGCTGACTGGTCAATAACTTTTATGCATAAATAATAAGGGATTAATTGTATCTAAAATTACCACGAATGGGAAGAGTTGTTGTTTATTTGGTATAGTTAATGAATTATAGTATAATTAGTTTGGTAATTTCAAGTTCCATACATTCTCAACTTATTAATATATTTTTATCTTATAATTGAAATGATCAGAATCTGTAATTTTTGGTGTAATTTAATTAATAAATCAATTACTCAAACAAGATATGCGAAGTATTGATATTGAAATAATGAAATACTCATTACAAATTGTTCCTGTTCTTGGAAATCTAATAAATAATCCCCATGCTGCATTTAGACTAGTTGTTTGATAGTGTACAGGAACTATTCTCTTCCGCGTTTTCAGATTATTTGCGATTATGTAATATGTGTATCAAAGGGCAGTAAAATAATAACTATCAAATACATAAAATTTCTCTTCCTTCGATAATTGTTTCTAAATCAATACCCCAGTCAATAGAGCAAATAATAATTAAATTTTGAAAAAAATAGTAAGGTACCGCCTGTGCCATGTAATTGTAAATTGTATGAACTACCTTATAGTCATGTTTTATACCAGAAATGAATTCTCATTATACAGTTCGAACTGACACATTTTAAACTTAATTGACTAAAACAAAAAATTATAGAAATGTGCGGTTTTTACAAATGAGTTTCAAATTTTGAAAAGTTTTTTCCGAATCACATTAAAAATTTTCCAGTTATACAGGGCGAGAAAAAATTGCCTATTTTCAATTAAAATTTACTTGACTTATCTAAATAGAACACCCTGTATATTTTACACCATTCGGGAAAGCTTAGTTATTTAGCTTCTTAAAAATGTTAACATGTGTAATTAAAAAGGTGTAACTTAGGTCAACGTGGTATAATTGTTAAATAAATGATTTTGAATGATAAACATAATTTTGAAATTATCGAATTTATGAAATCTTCGCGGTGGCCGAAGGTGAATTTTAACAGTTTTTTTACAGTTTTTCTGTAAAATAATATAATAATAATTAATATTAATCTTTAAAAAGTTTCTTTTGTATGGAGTTAATTTTAAAATTTTTAGATATTTTTGTATTACAAATTTCTTTTTTAAACTTACAAGTTAGACTTCAAAATGCATAGACCAAGAAGGAGGCCACAAATCAACAGTTTCTATAAAATTTAATTGACATATTTTTTTAATTAATTTCATGATGTTTAAATTAATAGTAATAAATAAATATTTTTAAAGCTTGTGATAACTTCTACTTATTTTAGTGTATAAATGACAAGAAAAATAAAAAGAGGAAATTGCTAAAAAATAAACTAAAAATTAAAAAGCTACCGAAAGTGCACATTAACGAAGTGCACGCATTCACAAAACGTTTATTTTCATTTTTTGATAAAATGATATTTAATACGCGAAAATGCATGCAAAGCTGAGTGAAAGTGACCGAGCAAACAGTGAGTGGTGGGGTAGTTGGCTGCTACCGCCGTTCTAGGAGGGCTGCGATTATAAACGCGCTGCTAGCGGCTGGGTACCCCCACCACTCCATCGCCTCTCTCGCTCTCGGTCAATTTCAGTCATCTTTGCATGCATTTTTCGCGTGTCAAATTTATCGAAAAATCCGAATATAAGTTTCATTCCTTTCTATTTCACGTTCAAAAATATTTTTTATTACTGACAATCGGATCACCGCATGAACATTCATCGTTGATTGAAAATATTATGTTAAAAAATTTAAATCGGAATTATGCAAACTAATTGCACTGATAATTTCAGGGTTTTGCACGCATTAAGAACGTATAATTACCTCCCAGATTTATCAGAAAAGATTTTGCGCTACATCTCAAATGAAGATAGATCTACGAATTCTAATATTTCAATTTTTCAGTTTTCGGAAAAGTATTATCCGATCGAGAGCGATTTGAAGGTCTCTTTATTCTGTATTTTTATCCTCTACAACTTTTCACCATTGACGTTGGTTCATTACTTTTACTCAGACTGAAAAAGCACGTTTTTTTTATTTAAATGTTAATAAACAATATAATGACAAATTATAGGTAAAATACCAAGACTATCAGGGTACTTTTTTACAAATACATGGCACAGACGGTATCCTTACTATTATTTTTTGTCAAGAATGTATCTCTATTTACTGCACTATAAGGAAAACTCTCTTGGTAATAGCATTGATTATTCAATAGTAATAGATAGTTGTGATGAAGTTATTTAAATTAGATAGCCCGCTAAAATTATGAAAGTTGGTAATACAGTTAATACGCGACATGGAAAATCCCTAAGTTTAGTTGAATATCTCGGGATTTAAATTTATTTTATCATAAATTATTTTAATCCTTAGAGATTAATTTCCGTTCCACTCTTCGAATGCATCAAAAGATATGGCAATGAAGAAGGAGTTATGCTGATTGAAACTGTAGTAATAATATTTTTGTATTTTTTGTAGTGTGCTTTGATAGACGTTACTGTAGAAACAATAGCACAAATTAAAAGTATTTATGAATAACAGTTTTAAAAAAATAATAATTTTGGGAAATAAAGTCGATAATTACTACTATGTTAATTGTTATTTATTTTGGTTAAAAGGTTACATAGTATGGAGCGGAATTAGATTAAAACCTGATAAGTTACGCTCCACGTGCATTTAACATTTTTGGTGACCCCGACGTGATACTTGCGCCAGCAGAAGTATACACAGTTTGTAACCTTCATCAGTTTTTAGAAGCCAAGAAAATGGAAGTAATTAAAAAAAGTACATGCCTGCATAAAGCGAAGGATAACAAATTTAGCAAAGGAAATTGACGATGTGAGTGTGACACCCCAGACTTGAATTGAATTGCAGAATTATTAGAGCTTATTTCTAGCGGTGCAGTTCAAGAAGATTCACAAAATGCTGCCCTCTCGAATGGTGACAAGATTTTATTGAATTATACCAAAGAGTATATAATTGGGGAAGACAACAAAGTATTTGATTCAATAGTAGTCAGTGTATTGTGTGTTGCCTATGAATTTACAATTTTAGAAAAACCGAGTTTTGTGAAAAGAAACAGCTGTTAACCAACAACCTACTGTAAGAGAGAGATACAAACCTTACTTGTCATACGTACGTTAACAATTTGTCAAGTACCATCAACGGTCTGACTAAAATATTTTCTATTCATATTTTTTAGAACAATACAATACTACTCCTACCTAAAAGGAATGATTACAAAACTTCAAATTTTAAAACCCGACTTCTTCATATTCTTAAACAAACAGAATTAGTAAATTGTGATTTATGCAAAAAAATTATGCATTTTTCAGGTTTTATCTTGTCCGTTCGATATTGTGTGTACCTTTTAGTTAGTTTTGAATTTAGAAAACAAAGAGAGAAGTAGGTACTCTTTTGCTTCACCAATTTTAAACCGTTTTAACTTCTTCATTGTATTTACAAAAAAATAAAATCTGAGGGACCGCGCACTGCATTTCTTAAAATAGATGTTATCTAGCAGTCTGGTATTCTAAAAATAAATGATAATAGCGCTATTGGTTATCAATTGTGAAGCGACTCAAACTGCTGCTGGTGTTAGCTTAGTGATCTTTAGCAGTGAATATTCTTTCGTTATTTACGTAGTGATGGCTGTAAACTACACTTATGCTGAGCAAACGGATATGTTGATGGTTTGGGATATTGCGAAGGAAATTGTCGGAGAAGTGTTAGAGTGTACAACGATCCAAATCGTCGCGTGCCAAATCGTCAAACTTTTGCAAACATTGAAAGACGCTTTCGCGAAACAGGAATTCTTGCATCGATCACAGCTGATCGTGGACGTGCTGGTACAATTCGCACACCCAGGTTTGAAGAACAAATTCTGGAAATAGTAGAAGAAAATCCAGAAGTAAGTGCTCGATGCTTAGCATTGCAAGCAGGCGTTTCAAAGAATGTTGCTCATAGAGTTCTTAAAGAACAATTGCTATATCCTTTATCATGTACAGAACGTCCAGAAGCTTTTTGCCATCTGATACCATCGCGCATCTTGAGTTTTGTAGGTTCATTCAAGAAAGAAGAGCTGAAGATGTCAATTTTAATAGCAAAATTCTCTTACTGATGAGGCATGTTTCACAAGGAGGGGTATGACAAATTTGCACAACGAACATGTGTATGCAGATGAAAATCCACATGTCATCAAGCAACCACTTTCAACATGAGTTTCGAATTAATGTATGGGTAGGAATAATCGGCAGTTTCATCATAGGCCCTGTCATTTTACCAAATCGTTTAAATGGAGAGAATTATTTACACTTCCTTGTAAATACCTTACCCGATTTATTAGAACACTTGCCGTTAAATCTTAGACGCGACATGTGGTTTCTACATAATGGAGCTCCCCCACCATTTTACATTGTACGTTCGGAATCATCTTCATGTACAGTTTCCTAACAAATGGATAGGCAGAGGAGCTGATGCTCCTGCAAAATGGGCACCTCGTTCACCAGATTTAAATATTTGCGATTCTTTTGTGTGGGGAGCTCTAAAGAGTAAAGTGTATTCTCGTCCTATAAACACACAGAACGAACTTTGGTCCAGAGTACCGAACCCTTTACAGTCCATTAAGAATGATGCAGAAATGTTACAACGAGTACAGTTCAATTTTTTGCGTCGAATCAACCTTTGCATCCAGGAAGGTGGTGGTCACATTGAGCATTTACTGTAGATCTAGTAAAGTACATACCTACTTGTCACTAAAAAATGTCATAACAAAATGCCTTATCGTCATTTATTTTTTAGAATACCAAACTGCTAGATAATATCTGTTTTAAGAAATGCAGTGCGCGGTCCCTCAGATTTTATTTTTTTGTGTCTAAACCTTAAAAGATCTCAATCAATTAACAAGTAACAAAAAAGTTTACTATTGAATGTCTCTTTCTGAAACTATTTTTTGAAAAGTTATTGGTCTTAACGTTAAAAAGTTTTTGAGTGGTTTTTGGCGGGTTACCCGTGTTTCGTACACTAATGGTCCACTGATAATAACTAATATCACCTTAAAAGATACCAATATCATCAAAATACCAAATATCATCAAAATCGACAAAACCGTTATAAGCCAAATAAAAAAATTTCTTTTGAACTTTGAATCAGAATACTGGCTAAACGAAGCACTTTTGGATATAGGTAAGTTGGGTTAAATCATCTTATTTTGAGCCGAATCTGTGGTTAAGTGATGTCCACACATTTTAGGGGCACCCTGTATATCAATTAGAATATTTATTTAAATCGTATAAAAAATATCTACCCTCATTATCTTTTGTAGAAAAACATTTTTGCAAAATAAACCAGTGGCCACTGTGTACCCAAAAAGGACATTGTTTTTGAAAACATAACCTAAAACTTTCTACTTTAAAGATAGATCATAATGCATGATATGCATATGTTAAATAACATACAATCCACCACGAAACTTACAAAATATTTAATATGTATATTGTTGTAGGCATAAAAGGTGTTTAAACTTACCATTTTTTCTAGGCATCACCTTTTAAACAAATTAATTTTCAAAATAATTTTGAAAAGAATTATACACGTGTGAATCGTAGTAAGCGACCGTTGTGACTAAAATTATTAACGTTTCGACTAGGTGGCGGGCCTGTACGATCAAAACCAAAACAAACATTTTTAAAAGTGACCACCGTACCTACTGGCCACTGTTTCAACCTCCTCATATAGATGGTTTACACTAACATACTTTTAAATTGCTTAAGGAACATATTGCAGTGATTGTATAATGTCATAATTGTAATGTATAGATGTAAATAGAGATATAATGTCTGTGATGGACGTATAATTTGAGTCCGTGCACAAAACAATTACGAAACATTTTCTACCAATCACAAAGAAGTGTTGTAGTTATATATGTAATTAATTAACCCAGTTATTGTAAAAATGGTGTAAAACTAAAATAATATCTGCCTCATTGTTGAAAAAACCCGCGAAGTGTTGAAGCCTGTGAAGTAGTATTAAAAGTGTCAGTAAATAAAGTTGTTGGTGAAGAAACTATCAATAGATACTTGTAGTTGTTTCTGTTGTAGACTGCATCCGTATGTCACATTACGTTACATCAGGCTTTAAGTGATGATGATTTTGACCATAGATTAAATTATTATCACCGGCACCGAAATATGATTGACGGAATCTGGAGACTATTTTCAGCATATTATGGACAGATGAGGCCACATTTCGTAGCGACGGGAATGTAAATCGGCATAACATGCACTATTGGTCACACACTAATCCCCACTTATTGCAAGGGGTTCAGCACCAATGCGATTAGCATAATGACTTGAAGCTGTGCGTTCACAGTAATGAAACAGAAACAAACTATTTGAGAAACGGTTGTGCGGACGGATGGACCCCCCACCAGGGCGGCGCCACTCGACAGATTTTAATATATATATGATAGCGTTACTCAAAATTAACGAAATTACTAAAGTCACTTTATTTTCATAAATATCTGCTATCCAGCAACTTCCGGCTTTAGAAAAGTTGACATACGAAATCTACTTGCAACAGAAGTTGCCAGACACGAACCTCACCAAATCGAAGAAATTGATTAACGATAAAACTTTTAGGAATGCCTTGAGAAAGACTCGTCTATGCTTAAAATAATTCTTTTGTCGTAATTCTTTTCCTTTCATCAATTACAAGTCAACCAATAGGAGACTGTATTGGAAACTCTTTTAAAAACTACTAGTTTAATTCGCAAACTCGCGAAATTTAAGGTATCTACCCTACCAAAACTTCATATCGGAAACAAGTACTAAACGAGCTCAAAGCTCAGGAGCGACAACGACCAACCACTCAAAACAAAACTTGAAACGCAATACTCAACCAATGAATTAGAGAAAGACAAAACAAAAAAAAGAATACGATGCAATAACCGACTACTGCGTGGGTAAAAACTAAATCAATGCTATATACAAGCGAAAAAATGGTCTATTGAATAAGTAAAAACTTTGTGATACGTTTCTGTGTGAAATCTAAACATCCACGTACTCAGAAATCAGCTTATGCGAATATGAGAAATGAAAGACTGAAATAAAAATATCATCTTTAACCTCTAGTAGACCATTAAAAAATTTGTTTATACCAAAACGAAGGTAACATTACAGTGCCATTTTTAACTTATTGGAGACTCTAGGCACTTATTCTAACGGGCCCCCTATGTCTATATATGACTGGCAAATGAAATATGTTGATGACTGAAACTCAATTTCTCTTTCAGATGTAGGCTTAATGTAGGTACCAATTCAGTGTTCAAATTTATCTCTGAGGTTGCCAATAAAATCTGCAAGTGAAGTTAACAAACTAATTACAACGTCATTTTGTTATTGTTTCTTTCTGAAGATAATTACTTGTTTTGTCTATTCTTTCCAATATGGTGTTCCAAATTTTGGTCAGTATAAATAAATTCGACGTTTTCAATTTTTTGAATAGACTATGGGTTTCGTCTCTAGTTTCTCGGGGGTGCTCTGTATCCTTGTCAATAGACATCAAAGCTTCTACAATGAACGAATGCAAAGGGGCATACTGCTTCATCTCCCGAAGACCGTCTGGTTTGTGAAAGACTTTCAACAACTTTCCCAAACATTCTGTGAATCTATTCCATCGGTGGGTAGAAGCAGAAAAAAAAGTTGTATACTTTCTAAACCATATGAAAATAATTCGTTGCCTCTGATATACACCCAGCGGCATGAACACCAACCAAGTTTAGAAAATGTTCACGTGGTACAAGGTAGCAAATTGACATTTTTTCTTAATTTTTGCTTGTAGACCAGCATATACTAGACCGGCATATTTGACGCAATGTCCTCTGCAATCTTTTTATGGGAATATAATTATTTTCTAATAAATTCAAGATAATTTCCGCTAAATACTCCGATTTATGTTCTTCGATAGGTATAAATTTCAGAAACTTTCAACAGGAACTTGATCTTTTACGTATTGAATTATAAAAGTTGGTTGACATGAGACAAATCAGGGTGCTTCAACGCTAATGGAACAATATTTTGCTAATTTAACTTCATGAATAATTTTTTTAGAACTTATTTTCCCATTATATCAATAAATTCATTACAAACTTCGTTTCAATGTTAAACAAAAAGTCTATGTCCACTCTACCAGGAATTTTACTTCGCGTTATCATATGTCGTCTATGTCCTACATGTTTTCAATAATTACAACCACTCGGAGACCATTAATTTATATACGAAAAGTCAAATAAGCTGAACGAAAAACAAAACACAGATTTCTTTGAAGCTGAATACAGTAACTATTTTCTATAACGGTTTCGTTGTTTTCAATTTACGTTTAAAAATGATTTATTGAAATGGTTAGTTACCTACTGATTTACCATCTGCTTCTTTATTACGTTATGGATGTCTCGGAAAAGTCGCAATCTTTATTTTGAAGATATGCAGAGCCCTTATCAATCAAAGTTTTGCATTTTTTTCTGTAAAACCTTCATGGAAATAATCGGCAGGATCGTACGAGTACGAGCCGTTTTATGTGTTGGAAAACTGTTGTTCACATTTCACAACTGGAACTGTTACTGACGAAGTCTCCGAAATTGTTCCATTTTCACCAAGACGTCGTAATAAAATTCTGAAGTTCCCGCAATTTGTTGTAGATACGAATCTTTTTGTGGAGGTTTTATTAAAAATACGATGTTAACTTCTTATTGATGTTCAGCTATTTTTCAAAATGAATTAATTGTCAATTTCTAACAAAAAATTTAGCGCGCGTAAAAGAGGTGATGAAAAACTAAAAAATAACTAAAGGCAAAAATCTGCATTCTTTGGTTGCAGTGACTGTTCAATTTCTTACAAAGGTAAGCACTTAATCCGAATTTAAACCTATTCATGTAAAAGTCAAAAGTGAAAGGTTTATAAACTTGAAATTTCAAACAATAACAATGTGAAAATTTAAAGTGCAGTAGAAATTTTAATGCACAAAAGTGCTAAAGTCTGTCCAGAAACGAAGCGAAGTAATAAATTAAAAATAGTTCATTTATTTTACATATAAGCGGTACACGATTTTGTATGAAATACTTAAAACAGATTTTAAATATACTGCTTCCAATTTAAACTAGTTATTAAATAAACCTTAACAATGGGACGTACCTGTTCTTGAGGTCTAAACTAAAGATCATATGCGTGTACATGGGTTTGCTGACAAAAAAATACGATTGCGTTTATTGTGTTTTATTGAAAGTAATTTTAAACATATCATTGTAATTATAAAACACATCGTTTGTTAGAAACCATTTTATAGAGTTTGAAAATTTAAGGTATAATAAAATATAACAAGAACAAACAGTAATTAATTAATGATGAAAGGTTACACATCTTCTACATTGTTAACCCCCTTTTCGATAAAATATCAGCAATACATCGGTACGCCATTGGAATCTGTTAAACATGTCGATTTATTACTTCGCTTCGTTTCTGGACAGACTATATAATGCTTTGGCACATTCACAAACTCAGGAGTAAATAATTTTTATTTTAAAAAAAATTTATTTGTATTTGGCTTGATTAGTAAGATCTAGGAGCCTTGCTCAGAGTGTCTAATGGAAAAGATGGCTTTTGCATACGGTACAACCTTAATAAGATATGTCTATTCCAAAACGAAGGTAACAAAGTTCTTTCATTCATATGGTACCTATTATTATATTTGATTTTAACGTTCTCAGAGGTCACTACTGGTGTAATATAATTTTTTTTTAAGTTAGTTATTAAATGATAAAAAAAGTTAATAATTAATACTCATAAAAAACTATATGATGCTTTTTAATTTTCTCGGATAATCTGGAGAATAAGAAAAAATCTTTATGAAATAAATTACAAAACTAAAACTAACAGGGAGAAATGTGAACTTAAACCAAAAATTTATCTAAACTTTAAAAAAAATAACGACAGAAAACTATACACAAGATTAATTTTACAAAAGTAAATTTTATTTTTATATTTGTGATTCTTTTTCAAGGCTATCTATTGATATCCGATCCAATCAGTTCCAAATTTGTACTGTTATATTTCAGGAGTTTATTTTGGTTCATGTTTGTATGATTAAGATTAAAAACAAGTTCAATAAAATATGTTGCGCAATACTGTGATTATAGTAGTGTTCGTTATGCTCTTATTACGAACGAACCATAAGAACGAACGATACGTGTTTCAAATTCAAAACAGTAACTTTTTGTTTGTCGCGATTTTAACATAACCTCAGCATTGTCAAACTTCATACCATAAAAAATTTACAGTGCATTTTCAGGTTCGAACTGAGGTTTTCTTTCTTCTCCCTGTAAGACTTTGTCATCTGGCATCGCTGTTTTGAACCAAAAACATATTATAAGTGGCGATTAACTGACAAACGACAGAATGCAAAAATCATTGATGTGTTTTAAATATTTCCTAAAATCATTTCCAACTGAATTTTTATTTTTTTAATTTATTTTTAGAGTATTTTTCAATGATTGTTTTTACAAAAGTTATCGCTTATCGTTGCAAAATCAGGGACAACAAATACAAAGAAGTTGAAAAAACTAATAACATGGAATTGAATGGCAATAACAAATCCGAACTCGAATCCAATATTATTTATTACGGCGTTTATATACCTTTTTTAGATGGCCAAGAACAGGAAAATGATGCTTGTAGCAACGTGTATCAAGATAAAACTGAAGCTTTAAAACTTGTTAAAAAATTCAAAAAGGCTCGATTTAAAGGTTTTCATTTTTTATCATGAAGCGTTGATTTTGCTGTGAAACGGATCTGAACACCCGATTATAGTAGAAATTCAAACATCGAAAGAGTGTTCGATTAAGGAGAATGTTAGATTTGCGAAACCACCAGCTGTGGACCAAAATCTCAAGACTCTGTTAAATTCAGGAAAAATATTGAAGCTGGTTATATTCATGTTGTGACTTTTACTATATGGGAGAATCCAAGGTATTTAATTAGCAGTGGAGATACACCTTCAATTTTGCAGGTAATTGTAATCATTTTTAGTATTTTTGTTTTAATACTTAAGTATTTATAGGAAGGACCACGTTATAATGCATTACATATTGCTGCCAAATCAAAAAATCGTAGCATGAGCGAATTAATTTTGAATACTATTTCTGATATTAACTTTATTAAACTTTTTGTATGGGGGACGATAGTAATCAGGATCCTAGCGAACGTGCTGTTATCTTATTAGATTTATATTTAAATACACCTGATAAGGGTTTAAATGAAACTCCCTTACACTTTGCAGTGAAATTTGGAGCTGTAGATGAAGTTGAACTTGTTGGTGTCTATCACAATGTGATAAAACTCTTCAATAAGTATGGAAACTACTAGTATGGTGGTACTGTCTTAATATATTAAGTATTCAGTAGTTTTTTCAACTCGATTAGGGTACCAGGGTGCCAGCTCTTTGAATATTAAAATTATAGCTGTTATATTAATACAGTGCGTTTATGATGAAAGGAGCAAAATTCGAACCACAATTAAGGTGATGAATTTCGGAGACTATCTACTCTTTTTAGTTGCAACAAATGTTGTACTAAAAACTTTAAATACAGGGCATCTAGGGTTCAAGTGACAAACAAGGTTAAGTAAGCAAGATCCTAATAAAAAAATATAGAACGGGACAATACCTTTTAAGTACACAGAAAGTGCGGTATATTTGGGGATGGAGATAAATAACAAAGGGAGAGTAACAACAGAAATAGAAAAACGTCTGGCAGCAGGAAGTAGAGGTGCGGGCTCTATTAAAAATATACTAAATAATAAAAACACTCCCCAATCGCTAAAAATCAGAGTATATAAAACAATAGTGAGACCGATAGTGTTATACGCGAGTGAAACCTGGACATTAATAAAGGCAGACACTGAAAAACTTGAAGTCTGGGAAAGGAGGATCCTAAGGAAAATATATGGTGGAGTGCAAAGTTAGGACAGTGGAAGAAGGACTAATGCTGAACTGGAAGAAATGTACAAAGACCAGACGTAAGCACCATTGCCCGACAAAACCGATTACGATGGTTAGGACACATACAAAGAGCCGAAGGAACACACCTAGCCAAAAGAATTTTCAACACCAACCTAGGAGGCAGTAATCGGAGAGGAAGACCAAATATAACCTGGTGGGAAAATGTAAGGGAAGATCTACAGAAAGCGGGTATCAAAAATTGGAAACTACAAGTGCAAGATAGGAAACAGTGGAAAAAGACGATTCAAAAGCCATGGGCCTAACGACCTGTCATTGTGCTGATATATTAGTTGCTTTGTACTAAAAACTTTAAATACAAGTAAAAAAAAAGGTTATTTTTTATTAAATGGAACATTTTTTACATTTTTGCAAGGTAACATTGTTTCGGTACTTGTAACTGTTTTACCCTGTCTATAAAGTTTTTAGTACAAAATTTGCGCAGTTAAAATTAGCAATCAACGTGGCCGAAATTATTCAGAAATTCATCACCTGAATTTAATCAAATTTGTTCTTTCATCATCGATGCACTACATATTTTTATTAAAGAGGTATTTATTTGAAGTCCTAAAAATAAAAACAAAATTTTGTTGGAAATTGGGATGATGTATACGTTCTCAATTTGTTAAGTATCCCACTGTCAATGTTTTCATATATATTTTTATAAAAATTTTGATAAAGACTGTATTGATAATGTGGTATGTACGGGCTGACCAATTAAGAAGGACACTATCTCAAAAGTGACTATGGGAAAGATTTGGGGTAAAAAAATTCATAACTAAAGTGTCCCAGAAAAATACTGGTTTAGAATGGCCGCCAGGGGGCGTAATTGCATTCTTGAATTTTAATTTTAGTTTTTTGAAAAATATTCTTATACCTATTACTGAAAGCTGGATAAATTTACTTCTTTTTTGTTAATTGGTTTTTGCTCTAAGGGATAGTGGTGGGGGTGTCCGAACGTTTTCGTAAATAAATGTCAGTAACTTCAATAACTGAACGAATTTTGTCAAACTTGAAGTGGTCAAAAGGGGCTTTTCTTGGCTATCAACGTTGCCTTGAGCGGATTGATTTAATTTGTTTGTGTCGTCGCTAGAGGGCGTTTTCCGACAACACTACAAATAAAATGGGTTTTCTCAAAAAAATTAAATGTGTACACCGGATAAAGAAATTAAAACACGAAATAATATCGTATATTTGTCAATATTTTCGGTATACCAGCCATTATTAAATTCTAATTATTGTTCATTTAGCAAAATTTACTTTTGGAATACCAACATTACACCTAAAATGTCAATAACAAGTAATATTCATTCCGTATGATTGAATATTGCCCTTGACTGCAGAATTCGAAATTTTAAATTCAAAATAAATTTATTGGCCATGTTTAAGTGTCAATCTTGCAGTTATTTATACTGGATTTTGGTGGGCTTTTTTATAAAAAGTACCTTGTGTTGAACAGGATGGCACCACACTAATTGTTACAATGTTTTGTAATAAATTGTTCTATTACAAGACCACAAATCTTGCATTAGAATACGAAGATCTTAGTGTTTTATCTGGGTTGTTGTTTCTCGTTATTTTGACAGGCTGCAAATTTTTAATTCTGGATTAATTAAATATTATTGACATTTTAAATGTAATGTTTGTATTCCTGCTACATATTTTTTAATAATGAACCAGGTATACTGGAAATTATTCATAAAGAGGCGCATTATTTCAGTTTTAACTTATTTTACTCATATTTTAGGTTAGGATAGAGATATCGAAATGAAGTTTTCGCCAGTGTAGTTGGTTACATCCCTGTTTAATTTGGTGGCTCCGCAAAATGTGGATCATTTAAATTCGTCATTTCCTTTGCTGTTCTTAAACCCTACCAGATGAGGAATCTTATTGAATTTTATAATAAGAATAAAATTGTGTGTAGCATCTAGAGAATTTCTAATTTTCGGAAGTGACCGAACTTGTTATTGCCAAGTGTTCTCGATTCCATTAAGTATCTCTGTTTAGTGGTGCTGGTCATCTAAGCATAATGCTTATAAAACTTGTTAAGGTCCTTACATTCTTCCTGCTAGTTTCTGCGGTCACATTATAAATTATTGTCTTACAAATTCTGTGTTAAACAAAGGGTTTAATTGAAAGCTATAGTGGTATGTTTATTTAATGTACTGAGATAATAAACACTTAAAATACATTCTTCTGACTTAACATTTTAAGCATACAACATACATCATAAAAACATTGTTGTCACTTATATCTATATAGAATTCTAGCAGAGTTGCCGCACTTCTTAATTTACTTAATTAAACAATTCTAACACCCTCCCTCTATCCTGCAGAATTCTTCCGCTACTCTAAACTTAACATTAAAACTAAACTCTAAATTTTTCTGAACCAAGCGACTTAGTAAATATGTCAGCTAATTGGTCGTTCGTACATACAAACGTTACATCTATAATTCCCTTATTAATTAAATCAACAACAAAGTGAAATTTAACATCGATGTGCTTACACCTTTGTTGTTCTCGAATTTCTAAGCAACTTAATAGTACTTTGATTATCCTCATACAGAATTATAGGCAACCGATAACTAATCATTAAATCATCTAAAAGATTCTTAATATATATCAATTCGCAACTAGCGTACAGACAGCAACAAATTCTGACTCAGTACTAGATAGTGTTACAATTGATTGCTTTTAGAGCCCCAACTTATTAAGTTATTATGCAGTTTAAAACAAAAACCACTCACAGACTTTCTATCAATTACATTGTTTGCCCAATCAGCATCAGTATATCCAATTAAACTCTCATTTGAAATGCTAAATTTTAATTTTAGATTGATTGTAGACTTTAAATATTTTAAGACCCTTAATAAGTATTTGAAATGTTCATTTGTAGCACATTCCAGAAATTGACCAAAGTAACTTATACAATAACAAATGTCTGGTCTTGTTCCCATCATAATATACATCATACTACCTAACAATTTCTAAATGGCAAATCAGTTTTAATCTTTCATTAGTATTGTTCTTTAAATTTAAATTTTTCAATTGGTGTTTTAAAGATCTTACAATCATCTACATTAAATCTTTTCAATAAGTTTTTAATAGCTAAGGTCTGATCTATAGAAATAGTTTTTCCAGTAAAATCTCGATTAACATTTATACCTAGAAAATTTTTTACATTATTTAATTCTTTCATTTTGAAATTTTCACACAATTTGAATTTTACATGCTTTAAAAAGTCTTTGTCATTACAAGCGACCAAAATGTCATCAACATATAGTAATAAGTAACATTGTATGTTCTGTTCATGGTAAGTATACAAACAGTAATCTGATTTTGATCGTTTGAAATTTAAACATGTTATAAAATCGTTAAACTTTTCATTCCAAATTTTGGAGCTTGTTTGAGACCATATATTGCCTTTTCAGTTTACATACTTTATTTTTATTCTGTTCACTTACCTTCCATCCTTCTGGAATCTCCATATAAACTTTATCCTTTATTAAACCATTTAAAAATGCATTTTTCACATCCAACTGTTCTAAAAATAGATCATAATTGACACAAATAGATAGTAGTATTCGGAATGTTGATAATCGTGCAACTGGTGCATGTATTTGAGATATATCCTCAATGTCTTGCTGAAAACCTCTAGCAACCAATCTCGCTTTATATTGTATACATCCGTCATTCTCTTTTTCTCTGTAAACCCATCTGGTTCCAATAATTTTTTCATTTTGGGTTTGTCGACTAGTTCCCAAGTTTCATTATCTTCCAAAGCATTTAGTTCTTCTACCATCGCTTTATTCCACTGCTCTTTTAGAACTTCTTTCTGCTTCTTTAAAGGTTTTTGAGTCTCATAAAGTTCGCTCAATAACGCTAAGCACCCAAAATCAACTTCATAATCTTCCAAACGTGTAGGTAACTTTCGTGATCGTTTTGGTCTGCATTCATTCTTGTTTTGTTCTTCAATTGAGTCCTGATTAGTACCTTCCTTATTATCTTCTGGAACTACATCTTCTGTTGTGTACTTTATTGTGGTTTGATTCATATTCAATCTCATTTTGTTCAGTGTCTATTTCATCACATGCGTTTACTTTATTTTCTATAAATTGTTCTTTATCTTTATTTTGAATAGAAAATCTTTCTTCATCAAATACTACGTTTCTGCTATGTATATTTTATTTTCTTCTTTAGACCACAACCTGTAACCGTTCTCCGTATAACCAATAAATTTGCATTACACCTTTAGCATCTAATTTGTCCGCATGTATCTGGTATTCGCGTATAGGCAACGCAACCAAAATCGCAATTTGTTACGTTAGGTTTTCTATTTAGCCACATCTCTATGGTGTCTTATTTTTCTCAATGGATGACTGTGTCCTGTTTAATATATATGCCGCAGTAAGATGCTTCTTCCCAAAACCTTTTCAATTTCTCCCTGCTTATCATCGCTCTAGCCATATTCAATAAAGTTTGATTTAAGCGTTCTGCAACACCATTAATTGTGGGGTATATGGAGGAGTATATGAAATATCAATTCCCTTTTCCTCACAAAAATTTAAATAATGTTGAGGTATACTCACCCCATTATCACACCTAATTTTGATACTTTCCTTTCACAGAAAACGCAGTCATCTTGCAATATAGTTTTTAAAGATGAAATACTTCATCTTTCGTTGTAATGAATAGACATATGAATCTAGAGTAGTCATCAACAAAAGTCACAAAATAACGATTCCATATGAGAAAAGGCGTAATGGGCCACATACGTCTGTGTGAATAATTGTAATACTCTATTTGATCACATTTGAATAATACGGAAAGATTTTTGTTTGGCCTTACACATATTTCACATAGTACATTCTTTTATTATTTCTAATCTTTAAACCATGACTAAATTAAATATTTATCCTAGCCATGAGTCATAATCAAATGACCGTATCCTTATGCCAAAGATCATTCTGATTCTACAGCTAAATTGCATGCTGGCTCCATCATTTTACCATATTAACTTCAAATTTAATTGATAAAGGTTATTAATTGTTCACCTTTCGCATATATAACATATTTCTTTTAATACAGATAGTACCAGCAGACAAATAATTTCAAATCCTACCTTTTCTATTCTTGATATCGATAACAAATTCCTAAGATCGGGAACACAATAAACACTTCAATTGTAATTGCTATTCTTTACCATTCACCATACTTATAACCTTCACATACCATGCATGTTGCAAGCGATTTTCCTTTTTCTGCCTTGGATCAATTCGGTTCTTCAAAAATTTTATTACTAATAGGTCTTCAGTATTAATGTAGTGATGAGTGGCCCCGGAATCTGCATACCACCATAAACAATTCTATCATGACCATATCACTTGTATAAAATGCTACATTTCAACTTCTTTGCTTCAGATGTATTGCGTCACAATAATTGTCGAACATATCATTTCTACTGCTATTCTAGATCTACAGGTTGATGCTCTATGACCAAGTTTATGAACAAATAACATTTATGCCACAAAATTTTGTGTGACCAATTTCCCACAACGATAGCATTGAATCACATTGATTTTAAAGAAAAATGATGCAGAAGTTGAATAATTAGTTTTACTTGAATTTCCTTTATATCTTTAAATCCAATAACTTTTCTAACAGATACAATTAAGATCATCTTCGTCAGACATCGTTCTAATAGCTGTAACAAGTTTTCGTATCAACAGGCATCGATAATAATAAAAAGCAAGCCAATCTGATTCTGAGAA
Organism: Abscondita cerata; assembly: GCA_030710515.1. NCBI lineage: Eukaryota > Metazoa > Arthropoda > Insecta > Coleoptera > Lampyridae > Abscondita > Abscondita cerata. Next base: position 414,035 of record JALBCR010004353.1, read on the forward strand.
AAAGCGCCTAAACTTTCAATCTCTATAATTATCAATTACTGAAATGATTTTGTAAATCTTCATTCGGGCTATATCTAAACTAACTAGCTCTTTCAATAAGAAAAATTTGAAAGGTACTTTTTAGCGAAATGTTTCCAGTTTTATTAACATTCAGCAGATTCCAATGTCTTGATGTATCAAGATGAGAATCCGCTACGCTTTGAATAATATATTCTGGCTTTGTTGTCCTTCTTTATCCAGTCAGCATCTGGTTCATCCTTTCTTTCTTCCAACACATGTGTAATCAACAGCCCTCATACTGATCCAGTCTAAATCTCCAATTGTCGAAATTGTCACCATAAATGGAAGTATACCAATTTATTGTCATTCAACCCATGATTCATTTCCATTTTTCGTTTCAATTTTTTTTTTATAACCTCACAAAATGTTACTCAACTTTTAAACAAACTTGTACCACTATTCTGGGCCCATAACCTATGTTAAACAAAGGGTTTAATTGAAAGCTATAGTGGTATGTTTATTTAATGTAATTGGAGATAATAAACACTTAAAATACATTCTTCTGACTTAACATTTGGCGCATACAACATACATCATAAAAACATTGTTGTCATTATATCTATATAGAATTCAGCAGAGTTGCCGCATTCTTAATTTACTTAATTAAACAATTCAACATTCTGTATTTCGGACTGCTGGGAAAGCATCTATAGTAATCCCAATATCTAAAACTTGTACCCTAAATAGTTTAATGACTTAAGACCAATAAGTATCCTTCCTAATTTTATTCTAAAATCTGTGAAAAGGTGATGGCATCGACAGATTACGGAAAAAATACTTAAATACTCACAACATTCTACCTGCTAATCAATCCGTGTTTTGCAAAGGATATTCTTGAATGTAGCTTTCGCGGCTGTTGTCACTAAAATTATTATCTTCCGGGTTGAGCCGTGTTCGTCCTTCCTTCCTACGTACTCTGCTTGACGTTTCGCTAACCATGCTGTTAGCTTCTTCAGAAGTTACTCTAAAGACTGCTCCTCGTTATATACCTATGTTCCGTTACGGTTGGTAGATGTCGATCAGTGACGGTGGTTGGGTTTCGATGGTTGGTTGATCTTCTGTTTGGTATCGACTAATTTTGTGGCGACATTTGTTTTCTTTGTTTTGTGAAGCGTTAGTTTCCACGTGTTGCTTAATCGGTAACCGTCTTCTCGATTGAAGTTGTTTTTATTTTTCATAATTTCTAAGGATTCTCTGATTATCCTTGATAGTAGTTGTTAGTCCTTGATAGAACTTTAGCTTCCTCGAAGTTGATGATGTGTTTTCCTTTTCGTGTAGATGTTCTACGATTGCTGATTTATCTACCGCTCTGGACTTGGCATCTCGGTGATGTTCTTTAATCTACATTTTATGTTGCGTCCGGTTTGACCAATGTAGACCTTTCCACATGAACAATCAATTTGGTAGACCCCTTTTGTTGAGAGTTTCGGTAGGTTATCTTTATTAGAAGGTAGTAGTTGCTGGATTTTTCTAACCGTTCCAAACCTGACACCGATATTCTTCTTCTCCAATGATTTTCTTAATTTGTCAGTTACTCCAGCAATGAATGGCAAACGAGCGTAGGTGTTCCTTCTCTTTTTCGGATCTCCTGCGACAGGCGGCTCTTATATAGACAACAACATTAGTCTTTAGAGTAACTTCTGAAGAAGCTAACAGCATGGTTAGCGAAACGTCAAGCAGAGTACGTAGGAAGGAAGGACGAACACGGCTCAACCCGGAAGATAATCTAAGGATATTCTTGTTCTACAGCCTTGTTGAGTGTGACTGATGATCGACAGATTAAGGCAAACTTACTCTACTCGTTATGCTTACATTATTCTTCATTACATTGGCCTTGGAGAAAATGCAGTGGGTTTATTTAAGTAATAGAGTACAGCAAGTAAAAATTAATACAAATCTGTCTAGCCCGAATAATGTGTCCTCAGGCGTTCCTCAGGGATCTATTCTAGGACCAATTTTATATCTAATATATACCTCATTTCTATCGAATACATTAAAACATTGCAAATATCATATGTACGCGGATGATACACAGATTTATTATTCTTTTCCTTCGTCGCAACTCGATAGGGCTTTGTTGTATATAAATGAAGATCTAGCTAACATATACAAATACTCTATATGTCATTCATTAACACTTAACCCACTAAAATCACTTGTAAAGTTGTTTGGTAATAGAAATTTGCGCGATTTGGTTAAGTCTGATATTAAACTTATATAAATTGTCAATTGCTACCACTCACAGAAATATGTTGTTTTTGATTCGAGAGCTTCGCTATAAAACTCATATAACTAAAGTTCTTCAAGGTTCTTATGGCGCGCTAAGATTGCTATATACCAACAGACATTCTCTTGACCAAAAACTGAAAAAATTATGCTCTGTGATTCCATAGTCTTATTCCTCGGTTAAACTTCTGTGATGTTGTATATCACCCTTGTATCGATGCCGCTGATGGTAAGAAAATACAAAGATTACGGAATGCATGTCTTCGATTTATTTGTGGAATTAGAAAACGTGAACATATATCACATACAATAAGATGGTGTGGATGGTTAAACATGTCGCAACGTAGGTTTCTACATTGGGCGAGTCTTTGTTTTCGGATCCTGATTAATAAAACTCCTCCGTATCTCTACTATAAAGTCCGTTTCCGGACAGATGTACACAACGTTAACATTCGCCGTAAAGACCTAAATCAGATACCAAAGCATAAACTTCAAATATAATATCTACAGAGTTCATAGCAATATACCTTCAACATGTTTCAGGCTGTCTTTCCATGCCTACAAAGTCAAAATTAAAATTTAATTTTAAACAAATTAATCTCCGAGTGTCGTTGAATTATTTTATCGCTTCGTGAAGGCGGCAAGGCCGGTGTGTGCGACGGGCAATGAACTGAAAAATTATCTGTATTAATTTTCATAAATAGGTGCATATACGGCTATAGTCAGCTATTGATTTAACTTAAGGTATGCTTAACGGAACCAACAGACGGTTTTTGAAACTAGTCTGACAGATTTCCTTTTGGTATCCTTTTACTTATCTTGTAAATAAATATATTTATAGTTGTGGAACCAATAAACCGTTATTATTATTATTATTAAAAGCTATGTCGTTGTATTTAATATTTAATTCTATTTTATGTGTAGTGTTGTCGCAAATCACCCTCCAGCGGCTACACAAACAATCTAAATCAATCCGCTCAAGGCAGAGTCGATAGCCTAAGAAAAGCTTTTTAACGATTCTAAGTTTGACAAAAACCGTTCATCCATTTTCTCAAAAAACGGAATTTAAAATTCAAGAATGGGTTTCGCCTTCTGGCGATCATTCTAGAAACTAATAATTTCCAGCATTTTCTTTTGGCCCTTTAGTTATAACTTTGAACAAACAAGTAAAATTTATATATTTATATTTATGTGACGTTACGTTACATATTTGACGTGACGTCACATATATAGAAACGTTTGTACTATTTGGTTTTTGAGAGACGCGTGTTGTTTTGGTTTGGAGGTGAAGCTTCAGAATGAGTCATGTCAAATTTCTCGGGTGGTAACTAAGGGTGGTATTTGCTGCTTTCCTTTTGAAAATTTAACTGTACCAGTATGGAGGACTCGGAACTACTTCGTGTGAATTATTATGTAAAAAGGAACACCAGACGTTGACATAAATTTACTTCGAATTCAGGGCTTGTTGCAACATCTAATGAGTTGGTGCATGAGGGGATAGGAAAACAGGAGCGCTTTTAATGTTTTAATTTTAAAAAATTAAAAAAGGAATGAAACCTACTGCGAACTCAAATGGTTCTTGATTGGACTATCGGTTAATACCGTTGTTTTGCATACGCAAGTCCTCGGTTCGAATCTCGCAGAAATCGTGTTTTTTGTTCAAATTTATAATAAAACCGCAACAAATAAATTAATTTTACATTTATAAAACATCCATTTTTTTATAATTCAAAGGCCTCTATCAATCAACATTTTGAAAAATCTAAATAAATTATTTGACATAAACTGTAGGTACTAGTTCATCGGAAAAACAAAGAGGTTATGAACAAAAGTTGGCAAACAATCAACTGGAAATAATGTTTTTAGGGAGCGCAGTACTAATATCTGTGTCATTTTCCAATCGTTATTGCATTTTTATCTAGTTTAAAAATGCGTTTCTGCGCAAGTGTCTTAAGGTTTTGATCCTACTTTAGTATTTAGAAGCGTCAGTCCATAACACATCTCAGAGGCTTGTATCAAATATTCTACCAACACTAGTAAACACACAATTAAATCTGTGCTGTCGCCCAAACTTTAAACTATTTCTGGTGCCTTCATCCGCATTTTTATACTTAAGTTGTATTTTTGAGAGGCATTCTTCAACGGCAATTGGTTCTTTACCACGTCTTTAACTGTATCTCGTATTTTTTGTTCATAGGCAGCGTGATACAATTTACTTTGTTCAAATACAGCTTTCTGCTGCCTTCTTGGGTGTCTTTTGGCATTACATTAACCTGGAATTCAAATTTCCCACCATGTACTACTACGTTTCCCAATATATATGCGACAATTTTAATAACTGGTAGGACTTTAATGCCAAATAGGTCTAGGTTATGTGACGCTTCACTTATGATCGAATATTTAAACCACAACTTCGCATACACTATTTGGACAGATTCGCCTTTTTATTTCTTTTGCAGAACAGGGTTTGTATTGGCACGATCACCGGACTCTTCCTACAGAAAATACTGGTTGAGGTATAGCCCTACCATATAGATAAATAATAAAGTCGGTATTAATTTTCCACTATAAACCACTTACCTTTGGCGATATTTTGTAATATTTTCAAAAATGGTAGATTTTATTCTGATAAATAAAGAAGAATTCCAGAAAAATTTGGTTAAAAAAATAAACATTTAAGGGATTTCCGTATAAAATTTTCTTTGATCTTAATTTTAGGTTAGGAACTAGATATCAAGATGCAGTTTTCGCGAACTTGTTTAGGCAACTAACAAAACTTCAAATATAACATTTGTAGCCCAAAAATAGCTCTTTTCAACTAGCCCAAGTTTGTTAAAATCGGATCAGTCGTTTCGAAAATACAGGGTGGTTTTTACGGAAACATTTGAATACCTCCCACCACTTTTTTTTGAGATACAGCAAAAATTGTCTAGCAAAAAAAGGTTTAGATTATTCTCACGATCAGGTGTTTTTGTTAAATTAATATAGCGAAATTCACAGAACATCACTTTTAGATACAAGACTGCAGTTACGCCGCCTAGCGACCATTTCAGAAACTCGAAAATAATTCCCATGTTTTTGTCTTGGCCGTTTTAGTACTACTTTTTTTGGCGCAAGCCTCTACGATGGAGAGTTTCCCAGATACAGTACCCGCATTCTTAGTTGGCCACTAGTACTGAACTTTGATTGCCACTTAGTTACGTTTCACATTAAAAAAAAAGGAAAATAAAATGAATTCTCGATCGTTGCTTCGGTAAATGAATTTCTTCTACCATAGTGTATCCGTAATGGCAAACTTGTTTACAATATTTGACTAAATTTATCTAATCTTCACCATTGAGGTAATCTTTATATTTTTACTCACATAATTGCTTTTAAATATTAGCTATTTATACCCAAATAAAATGCTTATCCAACATTGCACCTGGAACATCTTTATTGTTTTCAGTTTAATCTTTAAGTACCTACTGTTTTATATTTAATTACTATGCTATAGTATGATCTATCTAATCTATTTGTTACATAAATGCATTTGTTATATTTGTATTCATTACTATTATTAAATTTTTATTTTTTGTAAATGATTAGCGTTAGCTATTTAACTATTAAGTAATTGTAACTATTAAGTAATTTATTCGTACCCATGTGCTAGTCACTCGGTTGAATTCGTTCTATTTTGTGACTATTGGTATTTTAAAGGCAGTGAACTGAAACTTTTGTAGGGCTTCAACTACCGGTTTTATTCGACTCTCCTTATACTCTGAATTAAATATGAATTTGATTTTGGCACGTTTAGTTTTAGTGGTTTTCCTAAACCTTGAATGCTTTGCCAAGACGAACCAATCCACAATTGCACACGGTTTTGTCACCACACTATACAGGAGTATACTGATCTTCTGGGGCACTTATTTTATTAAGTGAGACTACTGGACGTAATGTATGGGCTTTCTACATACTCTACCACTTTTAGTTACAACTCTCTCTGATTCGGATATCTTGTCGATCTCATTCCCAGCTTCAGTACCAGATTGGAAGAGGGAATAACTTGATTGAGAACCCATATAGCACTGTTAATAAAAATATCCTTTCATACAGGGTGGGGCACTACCAACGAATTATTCTGTAGCACTAAAACGACAAATAATATTAGAAATCTTAAGGCATACATATATCGAGATTATTTGAGACCAAATTTTAAAAATATTTTCGATTGTTTCCAGAAACACGTACTGTATCAAAGTTGGGTTATTTTAAATGGAACACTCTGTATTTTTTCTATTTTGAATTGTAGGATAAAAATAATGTATGTTCTTTAACATGTCCTTATACCAACTTACATCCGTTTCTGAAATAAATCGATTTTACCTGATTTGCAGACCCTCCAAAAAAATGCAATCACTTCAAGATAAATAAGAACAAGCAATTTTGTTTTACATCACCTTACTAAGAACCTTCAACATCCCTTTTGCAGTATTTACTATTATGTTATGATGTACAGAGTGTTTTAAATACTACCGCATAACGCTAACGACTTAAAACTTTTTTCTGTAGCTTGTTGGAATCAGGCACTAGTTACCTTTCAATCGGTATTAGGGTTACCAACCCCTAACTCGAGATATTTTAAAATTTGCTAGTTTAAAAATTTGCAATTTACTGGAATTTAAGTTACTTGTGAGATATCAGTAAAATGAACATTATCTTGCAAACATTTTTAATGTATAGGCCAATCCAGCTTTAAATATTAACCAATTAAAAAAAAATTTTCAGAACAAAATAACAGAAATGTGCTTATGACTTATGCCGGGCTCTAAGAGTCAGTCGAATCACACCCACCTGTCACAAACAACAGCAACCGTTGCAACATAATGTCCATACTGCGGATATTTCACAGGTAACTTAGACTCCAGTACATCGTAAATTGTTAAACTATCAAATTTTAAAATATCTCGAAATCTATCAGAGTTAGGGGATGGTAACCCTAATACCGACTAAAAGGTAATTATTTCCAGCTTTCAACAGGCTACAGAAATGTAGGGTATTCCATTTAAGTTAAGCAAGTTATTTAAGTTTTAAGTAGTTAGTGTTATGCGGTAGTATAAAAACACCCTGTACATCATAACATAATAGTAAATATTGCAAAAGAGATGTTGAAGGATCTTAGTAAAGGTGGTGTAAATCAAAGTTGCTTGTTCTTATTTATCTTGAAGTTATTGCATTTTTGAAGGGTCTGCAAATCAGGTAAAATCGATTTATCTCAGAAACGGAAGTAAGTAGGTATAGGAGGGACATGTTAAAGAACATACATTATTTTTATCATACAATTCAAAAATAGAAAAAAATACAGGGTGATCCATTTAAAATAACCCAACTTTGATATGGTACGTGTTTCTAGAGCATCCTGTACAATCAAAAGATTTTTAAAATGTGGTTTCAAATAATCTTGACATATGTATGCCTTAAAATTTCTAACATTATTTGTCGTTTTAATGCTATAGAATAATTCGTTGGTAGTGCCCCACCCTGTATAAACAAGTATATGAAAACTCAGAGGCGTCTGATGGATTAAGTCATATCCACCCAGGGCAGGGAACGTTGTTTTTCCGACTACACCTTTTCAGGTATTTTTGAAAAATTTGTCATGCATATTTGAAACCGTCTTGGTCAGCCCGTCATTTTAAGGTATCACTCGATGGGTGGTCGTATTTAAAAAATAGGCGCTCCCCCAGGCCCCACCCACATGAGTGGGGAAAAGAGTTTTTTTATTAGACGTCGTTCGGCCCGGGGGCATGCCCAAGAAATCTAGCTATCACAACTTGAGGTCAGGCACACCCCCACGATGTGTATAGAAAGAGAACACCAGGAGAATTAACTCAATTATTAATATAGACTAGATGTTTAATGTGCCCACAATTTTATTAGTATTTACTAAGTTGTAGAAGGCTTTGGAAAAAAACGAAATGTCAAAGCGTTGTGTAATATGTGGCATTTGTTATTGTTTCAATTAATTTGTACAATTTATATCAATGAATGACATCTGCATAATGTTGTTTTTGTGGGCGAGAATGTCCGTTAATAGTTTTGAACCTCGCGAAGTTCGGCATGTTGAGAAGTATTGTACTTGCTATTGTTATTTGTAATGCGATTATTAAAAAAAATCGGAACAAAACCATAGTTGCATCAAAAAAGGACTAATAGAATAAACAACTGAAAATACGAATAAAATTTAATTCTCCATCTATTTATGCCGGCAATTTCTGGTATATCCGGAAGTGCCGCCATTTTAAAAATTTTTTAGTTAGACTTACAGTCGTTGATTATAGCCATATGCCAAACTTCAAATTGATACAAGTCGATAACTTTCTAACTCACGGGCTACGTGAATCACCCTGTATAACTATTTACTTACACACACATACTTAATTAATTTATAATACACACACACACTTATTTATTTCTCCACTTAAAATAACGTTTATTTTCGATAGGTCAGTTTTTTCCTGTATTCCACCCACGATTATAAAAACACCCGACAGGCTGACACCAATGTAACGAATCTTATCGTTGTGTTTGTTTCGCATTCACAATCGTGAGATTAATAAACAATCGGTATCAAATTACCCTATTCAACTGAATTAAGAGATAATTTATTTAACACCACTTACATTACACGTTACATTTTATATTCACTCGCATTAAATGTAAACTTCGAATTAAACTGAAAAAACGCATGACTTCTCGAATAAATTCTAGAATATAACAGAGCGGTAAGGAAATGCGGAGTTCTAGAACACCGCGATCATTCTGACTCATTCTAGTAATTGCAGTGGAGTAACAATATATTTTTGTTTTTTTCTAGATAATATGTGATCGTTGCGACTCAGCATCACCTACAATTAAGAATAAAATAGCCATGTTATTAGGAGAAAATTTTATGTTCCTGTTTTAAGATCTGAAGACAATTGTATCGCGCCTGTGATAGGAGATCCTTTTGCTCCGTCGAGCCCTCCGGTAAGTTATTCAAAAGTTACTCGTTCCTCTCTAATTGAACCCATTTCAGAACTTTAATACAAATATTCTAGACCCGCGCATGGAAATACACGCATACGCCGGCCCGATGGACAAACAAAGCGCAGAGAAGTTTAAAAATTGTGGAGAACTCCACCGCGCTCATTGAAAACGAACAACGTCGAGAACAAGGCCTTCATTGATTCACCCATTAATTTAAAATTTGACGATTTGGACAAGGGCTTAGAAAGATTGGGAAAAAATTTAGCATTTAAATTCGACGTGGGTTGGAAAGAGTATTGGCCTTTTTTAGGCGGCTTTGTTGACTTGTCGACGCCCGAAGGTTTACAAGTTCTGGAGAATTTTTTAGCCGAACGTTTTAATGGCGATTGTAGTACGTCAAGTAGTCCCAAATGTCTGAGTAGTTCGGAAAGTGAATGTTTTAGTAACGATGTTTCTTTAGATAACGCAATCAGTCCAATCTCCGATTTGTGTAAGAATTTTGCTTCTTGCACTTTGAACGATGGCAGTTTTAAAAAGTCTAATTTTAAAATTAATTCAAAAACCAGTTGTTCTGCCTTTGAAACTACTTCACAAGATTTTCTAACTGACGCTCAACTATTTAAAACTGACTTGAATCCGTTTTTATGCATCGAAAAGTCTTGTCAGGTGTTCGCCCATCGAATATCTAACGAAATTTTGTATTTGCTCGAAAGCGAATATAATAACACCAGCGTAGTTTTGGAGGTTCAGATTAAACAGTTAGAATTTTTGATGGCTAGTTTTATGGACGATAGCCGTTTCATCTCTGTTGACTTTCATTTAGTTCATCATCGACTAGGGACTATCATCGGTAATAAACTTAAAGACGTTCTAATTTTGGAAGACGAATTTAATTTTATGAAGGAATCTTTGGAGCATTGGATGGAGGTGTTTAACAAACAAATCGATAATTTTTCTTCGGATGACGAAAGTGCCACGTATCGTCAAGCTAAGCATATTAAGAAACCTACTTCTAGGAACCAGCAGGTTCTCTGTGTCTTAGAACGTATTCTAAATACACTTATGAGTGCTGCTGTGAGTGTCAACGCCAATATTACGAACGAAGAAGAATGCATTAAAGTATGGAGCGATACAAAACCTTGCACTTGTGTCTGGAACGTCAATAACGCTAGAAGAAATTCGCTGATTAAAAAAAGTAACAGTTTTAAGTACACTTCCAGAGGATTATCTGCACCTATCAGAAAGGAACTGCTCTTTGACGATAACGGTATGTTCTTAATTTAATGTGGAAACAATGGTTGCGCGAAAAATTGGCGCTACCTTAACTTTCAAAGAAGAAACATTATATTTATGCCCGGTTACAAGTGGTGGTTATGGCAGAATAACTGGTGGAATTTTAGCTTAGTAACAATTAACGATATGAATTATAAAATCTTCTACAGTGAAAAGGGTTTAACAGGAGTGGAAAACAAAAACAACAGGTCCTTTTTTCGCCTACTTTAGTGTGGACTTCTTTAGGGCATCTATAAGAAGCCCACACTAAAGTAGGCGAAACGTTGGCAAAAAAAATGACCTGTTGTTTTTGTTTTCCACTCATATTGAGGCCCTTCGCTGTAGAAGACTTTTATAATTCATTAATAAAATAAAGGAGAAATTGTTCACTAACTTAAATTAACGATACTTAATTTATTACTACTAACACACTCAGTGGATTATATACAAAATGTGTCTGAACTATTCATTTTTGGTTACAAAAAGGATGTCAGCATATTCAGACCATATGTGTATATAATTAATTCAAGCTATTTTATGCACGTTGTTTGAAAATGTTTTACACTAACAATATTGCCCGCTTCTCATTAATGATGGTATTGGTCATTTCCATATTATCAGTAACCTTACAGCCACTGGAGAAGACTGTCGTGATGCTGCAGCACATAGTAACGAGAGAATTACGCCGAACAGCGAGGATGATGAAGAAGAAGAGGAGGAAACATACTTCACACCTCCTAATACTCCTACTAAACATTACGAAAGCAGCGAGGAAGACCCCTTTGAAGACAGCATTCTACCAAAGACGGATGTATTTATTGAAGGGTACGTCGACTACGACGACGGTTTGAAGTGGTATTTTAACACTTCTGCTTTCAGAAATATACCAACGAAAACTGATTACGCAGTTTATAACGCTTTGAGATCTGCCCAAAATAAAGTAAATTCCGAAGATTACCCTAACGTGTACAGATGGTGCCACTCGATTAGTTTATATTCTGAAAATGATCAAAAAAGGTTAGTGTAAACATAAAAACTCGGATATTATTGCTTTAAATCGAAAACCGAAAAAAATTAAGGTTCAAGTAGTAAGTTTGCCAGGGTACAAAAACAAAGTAAATGTCTGAATTAAAGTAAAAATATTAGAAAAAAATTGTTAAGTGGTAGGTGGTCATGGATTTTAATTCTTGAATAAGGGGGATAATAATTTCGCAGAGAACTCCACATCGTTCTGATATTAACAATCGTGTAAAGGTTTACCCTATCAAACCCTCAAATTGCGGCGCACGATTGTTTTATCGGCCAACTGCCATTGGGGATGAGTTTTAAGAAATAGTCTCTCATTTATCTTTTGTTCAGTGAGTCTATCCTTGCTGACGAAATCGAGTTTTTATTAGGAGCCACCTTCTCAAATTTATACAAGGTGAGCCATTAGTGTAAGGGTGAAAGATTGCGGGTTTATTGACTAACATTTTTAAAATTCATTGCCGGGAAATGTTGTAGGACCTTAAAGACTACAACCAAAGACTATACAAATACTCTTTGCTACCAATGAAAATAAAAGTGTTATACAGGGTGATTTATATCAAAGTTAAATTTTTTAAATGGAACCCCTTTATATTATTACATCTTTAAATTTCTTCGTCAATTTTAAGGTGAATTTATGTATCACACTTAGTATCTAAAGTGAGTCGTTGAACCACAATTCGTAATTTTTTCAAAAAGTAATAGTCTACACCTTTTCCAATTTTATTCGAGAAAGCATAAGGTTAATTTGAGAAAGTATCAATTGTATTTGAGAACAAAATTTTTTTAAACAACAAATGTCAGTTCAGAATTGTCAGTTGAATTTGAGAAGGCATCAAATGAATTTGAGAGTAGTAAATTGTATTCAATAAATGGTCAAATGTATTTGAGAAGATATCAATGGAATATGAGAAAAACAAAATCACATGTATAATCTACACTACATACAAACTACAGATGAAACGGCTATGTATTATACTATGAATCACTCAAAAAAAAAACCAAGACACTGTTCCCTTCCGAACTTTTTACCTAGTGGTGTTTGCTTCATCAATCACATTTTCTAAGTAGGTGAGTCTTTGTTCTCCAACACCTGGAGGTTAAACTTGTGGAATTCACAGATTTGCCTTTACAAACACCTTCACTTTGGATCATATTGTTTCAACGGGATTCAACATTGGTGAGTAAGGAGCTAACCGCAGTAGTGTTGTTGGTGTCCTTTCAAGAACTGCTTCTACCCGGCTGTGACAAGGAGCATTGTCAATAACAACTACCAGATGTTCGAGCCGATTGCCAGTGTCTTGACATTTTTGCATAAGTGTTTCAATCCTTTATTTTGTTAATTCATCAGTAAACGATCCTCTTTTTCTTCGCTCCAAAGAAAACAAGTTTGCTACCGAGATTGCACAAATCAAGTGTACATTCGGACCTTTGCTGGCAGGTAGCTTTTACACTGCTCTGATTCCAGCTTTAGCACGTCCTCTTTTATACCTGCAGAACAGATTGAAGTTTGTCTCGTCAAGCCAAACGATTTCTTTTCCTTGTTGTATAAGTTGGTTTAAGGTTCTAACATATTTTTTGAAAAGTAGTCAAAACTCTACTTTTAATTTGTTTTAGGGTAAGACCAGCATCATCCTCTATCCAGCTTACAATCCTCTTTTGTGATAATTCTTGGCTTCTTTCCCCCGTTGGCTAGAGGTGTATCATCTCTGGATCTGACCCTTAGGTATGCTGTTTTGTAGGGCACATTCAGTTGAGTGCTCAATGCCGCCCAATCTTCTTTTCTATTAGTAGTAGTCACAATCCTACGCCGATCTTGGACGGAATGCTTGTGATATTTTTTTCTCTATAGTTTTGTCGGCAAATAGGACATCGTTCTGCATTATAAATCTGTAACTGACGCTGGTTTTTTAAGCAAGCCTCATGTAACAAATGTCTACACGGTAACATTCTTGTTACTTGTCTCCTCAACATAGTCGATCGGCAAATGCTACAATTTTCTTTGAGCTCTATATTACAAGTAATTAACATAAATTACATCAATGTTATTTCTTTCAAAAAAGTGCAAAATACATCCACTAAAATTACAAAACATAACCTTGTTTGTTACTCATTTGCAAGTAAACAAATAAACAATACGATAATCATAATACCGAACAACTGATTTTTATTTGGATATTCTTCTCAAATACACTTGACAACTTCTCGAATTCAAATTACACATTCTGAAGTACAATTAACGACTTCTTAAAATGAAATGATACTTTCTTAGATACAGTTGACAATTCTGAACTACATTTGTTGTTTTCTCAAATACCTACAAGTAACAATTCTCAAATACAATTAACAACTTCTCGAATAAAATTGGAAAAGGTATAGTAAAAATTGAATATCGCGGTTATCATAAATATAAGAAGGTTGCGACTGTGCAAAGTTAATAATAATGTATTAACATATACCAACCCATCGAACTCAAAACTCATTATGTAAGCAATCGCTATTCCAATTTGCAAATTTTCAATCAAAACTAATTTGATTCTTTAAATGAAACCACAAACTATTTATTATTGAATCAAATGCAGAATTTAATCACCTTTCCAACGATATAAGCATATTGGTATTTATCTTTTCCAGATTTCTTTTTATTTAACAATTTCTTATAAGTCACGGTATGTTTTAATTTTTAAGATCTATTAGTAATTAGTAGGTTAGCTATTATTTCTAGCATTTCTTGGGTCGTTAGTTAATATTAACTTTTATTGATAATAATGGCAAACTTTTCTCAAAATGAATTAGTTGATATGATTTTTATACTTGGAGAATGTTCTAGAAATCCGTTTCTAGCAAGTCGTCTATATAAAGCAAGATATCCGATATTTAGAAACTTGGAGAGGTTTATTGAAACAGGAAGCAGTGATACAGAATCTACATACAGATACACGCGAACTTTGAAAAAAAATTCAACTCAGCCGAACTTCTACTAAAAGAATAATTAATAAAAATAAATTCCATCCATCTTAATATTTGTTACTTTGAGAAGACAAACGACTAATTTTACCAGTTTATTTGATTCGACATTACAGCATTAAACTTAAATTAAAACACGGCTACACCCTCTTACATTAACCGCCATAATCTCTGTCTTTTTTATTTTATTATCTGTACACTAGGGGCACTGTTGCCAAGTTGCATTTTTAGCGTATACTCTAACACCCCCTTCGCTAAAAATCCTCAAACCTAAATACTCCTTAAACCTATTGAACAATATAAACCCAAGACCCTTGGTTAAAATGTCTGCTGGTTGATTCTTTGAATCTAAATAATATAACTCAATTTCTTTATTTTGAAATTTTTCACAAATAAATTTGTATTTTATATCAATATGTTTAACCCTTCTATTATTAGCCGGATTTTTGATTATTGAAATAGTTCCTTGATTGTCTTCAAAAACAGTAATACTTTCTATCTGAATATTGAAGTCACTTAACAATTTTTTTAACCAAAGACCTTCATGAACTTAATGCTACTAATTCCGCTTCAGTAGTAGACAAACTGTTTTCGTGTAATCCATGACAGAGTACTATCAAACATTTTAAAACAGAACCCTGAAACTGACTTGCGGTCATTTATATCCCCAGCCCAGTCAGCATCAACATAACAAACTAATTTAGTATCATAATTTCGTCTTTTATACTCTAATCCTAAGTGAGTAGTACTTTTAATGTATTTTAAAATTTTTTTTAAATGATTATAAACTTCATCCGTTGCCCTATCTTGATAACGGCTAAAATAATTTAAAGCAAAACTTATATCGGGTCTGGACCCTAGCATTAAATACATTAAACTACCTATCATTTGACGAAAAGGTTTAACAGTTAATTTGTTTTTATCCGTACAAAAATTAAGTTTTAAATTTGGATCTATAGGTGTAATTGTACCCTTACAGTCCTTCATATTAAAACGACACAAAAGACTTTTTGCATATTTTGATTGACATATTTGTAAATAACCTTCTTCTTTATTATATTTTATTTCAATTCCAAGAAAGTATTCAAGTTTATCTTTTACCTTGATATCAAATTTAGACATTAATTTTGAAGTAACATGTTTTATTAAATTCAAATTAGCACTTGCAATAATAATGTCGTCTACATATATCAGTAAAAACACATTTTGACCATTGTGCGACATAAAATATAAACAAAAATCGTTTTCTGATCTACTAAACCCAATTTGCATTAAACATTCATTTATTTCATTATTCCAATATTTTGAAGACTGCTGAAGTCCGTATAATGATTTCTTTAATCTAAGAATTTTGTCAGGATTGCAATCAAAACCTTTTGGCGGGTAAATGTATATATCATCAGTCATTTCAGCATTTAAAAATGCCGATTTCACGTCTAATTGTTGAAAATGGAAAGAGTATTGATTTCCTAAAATTAATAACATTCTAATTGTAGTCATTTTAACAACTGGTGAATACACCATGTCACAATCTTTATTTAAATCTTGAGCAAAGCCCTGGCTACCAATCTCGCTTTATATTTATTTTCTTCCTCTTTTTCGTATGCTTTATAGGAATATACCCATCTTGTTTCTTTTCTGTTCTTGGTTTATCGACAATTTCCCAGGTTTCGTTTCTATTTATTGTATTTAATTCTCTATCCATAGCTCGTATCCACAGATCTTTATCTGTCCTGTCATATAAATCCTCGTATCTTTCTGGAACATTTTCTACAAAATTCATTGCATTAAATGCCATATACATTTCATAATCCTCTTGCCAACATGGCGCTTTCACATTTCTCCTATTTCTCCTTTTCTCATTATTTCCGTCTTCCGGTATCTCATCTTGCATTACAATTTCATTATTTACACTTTCTACTTCTGTTATCCTTATTTTATCTCTACATTCCTCGTTTCTTTCATCTTTACAATCGCTTACTATACCCGTCGCATTTGGCTTAAAATGAAAACGCCTTCATCAAATTTACATTCCTTGAAATAAACACTTTGTTCTTCTCTAAACTCCAAAGTCTACCCATTTTCTGTATATCCTATGAAAATACATTTTTCTGCTTTCGAATCAAATTTGTTTCTAAAATCCCTGGTATATAACTGTAAGCAACCGACCCAAATATTTTCAAATTTGTGACATTTGGTTTTCTTCTGTACCATAACTCTGCTGGTGTTACCTGCTCAGATATACTGTTGGTTGGACTCCTATTAATAATATATGTTGAAACTCTTATAGCTTCACCCCAGAAATATTTCGGCATACCAGCTTCGTTCATTATTGTCCTACTTCGTTCAACTAAAGTACGATTCATTCGTTCTGCCTTCCCGTTTAGCTCTGGCGTGTAAGGGGTGGTATAATCTAACATAATTCCTTCATTTTTGCAAAACTCTTTAAATTCTTTTGAAGCGTATTCGCCGCCATTATCACAACGTAACATTGATACTCTAGTATTAAATTTTGAAATCGTCATGCTTACATACTCTTTGAATTTACCAAAAACTTCACTTTTATTTTTAGTAAATAAGTAATTGCAAAATTAGAAAACCCATCAATAAAAGTAACAAAATACTTATAACCATCTGATGTAGGAGGACTTATTGGACCACATACATCTGAATGTATTATTTCTAAAAATCGTCCACTTTTTGTTCGCGTTCCAAAAGGTAACCTTGACATTTTCCCCATAACACATGATTCACAAAACTCGATATTTGATAAATTTACGTTACTGTCAATGCCCATTACCATATTACCTTTGATTAACGTTTTTAAACTTTCAAAATTAATATGCGCAAATCTTTTATGCCAGGTGACCATTTCATTATCTGTACTTTCAACACTTAAGCATTCAGTATTAATTAATCTAAAACTAATCTCATATAAATTGTTACGAGTGCCTAATCCTATCAAGTTACTGTTTTGAAACATTTTTACAATTCCATCTTTAAATACAGTAGTGATGTTTGCCTGCTCTAACTGTTTAACTGATAATAAATTCTTTCTTAACTCAGGCACGTAAAATACATTTTGGATTGTACAATTAATTTTCCTTTTGTTTACATAACTAATTACTTTAATATTACCTGTAGCCGTAGCTAATACACACTTATCATTTTTGCAACTGCAATTTTATCGGATTATTCAGTAGCATTATATTAGAAAAATAATTTTTATTGTTGACCATATGATTGGTGCAACCTGAATCTATGACAAAACTGATTACTTCATTTTCATTTACATTTAAAATATCATTCATCCCTTCAGTCATGAAACAAACACTTCTATCTAAATTTGTATCGCTATTATCACATGCATTATCTGAATTTGAGTAATGGCTATGTTGCATATTATTAACATTTCTATTAAAATTACCTCTTCCACCTCTGCTAAAATTGCTATTTCCCTGAACTGTTGATAACGAAATTGATGGCCTCTAAACTGATTTCCATTTTTCCGTCTATATTGCCATTGATTATAATTTTCATTTCTTCCTGCTGCCTCTTGTTCACCATTTCTGCTACTACTTGCATATGTTTCATATCTTCCCCTGAAGTTTCGTCCATTCCCATTCTTCCAACAGTTTGTTTTAAAGTGGCCTTTTTGTCCACATTGATAACATAATTTGTCTTTCACATTTGAAATAAAAGCAACTCTTTCTTCTGTATTTTCAGCATCACTTGCACATTTTCTTTTTTCTGCTTCTTCCTTCAATTTCACTTTTACATCTTCATATTTCAATTTTTCACTTGGTAAATTTTCTAAGACTGTTACAATTGTTTCATATGACTTCGGTAGACTCAACAATAAGTTGCAAATTATATCTTCCTCCTTCATGTCTACGCCACTGCTCTTCAATTGTCGCACCACTTCTTCGAACTGCATTAAGAACTTTTCCATATTTTCACCCTCTCTCAATTTTAACGATAATAACTTTTCTTCAAATACATTTGTCCTTGTAAACCTTTCTTTTCATGTACACTTTCCAAACATTTCCACATTTTATAAGCTGTATCCTTTTCCCGTAAATTTTCTAATTGATTGTCTTCCACACTTTGAATAATAATTGATTTCGCTTTTGCGTCATTTTTCTTAAATTCTGCCTTTTTAACATCATCATTTAAACTTGTTAAATTAGTTTCCACTATTGCATTATTATATACCCCATACTCCTCTAAGATCATTTGAATGCGAAACTTCCAATTGTAATAGTTATTATTATTTAACGGTTCAATGTTGAACTTCCTTGTCGTCGAATCCATGCTTTCTAACCTCTTTATTTTTCTATGCAATTTACATCTAGATAAAACCTCGAGCACACTCTGGGCCCATAACCTCTTAATATTTGTTACTTTGAGAAGACAAACGACTAATTTTACCAGTTTATTTGATTCGACATTACAGCATTAAACTTAAATTAAAACACGGCTACACCCTCTTACATTAACCGCCATAATCTCTCTCTTTTTTATTTTATTATCTGTACACTAGGGGCACTGTTGCTGTTGCATTTTTAGCGTATACTCTAACAATCCATATCGTATTCAATTTCACCATGAGCTCAAAGAAACGGATTATCAACGTCGGATAAACTTTTGTACCTTTCACCGAAATGGTTTTATTAATCGGCACAATTTTCACTATTATTCAGATGAAAACCCTCACATCTACAGTGATAATATTTAAGGCATTATGAACATTGTACTGTATGCCGAGTTGAACCAGTTTTATTAGTACATGTATTACACTCCATTATTTTTTTAAAGACACAATTATCTTTCCAACACTCAAAGTTATCAATCTTAAACACACTAACTATACTATTCACTACCCGCAACTTTAAACATATTCAGACATTAACTATAAAAAATTAAGAATAATAAAGAGCGATTGAATACACAACCACTGAGTAAACATGGTGCCACTAAAGAAGATACTTGCGCCATTATTTTCCGATGTACGGAATAACGTATCGATCATTGTATGAATAAGACATAGATATGTATAAAATAAAGAGGGAAGATGTACTATATGCGTTATGAATAAAGTTACTCAATTGACTTCAATTTCATTTAAGTTGACGTTCTGTCAAATGTCAGTCGCTGTCATTCTTAGTTCATTCTTTTGGTTATAAATTGTTGTCAATTGTTACTTTTTAAGGTTAGTATTTCAACTGACAACCACATATCTTGCCAACACTGTTTTAGTTACTTTCTAATTCTAACTAGTAACTAAATAGTAAATGATCAAATTGACTCAGAAGTTTATAATATTGATTCATATACAAATACTTATGACGCAGGGATCTTCTTCTTCTTTCCTGGCAAGAAGTATACCACCATTTTAGTTTTATAATATATAAATATATTGTATGATGCATGTGTATGAAGGGTTTTTATGTACTCCTTGCGATTGGATTGCCTGCGACTCGTGTTTTTTAAACTTTGCAACTACTTCACACACTTGTATTATAAGTAACGATTATGCGTGAAAATAAAAGTTTTGTTTTTAATTTGCAGCTGGACAAGCCCAAGGATAGGTAGATACACATTAAACTCGCCAATAGGTTCATCGACGCCAACAATGAACCGCTCCTTAAACAATTCCAACCACTTTACTTTATCCAATTCTTGGGTCAGAATTACAGGTACAAATTCTCCTCGAAGCAGTTTAAAACGTTACACCAGAGGAAGTCTTAGTTTTAATTTATGAATAAGCACAATCATCTTTATTATGATACTTATATTTTTATTAAAAATATTTTTTCTCGAGTTTTGTGTTGTCAAAATGCTTGTAATCCTGTTTCAATTTTACGCATTTACAGACCACAGTATTATTTTCTAATCAAAAGCAAAACGAACGTTTGAAACAGAATATCAAGTAATACGCAGACGTCTTCCTAGTTAAGTGATTACATTTTTGAGGCTGTTATTGGGACTTTTGTAGTCTATGAAGTGTAATAAAAAATGTGTGTTAAACATACTGTTAATACTTCTTTACACATTTAACTATTTTCAATTAACCGTTTAATCTAGAAATAGTTAAATTATTGTAAAACAAGAAATTCTAACAATTTTGTTAATTTGAGGGAATAAACTGTTTTAACGTACACAAGTTTTATTTATACAATAAGGAAACTTTGAAAAATTCAAAGCACTAAGTGGAATATTATAATACTTACTTAATCAAAATCTTTTTTATTATAATTATTGTTCAGTTGTAGTTTTCTCATCACTGCTGTCTATGTGCGAAAACGACATACCGGGACGTTCCTAAATCTAAACCACTAGACGAAGTGGTATTTTCGGTATCTTTACACACCGCATCTTCTATCTTTTCAACTGTTGCTGTTGGTGCGTTACTCGGACCGGCCTTAACTGAACTCTGTTCGGTAGAACGATATTCGAATATATTTGTCCGAGGTGTCTGTGACAAAGTTTAAATTAATGTAATTTGGTGCTTTATTTGAAGATTATTGAGGAAGGTAAGTAAATTGTATATAACCGTCTTTGATCCAACTTAGAGATGCTTGATAGAGAAATTGCAGAGACAATAGAAGGATAAAGGTAAAAAAGAGTTGTAACGTTGAGTAATGATTTCAGTAACGATATAGGTAAAGGAAATACAATCATGGAAGAAGTTATGGGAGACGAAAAAAACAAATTATAGAAAGGTGAGTATTTAATTATAAACGCTAATTTTTTAATATTGTCATGTTTATGGTGTAGATAGTCTGCCATCAGTCAACTAGTTTCCTAAGATGTCGCGGGGGCGGTTTCATTTTGTAAAATGTGTACTTAATGGACCTTTTCAATAAAAAGAGATAGAAGTTACGTGCAGTGGCACTTCACATATGTGATGTCATTCTTTGACAAAATTTATTATATGGCCCGCTTTCAAAATTTTCTAATTTTAAAATCTGAAACATGTTATAAAGTAGTTGACAATATCAACATGTAATAATTATAGCCAACCTGAATTTTAATGAAAGACAAACCTGGGAATTTGTCTTGTAGTATTGTTTTTTTTTTTCAAAATGTTTATTTTTTGTTTGAATTTGAACGTTTCGTAGCATTTAACACCACAATTTTAATAGAAATAAACAGAAAAACAAATTTCTACCACAACCACATCAAAACATTGGTGATAACTTGATATTTTTATCTAATTTTACAAGTCTTTAAGATCATTCGACGCATTGAAATTATTACTTATAGTGTTTGGTTAAGTGTGGAGGTTGGCGCACCCTGTGAAAATTGAGTCACCTTTAAGCATATATGGTTGCACGAGATCCATCATCTATCAAATTATTAAGGAGTTGTATCCATATCGGTGAAAACCTCTTCACTATCAAATATGAAACATATGTTCAGTGTCACCACAAAGTAAAAGAACACTTCTTGGCTAACTTGCAATTACAAGGGTCTTTTTAGTTTGTGGTGGAACTCTGTACATTGTTCAAGATTAATTACCTGTATTTTCTTATATCTTCCATTGCTGAGTCTCGCGAATCTTCGAGTGCCCTTCGTCCTCTCTAACAGTTTACAGTCAATTTTGAAAAAAAAATTTAATATGCTGCCCGAAACTCCTTGACACTAGCAACCCTGTTCTCAAGATCTTTATGAGTAGTTTGAAAGTCAAGAAACATGCAGGTAATACACGGAGCAACGTAATCATGTATAAATAATTCTACTCCACTCTTCTGAGGAAACTGACTGAACTGACGGCAAGCTATTATCAGAAATATGCCTTAATATCAAAAGATCAACCTTTCGAAACTATTTGCTTTTTTGTAGTTCAGGTCCTCAACTATAAAACAAAATAAGTTCTTGTATATTTACCGTCAAATGTTTCCTGTATGGAATGTATTCCATAAGACTACTAGACGAAGTACTTGGTTTCTGCGGGGCTTCAAAATTGCCGAATTTATTAGCACGTTCTAAAATAAATGAAAAGTTAAATTTGTCTAAAAACCATTGCAGCATAGTACCTGTGTTAATATCGGACAACCACGGCGCGTTTTCATAAGTCCTATAACGACACGGAAGTGCAAAAACCTCTTGCTCCCTCTTTATTTTAAAGCGCTGATAATGTCTATCAACCTCGTCGCTTTCTTGTTCTAGCCGTCTCAATTTGTCACGAGCGTCTTGTAACATCTGACTAGTGGTGCCCTCATCGGTAGTGCTGGAACTAAACCCACTTATCCGTCTAGCAGGCAATCTCCTCTTTACATCTCGCCAATTATTGAATTCTCTCGAAGAGGAGGACACATCTTTAGGCCCATCTTCGCCCCCACCGCTTCCATCGCTTCTGTCGAAGTGTAAGAAGTCGGAAGCAACGTGGAGCTGTTAATACACTATTCAAGCGGTAATTGCTCGTACTCAAAATATTAACAGCGGCTTGAGTGCTTTCAAGATCTCGTAACAATAGCGAAGATCTCTCGGTGAGCTCATCAATTCTAGCTCTCTGTTCCAAATTAACATTTTGCAAAGCTCGATTTTCAATTTGTAACTGAACTATGAGCTCTTTGTGACTATTATCAGCAATTTCTATGATCCCTTCTTCATTATTTTCCTTCAAAGCAGAATGTTCGTTGCCCATCACTTTCTGTATGTTATCAAAAAATGTAACATTAAATCTAGCTCGCTGTTCATTGATTTCCTGTTGAAGTTTCTTTTGTAAATCTTCCACCGCCTTTTGTTCTCGATACAGAGTGTCGAAACCGATTTGTAGGCGTTGCTGTTGCGTTTCTAGACATTCCTCGCGCTGTGTCATATGGTATTCTCTTTTATGGATCTCCCGTTCTCGCATCACTAAGTTTTGGTAGCGATCTTGAAGTAGATTTTGATGCTTCAACATTTTAGCACTAAACTGCTCCGCCTCTACTTGCTTCCTGGTTTGTTCGTTTATAAGTATCGATTTTTCTCTTTCCAGGGAATTTGTTACTATAGACCATTTTTTAGCTTGTTCTTCGTGTTTTTTAGCAAATTCTTCTTCGAGTATAGCTTTATTTTTTAGGAACTCTTCCACAGTTTCATTTTTTAATACGTTTTCGTTCATTTTCTACCAGATTCATTATTGTATTTTAATATATCTTTAATGTTTGCCGTGCTTACGTTATTTACGTGTAAAAGCTCTCCGATGGTTTTATCCATTCTTCAGAAGAAGTGCATGTGAATAGATTTTCCCAACTGGGACTGGATTGTACAGTTTTATTTGTGAATCTGATGCAGTTCATGATATTTGTCAATAGTGGTTCACTTTCTGTTTTGTAATAAGATTGGAAGACTTTTTCACCTAATTCCGATTCGCGTGTAATTCCTAAAGTTTCTATTATATCCCACATGTCATTGTCATTAAACCTCCACTGTTTGTTTTTTGTTTGTTGTTCGGCGCACGTTAACGAAAGAGGAAATTCGGGGAGTACGCTTATCGCTGGAACTTCTGTACTAAACACTGACAGCGAATAGTGGTAGTTGTTGTATAGTAGAAATTCTCCTATTAGCAAATTCAAAGCTTGTACCTTCGGAGAGAGGCATTGTTTTTGTTGTGCAGTCATCGTATGTCCCACGGGAGAATCTTTTAAAACACCTATCATTTGCTTGCGTAAGTGTGCACGCAGCTCCGTTAACAAACCACGTTCCTGGAACCAACTGTATAGACGTTGTTGAAATTCTTCGGCCGATAATTCGCTGGGTGTGTCCTTTGGAATATTGATCGCCGGGGTAATGTTTTTTTCGCACATTTTCAGTTTTTTAATCGATTAATTTTTTACATATAATTTTTATTTGGACGCGGAATTTTGACAAAACGGTTCAAATGTTTGTATTCACATGTTTACCGATCCGTGAAGTCAAACACGCTACTTACGTAAAATCTTCTGAAATGAAAATGTTTTCACCTGTTGTCTTAGTTTAAAAAACACAAACCTAATATTTATTATTAATTATTAATAAATTGTCTCTTAAACAATGTTTCGTAATTACTAGTTGTAATAATTGCTTAATACTATGATGTTCACACAAGTCCCTGTGGCGCAGAGGATAGCGCGTTGGACTTCTAATCCAAAGGTCGTGGGTTCGATCCCCACCAGGGATGCTACTACTTTTTTCTTTTCAAAACAACTTGATATATCAATCTATGACAACTAATAACCAATTTTTGTGTGTATGATAACAGAGTAATGTTATTAAATAAAATTGATTCGATTGATGTCGCTAAATTTTAGAAGAATATTCATATTGTAAACGTTGAAGCAACTAAACCGCTGCCTTTTTTCGAAAGAATGTTTATATTTGGGTGGAATTAACACTGAGCAGCCCAAAAAATTAGTATATTAAGTATGGAGAACGGTAGTTTTATACCGATCGAAGACAATTGTTTGGAGGAGGAGCGGAGCGACGACTCCAATTATTGTCTGAGATCGGTTATCCTTAACGCTCGACATGCTTATAACGTTTTTTGCACGATTGATACCATTATAAATTATAAAATTAAACATTTTCGTCATATTGACTAGTTTCATTCATTTTATCAAGATAGATACTTTGGTTGTTAGGTAGTAACTAGGTGCATAACAACAATGGAGAATTGAGTTTTTATTTAGTTGTCAATAATTTTAAGTACAATTTTGATTATCATAAATTAAAATATGAGCGAAAGTGAATTTGAAGAAATTGAACGGGCTTGGGAAGAAGGGTGTTCCGCAATTATTCCCGAAAATCTAAAATCCGTTATCAAAATACCTACCAAAGTTTTAAAAATGGTGCGAAGGCAAGAATTTAAGAATCGATGAAAAGACTCTATTGGCATATTTCGTTCAAAGACATATGCAGTTGAAAGCTCCTGGAAGCCTCTGGGCAGAATATTCAATGATTAATTTCGTTAGTTTCCTTTATTCTTTCAAAAACAAATTAAAATTAAGAGATTTAACTCGACGGTAAGTGAATTACTTACCGTCGAGTTGGATTACTACCGTCGAGTTGGATTACTTACCGTCGAGTTGCTAGTAAATGTCACCTACTGACGTAAAATCTGTCACGGTAAACACTCAAAATGATCAATCGTGCAAAAAAATAATATACCTACTTTTTATTTTAGAAAAGTGAAAGTTTTTATTAGGCTTTTTTTCACTTATGACGTTGATAACGAAATCTGCGTAACCATGACAAAATTACAAATTACTTGAATATTTTGCTTTTCGCAAAAATAACTTACGAGGCCGTTACGAATTGCAAAACTGCTGGTATAAGATAAAACGTCGTAGAAACACACGCGAGAAAATGCCATTTAAGCTCGTGAGAATTATTGTCCTGCTCGTGTGCTTTTGCACACTCGTGGTTCAAAAATTCTCACACGCATTTATAATGATGCATTTCTCTCACTTATAATATAATGTACTATTATTTCCAATCAAATAAACAGTTAAAACTAAAAACGGTACGACATAAAGCATATCAACACTATTGACAAGTTGACTTCTGTAGGACGAACAACTGAACAACCGTGCTTGCATTGCACTGGGCTACACGTTCTTCGAGTAGGTCATTGAATTAAAGCTTACTGGTTTGCTGTACAAAAACTATAATAAAGCGTCAAAATTCAACGCCACAAGAGATTTCAGTTTAACTTGAATAATAATGTAACAAATCTTATGGTTTTTTTTCTTCCGCATTCACAACAACGAGATTAATAAACAGTAAGGATCGAATTACACTATTTAACAGTATAAGAGATTATTTATTTTAAACCGTACACAGTAACTTTTAATTCGAATAAATACACACAAGACTACTCGTTTATATTTATATCCACTCGTATCAATGATAGCTTCAAACTGCCAGTCTAAATACATGACGCTTTTATACTTGTAAAAGATATTTCTAGAAGATAATTGAAAGTTCATGATACGCAGATATAGCAATCAGCGATCATTTTAAGTTCTTCTAAAAACTCCAGTGGCGTAACAATACATATGATTTCAGCGTCGTCACGTGGTTTGTTGGCGCCCGGGGCGAAAGTTTGTCAGGCCCTCCCTCCACAACCAACTCATTCTTTCGCCCATTCATTATTAAACCTATTATCCTTTATTTAAACCTTTTGTGTCTTTGAAAACACCCAAATGGTTGGTTACCAGTTACTCTTCAAGTTTCAAGAATACCAGAGTCAGGAATAAAAAAAAACAATTATAAATTCTTTAAAATAGAAGTGTATTGAAAATACAACGAATGCAAAAAGTAATTTGAGAAAATTCAAACATTACAGTACATACATTTTATAAAATATAGTTAAGAGAATCATGAAAAAGGTAGTCATTAAACACTAAAAGCCATTTGCCTGGCTTTTACACAAGCAAATGTCCTGACTATTTTATTGAAGTCTATTTTTCGTGTCTCATCGTTTTCAATTGACAGGATGGCCAAAGAATTCAGTCTTTCTTGGGACATAGTTGAACGTAAATATGTCTTTATGAGTTTTAGCTTACTAAAGCTACGCTCCGCATTTGCAACTGTCACTGGTGTAGTTAACAACACTCTTAGTGCAATCCACAGATTCATAAATAAGTCTTTGCTGCCGGTTTTCTTGATTGACCGCAACACGTCAATAGGTTGAACTAGTTGAGCTTCTGATTCTTTCAGTTCTAAGATGGAATTCACATGTTGCAGTTCACAAAACAGTTCATAGCCGTTGATATTGAACACCGTCAGTATTCTTTAAGTGGGATTCCAGTTTCAAACAACTTTGTTTTAAGTCACCTTTTCTGGTAGTTTAACCACGTTAATAAAAACCCCACTGTGAACTATGATTGTGAATGCAGTTGACCTACTTTAAGTGAGGTTGAAACGTATCCACTAAGGGATAAAATACCTCTCTCTTGAATGTGTCTTCTGCAGATGTTATTACTTCATCACCACTTTCATATGAAAAGACACGCTTCTTTGCGAATTCTTTTTCTGGGAAGACTGGTTGTATTTCAAGCTCTTCTGCAATTTCTTTGGCTAAAATTACTGTGTTGGTGAATCCACTTATTCTGAATTTGTCTAGAAAGTCCAAACAATTATTCAACTTTTTCACAGCATCACCAACGTCCTTAGCTTTCCCTTGAAGACTTTTATACTGATGATATTGATTTCAAAGAGCAAATCATGCCATACTAGTAAGCATACTAAGAAAGAAAAGTCTTCCATAAGTTTAGCTAAGGAATAAGCCTCGCTCGCTGTCCGAGGATCGTCTGTTTGTTTACTTAATTTGATCAGAGCATCCCGGACTTCAACATACTGGTAGCGAACAGCCTGGACCGCAGATATTCGGGCTTCCCATATTGTCTCACATACTTGTTTTAGCGTGAGATTCTTGACATGTTCACTGATCACACACCAGCGCCTTGTAGAGGCTGCAAATATTGTATAGATATGCTGGAGAATTCTAAACAGAAACGTAGATTTGACCGACGATTTCGCTCCATCGGAAATTAAGAGGTTAAGACTATGACATCCACAAGGCATGAAAAACCAGTGGAAATCTTTTAGCACACAAGCTTGAACTCCTTTGTGGATTCCTGCCATATTGGCGCCATTATCATAGCCCTGGTCCCGACAGTCTTTCATGTCTAGTCCGCATTTAGCAATTTCCTTAAATATCAGGTCAGTGAGAGCTTCTCCGGTGGTTTCTTCTGCCACCTGATATGCTATGAAGCTTTCCTCTATGTTAATATCACCACTTTCTTCACTAACATAGCGAATGGTTAGAGATGTTTGCTCTTTATGGGTGATATCGGGAGTGCAATCAAAAATAAGAGAAAAATATTTGGCAGTTTTTATTTTCTTAATGATGCTCTCCTTTACTGTACTACCCAACAAGTTAATAATCTCATTTTGAATCGATACACTTAACAAGTGAAAGTTAGTTTCTCGGTTAGTTACTCTGCGTAAGTGTTCTAATAAAACTGCATCAAACTTCCCCAAGAGTTGTACAACCGACCAACACCTCTTCTGAGCGTTGTGTTGCAGTATTGATTTGGCTAATAATTTCTTGATTTATCCAAGTACCCCCTTTAAGTCTACTTTCAACCGTGGCCCACTCGATCATGTATTTAAAGTGATTCGGTGATACTTCATGAGATTTAGACCTATCAGTCATGTGTTTCCAGTCATTAAAACCCATTTTAAGACCAAACTGTAATTTTAAGGATGGGCCAAAAAGCCTACAGCAAAAACAGTATGCCGAATCATTTTTTCAGAATAAACTAACCATTGTCTTAGAATTTTTTCACCGTCTTCAGCGAAACGGAATCGAAAACAATTAGAAAAATGCCCGTTTTTAGAATTTTTTGGGTACTGATTCTTTAGACAAATCACAACCAAAAGGACCTTTTAAAATAAGTTTAAAATAAGAGAAATTGTTTTTCAAAAATGGTGATTGCGGCAATCGAATGACATATTTGTTTAGAACTTGGGTACGAAATAACGATTTCAGTAGAAAATAAAAAAAGAGATATAAACGTGACGAACTACCGGTGAAAAATGACGCTGATGCTGAAGGTATGACCGGAAGTATAGGTGCTGATGTGAATTTCCTTTTTAACATTGGCGTTTCAGACGAGTGTAGATGTTATCATAATTGTCGGTACTGGTCGGACGTGAATCCAAAGATTTAACGTATTGTACCGGACCTGTATTTTTATCATCATCATCGCACCTCGCTATGTCATTAAGTGGGTCTTCAATGATTTTACAATGGTTCTTCTCCTATTCCTTAACATTGATTCTCCATTTATAATGCCTATAGTTTCTTTAAATCATCTTTACAGAATTTATCCAATTTTTTGGGCTTTTCTGTGAACATTTTTCCTCAATATTCCCTTGGAAAATCCTTTTTACTCCTCTATTATCCTCCATCCTCTATAGGTGTCCCATCCATCTAATTCTGGCTGCTTTTATAGCTGCTACTACGCTTCTCCCTTCTAGTATTTCTCCCACTTCAGCATTTGACTTTATCATTTATTACCCTGCAATATTCGTGTTCGTATGTCTTTCTTGTCATTGTTTTCATTTACTACAAATCCCAAATATTGAAAGGACTACACCGCTTTGAAGTTGGGTCTCCTAAAGTTATGTTCTGTCAAATTCCTCCTTTTTCAACTTTCGCGATTTTCAAAAATTTGCTTTTTCCTCGTTCACTCTGAGTACCACTATTTCTTTCAGTCCCAGGAAGAGGCTTCCTTTATTGCTATTATATTCTTCCACACCACCTCTACATTATCAGCAAACGCTACTACTAATAATAATAATAATAAATTGTTTATTTGCTTTAAATTAATATAGAGATAAATACAGTGGCAAATTAAGAAAAAAGAGTGTGATTCAAACAATCGCTGCATGAGAGCTTGGTCTTCCATTGCACCCTCAGATCCGTCATGTCAAACTTAAAGAAATAATATCATCTTTAACTGAATTAACAAAGAAAAATAATAAATAGTACAAAATAGAAAAAGTTTTTAATGCAGTTGAGCGTAGTGTACCGTAGATAAAGCAGGTCGAATAGACGTAACGCTCTTGATTAGACACTAGTTGTGGTCCTTGATGCTTTAAAACCACTTCGGTAGTCTCCTACAATCTCTTCGGTGTAATTCACTAATCTATTGTATATGATCTTCGAGAAAATCTTAGAAGACGTGTTTAGCAAAGCATATTCCTCTATAGTTCATGCACCTTGTCTTGTCCCTTTTCTTGTGTATAGGTTTATGATGCCTTGTTTTCCAGTGATTCCAGTAGTCTTCCTTCCTCCTATATTTTTTGGAGTATTGTGTGTACTCTTTTCGATGGTTTACCTGCTCATGTATCTTATCTTCTCATTGGGCTTTTTCTTTCTGAAACTTTTAAATATTTCTACTACCTCTTCATAGGTGAACGCTTCCGATATTTCGAAAACTCTTTCTGCATGGTGTTCTGCCTCTGGTCTATTCAGCAGGTTTGTGAAATAATATTTCCATCTTTAGTTAGGTATACTAAGTTATCTCAAGCAAGCCCACATGTACCGAACTATTATTGCCTGAATGTTTCGTTGGATTAATTTGATCTTACGTTTCCATCTTTTTGGTGTTTGTCCAGGTTTTCTATTTCTTTGTTAAGACATTCTCGTTTTTCCTTCTTAGTATAGCTTGTATACCCTTTTCCCAATTTCCTCATATTCATTTTAGCTACTTCTTGTTCTTCTTTATTGTAGTTTGATAAAAGCTTTTCTTTTCTCCTGTGTTGCGTATTGGCATTCTTGACCACACCACGTTTATATTTTCTTTCCTTTACCTCTCCTAATATTTGTTCTGCGTTTTCGTTATTTTGTTCACCTTTTTTCTGTACCATTTTTTCTGTACCTCCTCAGTTGTTTGATTTACTATTTTTTGCTCTATTTTGGTTTGAAATGCTATCGCTATATCATCGAGCTTTTCTGTATCAAATTTCCTCCTTGTTTCTTTTGTTGGTCTCTTTTCTTTACACGATATTTTTAGAAACCGCATAATTGGTTCCGTTTTTATGAAAGGTAAACATTTAAAATTATTAGATTTTGTCTATCAAGTGCTTCTTAAACCGTTGAAAATGATGATCGTTAGCCATCGAAAACCATTTCATTTTTCGACAAGCTGGAGCTCCGCCATATTATGCTCAGGATGTTCGAGGATTTGTCAAACGATTTTCCTGAGACAATGGATTGGTGCTCTGGAATGACCAGCCCCTCATCAAATTTCATGTTGTGCGGTAATCTGAAGAGTAAAATTTATGTACTTTCAAATGAGGTATTAGTTACCCTACAATACCATTTAAAATTTTAAGAGTGGTGGTCACATCTCGAAGTGATGAAATAGTTTGGCGTCAAGTTTTCTGGTAAAAGATGCCCTTCTGGCAAACAAATTTCACGTGTTTAAGCATTTTTTTAAAATTTCTTCTTCCGCTACCTGAAAATTCGTTTGTTTCCTATTCAATCGCTTTCCAAGGGCCCCCTTTTTTTAAATTATTTAGATCACATCAGAATATATTGTGAATAATATACAAATCTTATCGTCGTTATTGTTTTTCTTTCACAATCGCGAGATTAATAAACAGTCAGGATCGAATTACACTCTTCAGCGGTATTAAGAGATTATTTATTTAACAGTATAATTTAAATAAATACAATTAAATTACACGTTACAATTTATATCCACTCGCATTAAATGATAATTCTTAACTGAAATGAATAAATACATAACTCGCTTTTATAGTAGAATAAATTCTAGAACATAATCTAACGTCAGGATACGGAGTTCTAGAACACCACGATCATTCTATCTTATTCTAGTAAGTAGTGGCGTAACAATAACAAAGTTCTAGAGTTAAAGCGTCTCCATTTATGGTGCATATATCACTTATATGACACCACGATACTGTTATTTTGAAAATTACTTATTTCTTTATCAAATAAATGAAAATAAATGATAAATTTACAACAAATTATTTAAATGTTTTGTTGTATTTTATTGCGTTTTTAATTGCCCCTGAAAAATAAGACATACTTTCCTATACCACAAGTACAAAGTGTTCCACGTTACGTAAACTTTTCTTAAAATTGAAAATTAAAAAAAGCTTGTATCTTCTAATCAACAAATTTACTCTTACGTCAAAATAGTTGGATATTACGGAGTTCCAGATTTAGTATTAAATTCTACCCAGTGATCAGAAAATATGAAAGAAATCATTCAAATACCCGAATATTTTTAACAAATTTTAGTCACTTTTTTACTTTTAGATGTCATAGATTCAATTTTGAGAGGAAAAGAAAAAATTTTTGCTACAATCACAATGATACCCTGTTATTTTTCTGTGCTAACTGCATGTGCTGACACAGCACAGATTTCCTACAACTTTAAAGATAGGAAAGTTCTACACTGGTTTTGTTTCAATTAAAAATTGCCAACAGAAAGATTGGGAAATAATAATATGTCCCTAAAAGTTAATGCAGCGCTTTTACTAACCAGCGGTGCCAGTTCTACCGATTTTTCGGTAGATCTACCGATTTTCACTACATTTTACCGATTTACCTTACATTTCTACTGAAAAAAGAAAAAAGCAACTATTCCCTTATAAAGAAATTCTTTAAATATGTCGTTAGAAACGGTAAACCCGGAACCGTTAGTTATAACCAATAAAAACGTTGCCGTAATTTTTAGGAACATAATTTATTTCAATATTTGTGTTGGCAATTTGTAAACTGATACAGGACTAGTGTAGAACATTTCTCTCTTTTTAAAGTTATAGCACAGAAAAATAAACGTGTTATAGTGAAATGCGTAATTTAAAACCAGCATGTATTTTGAAACGAACACATTTTGTGTAGTGCATACATTATTATGTGATATACAGATTAGGCTGATGTTATTTGAAATTTTTTATTTCTTTATCAAATAAAATGATTCTACTAAATCAAAATAAATGATAAACTTAAACTGGTTTCTTAAATTATTTTTATTTATTTATTAAGAGCGCTACCACAGACACTACCGTACATTTGGCGCATGGTGTATACGTTCCACATTGTTATAATTCTAACCTAATTGTATATAAAATTTAAAAATGACTTCTCTAGAAACAACAAAAAGGTTCAACTGCATGGATTCATTGTGACGTTTGCAAAGTGACCATTTTACAATCAGATAAGGATTTGCATTCCGCAAATTGTCCACCAAATTTTTGTAACGTAACTCACAATTTTGTATTCAACAACATCCTTTATGGCACTGTTGGTGTAAAAGCTAATGAAGATATTAAGGGAATCACCTCACACGAATGTAACAATCTGATATTTTTAAGTCAATCCGTTATTCAGCTTTGCGGATTTTCTATAGGAGAATTTTAGTTGCATCTGATGGAACTAAATCAAGTGCACATCGAGTATGGCCCACCACTGAAAAATCACTTGCGTCGGTATTGTTCACCAAAAATGGTAAGCAATTATTTTAGATAATATTGATATGCATATGTACTTTTGCATTTGAACCTATCCTTAAATTTCCATTTCATGGCATTAATATAACTATCACCAGAACACAGTGCGTCTACTCTACGTGTTATAATTTTTAACTCCCCAGAAGCAGAAGATCCAATGTTTCTGTTATTGTGAAAACAAATTTTTGAAACAAAAGTTGCTTGTTCCATTAATGTAAACTCATAATAATTTTTAAAAACTTTCATGGTTTTCTAGATAATGCTAGTAACTTTATTTTTTAAATACCATCATCATCTGGGGTTTAAAATTTAAAAAAGAAATTCTACTTTCAATGATGTGCAACAACTAGGTTTCAGGTACTAAATTTAAAATTATTATATTACACAAGTAGGTCATGAAAACAAATTCATTATGTTGTATGCCTTCAAACCTTTTCAAACTAAATAAAAGTTTGAGCTGTCAATTTCGAGTTATTTATTACGCATTTGTCGATTCATAACATTTCACACACAAAATTTTACTTTTCATATTAATTTTCTTTCAAATTCAGTTTTTGACAACTCGTCTTCCTGAAATAAATAGTATTCATGTTTATGTGCTTAAATTTATTTTTAAGAATATTACCTGTATGATCATTAAAATTCTCTTGCGATAAGAAGGTCTTTAGTGTGTGTATTGAAATGAGCAGCCTCAGACCAAAGAAAAGGCATAATTGAAACTCAGTGTGCGTTTCTTGTGTCCAAAACATTATTTTCTTCAAAGGAAAACTGTGGAAAACTTCATTTTCTTGTGCAAATTAGTGTAAGCAACAACTAGATAATGATTTATAGACTTTTCGAAGGGTCGTTAATCATAAAAAAGGTATGAAGAAGCCCGGAAAATTAAGAAAAACCTGAATAATCAACGAAAATTATAATTTATAAGGTGGTATGACGTCACACTGCGTGACGTTTGCATCGAACTTTAAAGTGTAAACAACTGCGAAACCTTACAGCGAAACATTATAAACGTATAAACATTTTCTGCTTAGAATTTTACATGCGTTCGTTTGATGATAATATAATTTTTAGGTTTCATTCGATCGTCTTTTGTTTTAAAATTTCTGTGAAAACGGGCGGCGTCGAAAACGTTAATGATCAAAGACGCCTTTGGCGAACTTATAAATATGGGCAACGAGAAACTTTAGGAAGATTTTAAGTTGCCAGCGTCAAAGGCACGTCGATCCTCACGTTAAAGATAAGAAATGTAAACGTTAAAATAATTTAAAGTGCAATGTAAAAGTAATCATTGTCCAAAAGGATCCCGGTGCTATGAAGTATGTGTTAAAACCAGTATAATCGTTAAAAATTATAAAATAAACAAGAAATTTTCACGTAAAGAAATCTTTGAATACTGAAAGTGAAATTTCGTATTAAACACTGAAATATAAGTAAAGTGCAGTGTAATACATATAACTCACAGATAGTGGCTGATGGCGTCGTTATTTGACAAGTACAGACCAAGCAAAACGTATTTAGGTGCAAATTTAAATATTTGTGGTTAATTAAAATTCTTAAATGTTTGTAATAAAGTTAAATCTATTTTTTACTGAAGCTTTATTTATATCAAATGCAACGAGCAATTACGATTATTATGTAAATATGTCATAATGAAACAATAACACGTTCGTTTGAATGAATTAAACAATGTTGTTTGATGTGAAATAATAACATCCTGATTCTGGATGTTTTTATTTCATCCTGATTCTGGATGTTATTATTTCATAACAATAACACGTTTGAGTATGAGTAGAATGGAGGACAGATTGACGCCCCCGAGGGTATAATTAGGCAAAGCTTAATTAGGCTAACAACCTCCCACCTCATTAGGCTGTTGTTGTCAACAGGCTGTTGACGCAGGCATTCTATTTAATTACTTGTTTTGTTTTGAATACATCAATGGAAAATACGGCCTCTCACCTCATTAGGCTGTTGTTGTTGATGTTGATTTCATCATGGCGGATGTTTCGGCGGTCGATTTGATTTTCCATCATGTATGTCCTAAAAAGTTTTTTATGTATTTAAAAAACTTGGTTGAGATTCTAACTTGCAAACATTGCATTACCGAGCCAGGATTTAACCACTAGGCTACGGCGATAATTGAAGGATAGAGTTTTTTTTTGAAGTTTGTATATAGCTGTAGAGGTTGATTAAGATGAATTAATGATGTATGATGCTGTAAAATGTAGGTTAAGATGAAAGAACTATTAATTAAAAAGATGGATAACGATAAAACATTTAATAAACAAGATGAAAAAGGATAAAAACATATATTTATCACTGTTATTCACAAACAATAACCTCCATGTGCCATTTTGTAAAACGTATGATTAAATATTTAATTGGCTAAGATGAAAGGACTTAAAACATATTTATCAACATTTAAACTAATTAAACAAAAATAACTCACGTAGCTTGACATTTTGTATGATTGATCATTTAATAAAACAAGATGAAAAGGATAAAACATCATATTTATCATATTATACATTATAAACTAATTCTGAAGCTTAGGGTTAGCTTTCTTAACACCATTTTGTATAACATTATGATTAAAACACATTAAATAAACCAGTGAAAAGGATAATTGATTAAAAACATTTGATTAAAAAAACTTTAACATACCAGAGTTCTACCGAAACCATTAACGTTTGATACTACCACCACGTATTTAACATATAGTTTTGAATTTACATTTTGATTAAAAAAAAAAAAAAACTTTTACACTTCAGGGTTCGAACCATTAACGTTTTAATACACCATCAAGGTGATGTATGTGTTAGGGGAAAATTAAAAAAACAACAAGGAGGATACATTTATTTTGTATCTCTAGTTACACAATCACATTTACAAGTACCAATAACATATGTTTTTTTAATTGGAAGAATAAAAGAAAGCAGGAAACAAGTTTTATTCTCTCTCTGTTTCACACACAATATAAAAATCATTTTACAAAAAATATGAAACATTACAACTTCAGAGTTCCATCTATGAATGTCACACCATATCTAGCATTCGTTTACCAGCTTGAAAGTCATCTACGTATACGACGGTGTCACCAAAAATTTTCTTTCTGCAAACGTAGAGTTTTCTTATATATTACCGCCACCAGTTTTTAAAATTAGTTCGCATATTTTCAGGAGCTTTTGTTGTTTTGTGTGCGCTGTACCTCAGCGATTTTTAACAAAGGAACGCACTGTAACATACAACAAACACAGCTGTATTAATTTTAAGAAAATTTATTTGTTCACTGTTGATAATAATTGTAAACACGATTTATGTTTAACACATATTCAGAAATTAGGTTAATGTTTGTGGTTAATGATAATCACGTTGTAGTAAACTTTGAAATAACAATTTTCAACAATTGTCAAAGTGTTAATCAAAATAAAAACATAGTGTATTTCTTAGTTGAATAAAACTATAATTTTCTTGTGGTTTATCGTATTTTAATTGTAACAAATTATTCAACTAAATATAGTTAATCAAAATACCCTGAAATTAATGTCTGTAAGTAAGAATCAAGGTGATTCTGCTGACTCGCCGTTTCGTGCGCTAGTACCACCTTCATCACCAGCAAGATTCCTTAGACCGGACAGATTTGAAGCCGATCCAGCATCATCAGATGCCACTTTTAAATGGGAACACTGGAAATTTACGTTCACTAATTTTCTGCAATGTGAAGTATCTGACTCCGCTTCAGATACTATGTAAAACTGTGTTTAACGCAAATCATCTGTCTCCAACTGTTTTCACCATTATACGACAGTGTACTGACTATTCAAGTGCGATGAAATTATTAGAATCTACGTATGTAAAACGCAAAACGAAGTTCACGCTCGTTATATATTGATTACGAGGAAACGGAAACCTCAGGAGTCTATTGATGAGTACCTCCGCGCTTTAATCATCTTTGCCCACGACTGCAGCTTCCAAGATGTGACATCCGAAATATATTAAAAGTATGTTCGGGACGCATTTATTGCAGGAATTACTTTACAGAATATAAGACAACGTCTTCTTGAAAATATATGTCTCTCTCTTGACGATGAGATCTTTACCGTCGAAACCGATGCCTCCGAACACGCTCTCGCTGCTACCTTGTCTCAAAACGGTTGTTCCGTAGCGTTTTTCTCCAGTACTCTATCTCAATCTGAATGCAAGCACTCGTCTATAGGAAAGGAAGCAAGCGCTACCATTGAATCTATTAGAAAATGGAGACACTACTTGACCGGTAAATATTTTTGTTTAATAACTGATCAGCGTTCGGTTTCTTTTATGTTCGATCAAATTCACACTTCCAAAATAAAGAACGCTGGCGCATAGAATTGTCGTGCTATAAACCCGGTAAACTAAACACTATCGCAGACGCTTTCTAGACTATGTCCAAAACATAAATGAAAACAATAAACTATATGAATTGCACAACAATCTCTGCATCCAGGTATTACTAGAATGTTCCATTGGGTGAAAGTAAAAAATTTCCCGTACTCTATTGACGATATAAGAACTGTGACAGCCTCTTGCGTAGTGTGTGGGGAGATTAAACCCCGTTTTATGAAATGTAATAATCATTTAATTAAAGCAGTCGCGCCATTTGAAAGATTAAATATTGACTTCAAAGACCCAATTCCGTCAGCTACACACAATAGATATATATTGACTATTATAGACGAGTATTCTCGCTTTCCTTTTGCTTATGCTTGCAAAGATCTCACTGCTGCCACAGTAATAAACTGCTTGAATGACTTGTTCTGTACTTTTGGTATACCTCAATATATACATACAGACAGGGGATCATGTTTTATGTCGAAAGAACTCAAAACATTTCTTATATTACTTGGAATAGCTTGCAGTCGTACAACTGCTCATAATCCAGAAGGTAACGGCCAAATTGAACGTCATGAAATGGCTGTGCTGTTATATTTTATGTTCTTATTTACCTTCTATAATGTTTACCCTTACATATGAATACTAAGGTGGGTAAGGGTTAGCATGTTTAGGTTTTAGTGGTTTTCCTAAACCTTGAAGCAAATTCTTTGCCAAGACGAACCAATCGACTATTGCACACGGTT
This sequence comes from Abscondita cerata, assembly GCA_030710515.1. NCBI lineage: Eukaryota > Metazoa > Arthropoda > Insecta > Coleoptera > Lampyridae > Abscondita > Abscondita cerata. The sequence continues at coordinate 452,737 of JALBCR010004353.1, forward strand.
TCGTCACCACACTATACATGTTTATACTGATCTTCTGGGGTAGCATACATACATCACAATACAATATGTAAAATAAAATGTACCATACGAATAAATAAATAAAATAAATAGAACTCTTGGAAAACTATGCAACTTAACCTTCGTTCTAAGAATTTGCAAATCACCGAGTGGGAACAGGTTCTTTCTAGCGCCCTTCACGCAATACTGTTACGTCCCCTTTTACGGGACGTAAGTTCATGTATTCTGATGTGATGATAATAATCACTAGGTACAAATAAAACGCTCGATTACAACACACGAATGTAACTGAGTTTATTTACAATCATAAATACAAGGTTATGTCCTTCTACTCCCGTAGTACCAACCCTTTAAGTATCTACCGTTACCAACGTGCGCGCTAACTTTAAATATCTAAAATGTGTGCAGGGTCGGCACAGCTGCTCTGTCGCTACAACAAATACGATCTCTACTATGCACTGCAATCAACGCCAATCCCCACGTAAAGATGTTTACGCATCCTAGAAGGACTTCTAACGAGAGTTCCGTACCTTCTTGGCTTAAAACCAATACCAGTACTGGCGGAAAAACACAACCGCATTTCAAAATAGACCCCGTAGTCGAAGCAGCCGAAATAACACAGTTGAATCCAACGTGCACTCTTAAGTCTTGTCTCTCAGATGGGAAGAGAGACCAAAGTATTAAGCAACAGACACTTGGCTCCCGCGCCAGTAGATCCACTCCCGTCGATAGTGACAGTAACCCTACTGAAAGATGATTGGAAGATCCTTCCGTTCCTGTCCTACAAGAAGCGCGACTAAGCTCTTTAATATGTCTCGTTCGGCAATTGGAACAAAACCATACGACTTATTTGAGTGGTCGACCCGTACGAGAACGTCCACCACCAGATTATTATAAGCCTTAACATTACAAATTACTTTATCAATTTAGTAAGGGGAGGGTGAATGTAGTAAACTTTGAAATAACAATTAGTTCAAGTGTTAATCAAAAAAAAAACATAGTGTATTTCTTAGTTGAATAAAACCATAAATTTATTGTGGTTTATCGTATTTTAATTGTAACACACGTTAGGTAGTAACTTTAGTTAGCTTAGGGCATTTATGCAGTATAATCATCTCAATATGCATACATACATCTTATGTGGATGCAGAACATTCACATTGCTCATTTCGTGACATACTGGATATTTTATAATTAATAACTTAAATTTGACAACTCAAACTATTAGAACTCATGATAACATAATGCATTTATTTTCATGGACAACTTTGTATAATACAATAATTTTCATATAATTGAAAGCAGAAAAATGGATGTTTTTAGTTATAAAATCCAAGATGGCGCCCATTTAAAAAATAAGGTTACTAACATTATCCCGAGAACAATGTGAATAATTCTTTTTTTGGAAAATGTTTTTCATAACTTTCAACGTTAAGGGAAATATTAGATATTTTTCGAAAACTGAGTTTTTCGACTTTTGAACTGCTCGAAATTGTTGAGTTTTCTTAACAGAATCTGAACCAACATAACAAACAGTACATCATTGACCATTTAACCTAGATTGAATCTTTATTATTAACAAAGATAGCCATACAATCCTACTCAATTTAGAACAGAGTGTATATTCTGTAGATGTATCACATAGAAACAATTTTAAAATGTTATTTGGTCGTGTTGATTTTGAACATAGAAAACTTCAGCCACAATCACATTTTATTTGGATCAGAATCCGGTAGCTTTTCCGTTTTTTGCGGTTCTTGTTACTTGAGTTACTTATTCTTTTGTAATTAGTGTCTCTCATGTAACATTATTTACATTGCATTCTGATCTATTTATGCAGAAACAACTTATGACTTAAACTTTTTTTGTTGCAGGTCTTGATTTAACATTTGAAAAAGAATCAAAAATTACTGTGTCAAAAGTACATAATGTAAAATCTGCCCGAAAAGTTACCCTACTTGCTTTAAGCCCCATCGAAATAACTAATGATCTTATTAATCGTTTACATAAAAATCACATCAATCGTTTATTAACGGCAGGAAACAAAATTTCAATTTTATACTTTGGTAGGCTGTTGTATTTTGAGATTAAATCGCTGGACTCGTCTCAACAAAAGCCAAGTCTTGAAAGCGAATTCGATGGTTTGAGTGTAGAAGCACAATTTATGAAGTTAATAACAACACGAGCTGGAATATATTTGGGTAAAGCGTAAGATAGGCGTTAATTATTTAACGTATATATTAAATTTATAGTAATGAGGGGGAATATCAAAAAGAAATCAACAAAACGAATCCTTTCGTTAAAATTGGAGGCCTGGAGGAGGAAATTACTGAAATTCAAGATTTAATTAATGCGGCATTGGGAAATCAAAAATAATTCCCGGAGCAATTGTTACACGTGGTATTCTTTTATACGGATCCCCTGGAACTGGGAAGACTATGCTTCTAGAGGCATTCACTCATCATTGTAACGCATACGTTGTTAACATAAACAAATTAAATTTGAATGAAGAAACGGATTCAATTTTGGAAAATATTTTTAAAAGAGCACCGACTATAGTTGCAATAGATGATATTGATATGATTTGTCCGGTACGTAACTCGCATAAATGAAACAGAGAAAAAAACATCCTCAAATATACTTAAATTATTTGATCGTATTAATAAAATGGAAAATTCAAAAGTGTTCATAATGGCCGTTTCTAATAAACCAGATTCTGTTGACTCACGTTTAGACGGTGCGGGAGGTTGACAGAGAAATTGAAATACCGACACCTAATCCGAAGGGGCGTTTGAATATATTGAAGAAATTACTAACAAATGTTAGCCACAATATAAATGAAAACGAATTTAACGAAATTGCATATGCGGCCCACGGATTTGTTGGAACTGATTTGGTCGCGCTGTGTTCAAGAGCTGCTTTACATGCTACTAAGAAAAACAACAATAAACTGAGTTTTCAAAATCTTAAGTTTGCTTTAACGAGAGTTCGCCCAAGTGCAATGAGGGATGTGCAAATAGAGGTTAGTATTGCAATTAAAATCTCAAACTGTTAATATTTTGTATTCAGGTTCCAAATGTAAAATGGTCAGATATAGGTGGTCAAGAAAGTTTGAAATTAATATTGAGACAAGCCGTGGAATGGCCTTTGAAACATCCACAAAGTTTTGTTCGTTTAGGTATAACACCCCCAAGAGGTGTACTTATGTTTGGACCACCCGGCTGCTCCAAAACGATGATCGCCAAAGCATTGGCAACCGAAAGCGGCCTTAACTTTTTGTCGATAAAAGGCCCGGAGTTATTTAGCAAATGGGTGGGAGAATCGGAACGTGCTGTTAGAGAGGTATTTCATAAAGCTAGGCAGGTAGCACCGTCTGTTATATTTTTTGATGAAATTGACGCGTTAGGGGGCGAAAGAAGTTCCGGGTCAAGCACTAGTGTACAGGAACGTGTCTTAGCGCAATTACTGACCGAACTGGATGGCGTTACACCTTTAGGTGACGTAACTGTTTTAGCTGCAACTAATCGTCCGGACAGAATGCGCACTTAAGGCCGGGTCGTTGACGTGACAGGTACGCTCTACCAGATGATGACATGAGGAGGGAAATGTTAGTTAGTTAAACAAAATGCCAGTATGTACACCATGTCAGTTTATGGTTTTGCAATAAGTTCGTAAGTTTGTTTTAGGTTGTTGAAGTGGACATTGAAAATTTGTGAAAAGAAGTACAGGTTACTCTGGTGCAGAAGTAAATGCTGTTTGCCAGAGGTCTATGAAAGCTTTAGAAGAAAGTATAGATGCTGATAAAGTACAAATGCGTCATTTTTTATATGTACAAATGGTAACTCTCGTACTTCACCTCGCTTTAAGATTAATAACGAATATTTGAAAAATTAAATTTAATTAAGAGTTTCCAGTTATTTTTATCCTTGCCTAAAAAGTTTTATAATTTGGTCATTAACTTCAATTTTGTTTTTTCAAAACAAAAGTCTTATTTTGATCGACTTTCTACAAAATGTGGTGTTAGAAATACTAGAAAAATAAATATTTCACATCACTTTAAAGTCACTTTATAATTTGAGTTTGGCTTAAAGTGATTAGATTTGAAATCCTATTCAAGTAGATGCTATGGAGTTACATATATCAATAACTACAGATTTCATTTATTTATTAACCATTAGCATGTCGTATTTCTATGAGGTCGCAGCAGTAGTAAATATTTTGAGTTAATTTCACGTCTTCATTGTAAGCCATGTCAAACATGTGGCCCGCGGGCCGCATGCGGCCCACTGAGCATTTTCCTGCGGCCCCGAATCAATTTTGAAAACAGCCATGTAATGCGGCCCGCGAGCCTGTTAAAAACCGAAAATAAAGTACTGTGATGATGAACTAAGATGCGCGCTCAACCTAAAAGCCTGGCTTGTTCCGGAAAGTTCTATCGCGCGAGAACACAGATGACGCTACCTGAACATTCTGGAAAGAACTGTCGAGAAATCACAATCCGTATATAAGCCAATACCGCTCGATTCAGTTCAGTTGTTCAGTCAGTTATGAGTCAGTTGCGATAGAATTGCGAGTTTAGTTGCGTACTTATTGTTACAACACGTAACAGTACTTATTGTTATTTATTTCGGGTAAAGTTTTTAACATGTCTGTTTCAAAACCAAGTGGAAGTAAGAGGAAACTTGGAGATGAGCATCGTATCTTTCAAGAAAAGTGGGAATTAGAGTTTTTTGCTGTGAAGTGAAAGACAAAATTATTTGCTTGATTTGTAACAGTACAGTCGGTGTCCCAAAATTATATAATATAAAACGTCACTATGATAGTCATAAAACTAAGTTTGACAAGTATACAGGCATGATTAGAAACGAAAAGTTAAAAGAGTTAAAATCACGGTTAAAAGATCAACAGCTTATGTTTACACGTCCAAAGCAAGAAAATGAATCTGCCGTTCAAGCGAGCTACGTACTGTCGGAGTTGATCGCAAAACACTCAAAACCATTTGTTGAAGGTGAATTTATAAAAGAGTGCCTTGTAAAGGCCGCGGAAATTGTAAGTCCCGGAGCGTGAAGGCTTTTCAAAATATATCCTTGTCCCGGAATACTGTCGCTGAAAGAGTTACCGAGTTGGCTGCCAATATAAGCGAACAGATAAAAACAAAATCAGACTCTTTCATTGCATTTTCTATTGCCTGTGACGAAAGTACAGATGTGTGTGGTGTGGCGCAACTCGCTGTTTTTCTTCGTGCTGTTGATAGAGATATCAACGTTTATGAAGAATTGATGGAATTAGTACCATTGCATGATACAACAACTGGGGAGGATATTTTCAATGCTGTTTATGGACTTCTGCAAAAGTACAATTTAGATTTGTCAAAACTGTATTCCGTTGCAACAGATGGAGCTCCTTCAATGACTGGAGTAAATAATGGCTTCATTAAAATATTACAAACAAATATCAGAGAAACGGGCAGTGACAAACCAGATTTTCATCATGTTCATTGCATAATCCACCAAGAAGTTTTATGCTCAAAAGTGATCAAGTTGGAAAGCGTTTTAAAGTCAGTGAAAAAATGATAAACTTCATAAGGTCACGTGGCTTGAATCAGCGACAGTTTTGTGCGTTTTTACGTGATTTAGAAAGTGAGTACACTGGTTTACCTTATTATGCAGAAGTGCGATGGCTTTCGTGTTCTATGGTTCTCGATCGGTTTTGGAAACTCAAAGAAGAAATACGCCTTTTCATGGAAGTGAAAGAACAAGATGTCAGCTTATTATCCGACGTACCTTTTTACAAGATCTTTCATTTATGGTAGACATCACAAAACACTTGTCGGACTTAAATACGAAATTGCAAGGACCACGTCAAGTTATAACAGATATGCATGATCATGTTAAAGCTTTCAAGTGTAAGATGATGCTGTGGAAAAACCAGTTAGCGGTGGATAATCTGTCACATTTTCCGACTTGCAAGGCGTATCAGGAAAGTACAAGTGGCCCAATATCATACAAAATGTATACAGAGAAAATGGGAAGCCTTCTGTCAGAATTTGAAAAGCGTTTTCAGGATTTTAAGTCCCAAGAAAACAATTTTTCTTTATTTACTGGTCTTTTCACTATCGATATTGATAAAGTTCCCCTCACTTGCAGATGGAAGTGATTGAGATTCAGTGTCAAACCCATTTAAAAGAAAAATTTGATAGTGTTGGTACATTCGAATTTTATAAGTACTTGCCTTTTCAATACCAAGAAATGAGAAAACTTGCCTGTAAAATCCTGTCAATGTTTGGAAGTACCTATAAGTGTGAACAATTATTTTCTTTGATGAAAGGAAACAAGTCTCCCGCAAGATCGCGATTGACGGACGCACACTTGGACGCAGTTTTAAAAGTTATTTCCGCCGATAAATTCACGCCACAAATAGACAACTTAATTAAAGACAAAAGATGTCAAATATCTGGCAAAAGAAGTTAATGTTTGTAAGTTTTTGTAATGTCCTTTTATTGGAAATTTAATAAATATACTTCTAACATAATAGTACTTTTTTCGTTAAGATTTTCAGTAGTTTGTCTTCTTTAAGATTAGGTTTTGCGGCCCACCTAGTCTATGGTCTTCATGCTTTTGGCCCACCAGTGACTTTGAGTTTGACATGGCTGCAAACTTCTTCCTCTTCACAAGAACTTTAGCAGACGTCGGATTGTTTTGACGCAATTTTTATTATAATGATACCCACCCGTATACAGCAATTCAGCCTTGCAGAAATGTTTTTGGGCTGAGTTTAAGGAATAAATAAAACTTATTACGTTTAGTGGGCTACTTTGTAAACTGTAACTTTTTTTTACACATCTTATCTACATAAGAGTTGATAAATGCTTTTTTTAACGATCATTAGACACCTTAACGCCCGTTGCTAGATTTACTAGTAGCGAGTTTAAAGAACTTTCGATTTATCATAGGTATATTTTATATAAAATCAGTACTGAGATGAGTCAAGGCTAATCACTTTCAACATCTCACCTTGTGAGTTGTGTGAAGTTGAAACCGGCAGGTGCCTTTAATATAAAGTGTGCTATTTGAACATATTACGGTCGATTACCTAATAATGTTAAAATTTAGGTAAAAACCGACACACACATCTATTTCCAAATTATTTATGCTACAAATTAGCTGATTGCTAATCTTTTCGAAAACCTTTGGGACTGTTGACACAATGTATATAATGGTAATATCTAGTTGTATTTCAACCATTATTATTGGTAGTGAAGTGTTCTACCTAAACTAACTACTAAACACTAACTGAACCACATCTTTATATTTACGTTTTTTTTCATTTTAGCGGGAAAGTAATTATATAACATCACGTGCACGGTCTTTGGGTCAAATTTATGTATAGTTCCTGCGAAAATAAAGTTAATCAATCGATTTTATTTCTTAGTGTTTCATATTGAACTGAATATATCTGCTAGTCTCCACAACTGCATATTCAACTCAGTCGCATACACTGCTTTTATTAATGAAAACAGCTGACGTTTCCATTTTTAATGATCGTTGAGCAAATAAAACGGTTTTTATTTGCGCCGCATAAATTGGCGACCGCTGCCCAACATGTTTCCATCCAGTGGTACATTCAGATACAAAATTCACTCAACGGCTACCAGCGCTGCCAACGGTTGGGCTTATCTGAACGCACTCAATTTCTTAAAATCACACCCGTTAACTACCTACTGGCCGGCAAAACCATCGTGCGCGTCAATTTGAGGGGTTGATCACGTAACAGAGTGTGAAAATATCCTTTACTTATTTAAAAAAAAGGTTGCTCTTTAAATGATTAAGTATTAGGGAGTTTTCCTAACCGAAGTTAGGCCTTAACTGAGGAGTGTGCCGAAGGATTCTACTTCAATGACATTCAAGTATCTTCTATCCGACGTTTCGGTAGCGTGTGTGCAATCTCTTTTCAAGGTATCTATTCTAATCTTGATACCTTGCACACACCTAACCGAAACGTTGGATAGACATCCGTCCGACAGGACCTTCAACTAGTATTTTCTAAAATAATAAACTAGATGAAATCACACGAAAAATAACTTTGATATTTACATTTATATGACATATGAATTTTAAACAACTATGTCCACCAAAAATTTTAAATATTATTGGCGGATATAAAATTGAGCGATATAACCTTCCTTTAATTTCTCTGGAAAATGCACAAGTTTTTTGAAAATCAATTGAACAAATGAATACATTTTTATAACAATACCTATCTTACTTTTTTGTTTAACTGATTTTTATGCCGATTCCACCAACACGACTTAAAAAAACTTAGATACAATTGTTAAATCATAGAAACGATTGTTTTTAAGCATTAGCTTAACCTTTCAGTAGTGCGGCAAATTTGAGCAACATTTTTCGGTGCGGGCGGTCTTAGAGACCGCATTAAATTTTATTTGTGACTACTTTAAAATTTTTAAACAAAAAGTAATGTAATTACTAGAAATGTTTTGAAAATATGTATCTAACACGTTTAAAACAAGAAATGAACATTTATTATGAAAATATTTTAAAAATACAAAACTTAACATGTGGTTTTACTTCATCAAAAGGAATAAAAAACAAACAAATATTAGTCTTTTGTGATGCTATAGTTCTAACTAAAAAATAGTTAATCTGCTTGAATTAGTGATTCTTTACAGGTTAAACAAATACCTGTCATATGTTCTAAACACATATATGTTTGACAGTTGAAACAGCAAAACCTTGTTTTCTATTTTTTTCTGTCACAGTAGAAACATCTTCCCACAGTATCATTTACAGTTGGATTGTTATTCTGCTGAACTCCGCAAATATCTTGCAGTCTAAATCTTAATCCTCTTGGAATATTAGTTAGAAGGGCTCTCACTTCCATATGAGGTCGTATTAAACTTTTGCAAGTTCTCTTAGGAAATTTCTTCTCAATATGTTTACTTTAGGATTATTAGCACAGAACACAACTTGCGAATTTATGCCAGCTAAGTTAAGCATTGTGTAAAAAATTACCATAGGCCATCGACGTGTGTTTCTCGCACAGTTGTAACTGGCATTTAGCTTATCAACTGTATCGACTCCACCTTTATGCCTATTGTAGTCTGTGATAATTACGGGTTTATATAAAATCTTACTATCAATATCAATTTCATCATCATGATGTAAAGTTGATAACAAAAGTACATTTCTTCTAATGTTAGCAATGTAAGAAACAATAGTGCAATTACGTGAATATCCAAACATGCTGGTGTGATTCGGTCTTTTAGTTGGCTTTGAAAATTCAAGAGGTAATTCTCTTTTATTTTTTCGAATGGTTCCAACGGCGGTTAGCATGTGGTCTTTATAAGTTTTGAAAAAGTGGTAGTGACGTGAACCAATTGTCCATTGTCACGTTCCTCCCACTACGGGAAATATGTGAACACAATCTTAGAACTACATCCATTGGTTTGTTAGAAATATTGTAAGGCCCATTAGGCTGTTGGCCTGCATAGATTTCTAAGTTACTGGTGTAAAACATTTTGCATCACACAGAGTTAATATTTTCAAACCATATTTGCTAGGTTTGGAAGGTATATATTGACGAAAGCTGCATCTTCCTCTAAACGCAGCAAGCATTTCGTCAATTGTTACCTCTGATGATAAATTGTAGCCTTCTCGACAATTTTGCACAAATAAAAGAAAAATCTCACGTATAGGAGCGAGTTTATCTGTTTCTTTTCTTTGAGGTCTTGTTTCTCTATTATCGAAACGGATGCATCTCAATAGAAACCTAAACCTCTGAACGCTCATTGTAAGGTAAAATACTTCTATTCCATAAACCATCAGTTTTCCACATATCTTCTGTATTCTGTCTGTTACTTTACAAACACCAGCCATATATAGTAAACCAAACAATGCTCTAACTTCAATATAATTAGTTGGTCTAGCATGACTAGGATCGGAAAAATTTGCTGAAACTTTAGAAATATATTCATTAGTGCAGGTAACAATTGCGTTAACAATTGTGTCGTTGAAAAATAATTCCAAATTTCTAATGGAGTTATTCTGTTTCTTGTGTTCGCCGTAGGACCAGGCAGACGTCGTATAACATTTTCTCGTTTTGTTTTAGTCTCTCGTTTTGTGGCGGATGTTTTTTCCATATGGAAATTTTATCTTTACCTATAAGTAATTCTAATGTATTTCTTTCAAAACTTTTTCAAATTACAGACAAGTTTATAGATACCTATGAATGATAAAGACTGGCCGTTAGCTGGGTAATCATTGTCACTGTCTGAAATATCTTGTTCAGATTCGCTGTCATGAACTTCTATGTTCGTATCCTCAATATCAGAATGATCAGAGTCGTCGTCGTCACTCGGTTCATCACTTGCTACTGGCAGTCCTTCATGAACTAGTTCTTCTAGTAGTCGTTGAAGGCGCTGCTGTTCGGCTTCGTAAGAAGCCATAACGCGAAAAAGTCAATAGTTCACAAATATTCAAAAATCTTCAAAATTTTTATTCAATAGTACACTTTGCCTTGTAAACATATTTCAGAAATAATCTACCTGTATATGGTATGGGCGGTCTCTGACACCGCAAAACTCTGTTACTCTTAGCGCGTCCGTAGGAAGACTACCAAATTTAATCGGCAAGCGGAAGCATGCGCAAGCGTAGCATAACCTAAAGCAGATGAAAACATTCCATCTCAGAACAAAATTATGAACTAAAATCTGATGGTGCGGTCTCAGAGACCGCGGCCGCACTACTGGAAGGTTAAGTTTAGGTCGTGTTGGTGGATCGGCCATTAAAGTCTCTTGAATTAATAAAAACGCTCATGTGTCAAATATCAAGCAATTTTTTTAGAGTTGTAATTAAGAATTGACGGTTTTCAGGCTTGAACGTCACAAAAATTTACGACAACGGCCAAACCACGTTGAAAGCACCAGTTCTCGTCTGATCACTGAAGTTAAGCAACGTCGGGCGCGGTCAGTACTTGGATGGGTGACCGCTTGAAACACCGCGTGTTGTTGTCCACATTTTTATTTGCTTATTTACGACGATTTGTGCAAAAAAATATCAGGAATAAATAAAAATTTTAATTTACTAGAATAGCCGCGGCAACCGTAGTACAGGAAAGATAATTGAAGACAACGGCCATACCACGTTGAATGCACCAGTTTCGTCTGATCACTGAAGTTAAGCAACGTCGGGCGCGGTCAGTACTTGGATGGGTGACCGCTTGGGAACACCGCGTGTTGTTGTCCACATTTTTTTATTTGCTTATTTACGACGATTTGTGCAAAAAATATCAGGAATAAATAAAAATTTTAATTTACTTAAGAATAGCCGCGGCAACCGTAGTACAGGAAAGATAATTGAAGACAACGGCCATACCACGTTGAAAGCACCAGTTCTCGTATGAACACTGAAGTTAGGCAACGTCGGCGCCGTCAGTACTTGGATGGGTGACCGCTTGGGAACACCGCCTGCTGTTGTCCACATTTTTTATTTACTGATTTACGACTATTGTGCAAAAAAACATCAGAAATCAATAAAAATTTTAATTTACTAAATAGCCGCGGTAACCGTAGTACAGTAACGTTAATTGAAGGCAATGGCCATACCACGTTGAAAGCACCAGTTCTCGTCTGAGTCGCATCTAAACCCCCGTAGGTGAAGGTCGAAATTCAAAGTGCTTCTTAAGCCAGTAAAAACGAGAATTCCCTTAGGGGCAATTATTTTCTAAAAATTAGTGTATAAATACTAGTGTTTAACTCAAACCTTTGGCAAGTGTTTAAAATGTAAATAATATAAATAATGTTAATAAGTTAGAATAAATAAGTAGTGTAGTGTAAACATAAATGGACGCTAAAGTGCGCGTATTCAAGAACAATGACCGTTACCAAAACTACAATACAAAATGTCACACAGACAACCTAAACAAAACTGTTGATATTGCAAATCCAAACCCAAACATACTAGCTATAGTAAAAATAGCTTAAAAGACTTATCAGAGGACACTGAAAACGAAAAAGCTGTGATTTTAAAACTAAGTGACGCCAGCAGGCACACAAAGATGGCGAGCAGTACCGCTACCAACGCCAACTTCAACAACGATCAAGAATCGCATGCGCTCCGAGAGGGGATGTTCAAAACAAAAAAACGACGAATCGTTGACACTTTTAACCCGCGAATATCTCACCCGGCTACGAAGCGGCGCGGAGATGGAACAATACAAAACACAAGCATACCACTGCAAAATAAATACGAGCAACTGCAGAAAGAGGAAATGGAATGCTCCAACATTAACAACGAGGAAAAGGAAGTAGAAGAAGAAGAAGAAGAAATAACAACAAACGTAAATAGAAAAACAAAAGAACGGTTACCGCCAATCATCTTACACGAAGAAGTTAAAGACTACAAACAATTCACAAACTACATCAAAGAACATGTTAAACACGGCTATGAACTTAAGTATTATAGAAACTATACAAACGTATATGTGACACACAGTGACGACTTCGAAAACTTGAACAATGCACTACAAAAAGTAAAATAGATTACCACACTTTTACAATCAAAACTACGAAAACGCACGGTTTTGTATTACGAGGACTGGATCACGAGCCAGAACCGGAAGAAATAAAACACGAACTAAAACAAACAGAAAAGTTGAACATCGTAAATGTGTATAAAATGCGAGGTACGAAACATCCGGCATATTTAGTAATTACGGACTCAACCGTAAACATAAGACGAATTAATCAAATAAAGACAATACAAAATGTGCGAATCAATTGGGAAAGGCACATAAACAACAAAATAATAACGCAGTGCCACCGTTGTTAAATACGGGGTCATACCACAAGCAACTGTTACGCCACGCCTTTCTGCGTAAAATGCGGACAACAACATTTCACGAAATTTTGTGGCAAGGATCCGAATGCACCTCCAAAATGTGCAAACTGCCAAGGGCAACACACGGCAAACAGCACGGAATGTGACGTGTACATTCAAAAAATTAACAGTCTAAAACAGTACACTAAAAACCGCCGGTGAGGAGGAAAGGCGTGAATATCAGCATCAGACAAATTTCCACCGCTACAAGCAAGAATAGGAACAAGAACCTACTCGCAAGCGACCCAATGAGCGACAATCACTGATATCAACAAAGAAAACAGTGAAAACAATCACACAAACCACAATAACAGCAACAACAGCAGAACCATAACTGAAGAAAACAAAGGCAGCAACGACTTCCGGGAACTCGCAGCGGAACTCCGGAAACTCAACGAGCACGTAAATATAGGTAAGATACTGGCAGCAGTTAAAGATTTAAACAAGCAGCTGGAAGGAATTACCGATCAGCGCACAAAAGTAGATTTAGTCTTTAATTTTATGATAAACATTGATCAATATGGTATCTAAATTAAATATAATCACCTGGAATGCAAACGGCGTTCTTAACAAAAAGGAACAATTAATAAATTTCTTGAATTATCGTACGGTCGATGTCATCACAAATAAACACAAATTAAAGATTAGGGGTTACACCGTAATAAGAAAAGATAGAGGCAACGGCGAAAACCACGGGGGAGTAGCCATTGTCATACACCAAACAATACCACACACAGTCATACAAACAAGTCAAACACAAATAGAGACCTTAACAATTAGATTGCCAGACAACACGCATGTAATCGCAGCGTACAATAGACCGTCCTACAAATTTAAGTTCAGCGACCTCGACAAATACTTCATTCCTTTTAACAAAGTCATACTGATAGGTGACCTTAAAAAGAGGGGAGGGAAAAGAAGAGAAAGAAAGAAAGAAAAAAAAAAAGAGGAAAAAAAAAAAAAAAAAAAAAAAAAAAAAAAAAAAAAAAAAAACAAAAATCATAGTCTAAAAACAATAATCTCGTACAAGGACACCGACTGGAAAGCATTCAGACGAGACCTGGACCAACAAATACAAATAAACAACAAAATTGACGACATTCAGACACTAGAAAGTGAAGTGGCAAAACTAACCCGCGCAATAATCTTCGTCAGAGGAATGCATACAACAATAAAGAAAGTAAACCCTCAACGCGAAACACTACCAAATACTATAATTCAAAAAATCAAAACAAGAATCAACACCGAAAACAATGGCAACGCACTAGAGTTGCACACCACAAAGAAGAAATGAACAGATTAAATAATGAAATCAAAACGGAAATTAAAGAATTTAACAACAACGTCTGGACAGAGACCCTGACAAAACTAAAACCCCAGGATAACTCACTGTGGAGACTGACAAAAAATCTTAAAAAATCATACGTAAGCATTCCCACTCTGCACAAAAACAATACCGATTACATCACCGACAGAGAAAAGACTGAAGTACTGGTGGAAACCCTAGTGGAAGCACATACCTGAGACCACAATCAAACAGACGAGTTTCACGAAACGGTAGAAAAAACAGTAACTGACTTTCTTAATGGACGACACATAATAAACAAACAAAAGTTTTCAAAGATTATCACCAACCCCAACGAACTAAACGACATAATAAAAACATTACCAAACAATGAAGCCCCGGGCAAGGACGACCTTGACAACAAAATAATTAAACACCTCTCTATAAAAGCAATTACACAATTAACCTACATAACAAATGCGACACTAAAAATGCAACACTTCCCAATAACCTGGAAAGAAGCGATTATTGTTCCAATACCAAAACCCGGTAAAAATCATACAAACCCAAACAACTACCGTCCTATTAGCTTACTGTCCGCACTAAGCAAAATTGTAGAAAAAATTATCTTAAATCGTTTGAACAAATTAGAAAAGAAATTGAACATTCAAAACAATAACCAATTTGCCTTTAAACCAAAACATAACACTACCCAAATAATAACTAAACATATCCTTGACAGATGATTGTTTTCTAACGCCATCATGGCCAACTAGGAATAACCATTCATATTAAAAGAAATCAATAGCATTTATGCAACAAAAAAAAAATGTTAAATTGCCAATATTTCGAAAACCATGAATTTTTTGAATAGACAACCTTGTACAAAGTCAACTTTATTTTTGATGCTAAATAAGATAAAATTATAAAAACATGGTGCTTGCATTAAAAAAAATGACTTTTGACGTGTTTTTGAATTTAATTTTAATCCTTTTTTGATCGCCCTGTATTAATTTATTATCAAAATATCGACATAGCCCACTAAAATAGGTCCCCTGCTACAAGAAAACCATATTCCAATTAAATAATAAAGGCATTAGTATAGGAAAATTTTATAATTTTGTTTAGGCCTGAAAACGTCATTTTGACATAAAATTTAAAATAAGTCCAAAACAGTTAGACTTAGGTATAGGACAATATACACAAAATGTGTCTACAATTTTGTGCAAAAATCCAAAAATTGAATAATATATAGGATGTTCCATTTAAAATAAGCAACTTGACACCTACTTCCGGTATAACCGGAAGTGTCACCATCTTGAAAATATTTTAACGTAACTGCCCCGTCGATGTTAGTATACTACCAAATTTTCAAATTTTTCCCATGTACAGTTTTTCTATAATCTATCGATGGCGTTCCCGATGGGACACCCTGTATATGTAGTTAAATTGTAAATAAAGTTTGTTTGATTTGATTTGATTTGATTTGGTTCTCGTCCGATCACCGAAGTTAAGCAACGTTGAGCGCGGCCAGTACTTGGATGGGTGATCGCTTGGGAACACCGCGTGCCGTTGTCTCTCTTTTTATAAATATTATTTAACAAATGAGTGTATTAATAAAGGCGATTAACAATCAAGATATTTTAACGCGTGAGCGAAGCGAGCGCGTTAATGTTGAGATTGTTAATCACCGTTATAATTCAAGAGTTAGTTACACAATTTTTCTGTAGTCCGTACTTTGTAATTTTAATAAAATTATAATTTAATATTTTTAGAAAAGGTATGCAATTGTGAACGTACCTTTAAAAAAGTTGATTTGTTATTATTAAAATTTGCTTTGCTACAAATTATGACAGAATTTTTATTTACATTTTCATATTATAATTGATTGACAGAAAAATGGCAACTTTAGGTATACACATGTATGCTTAGTTGCCTATACTAAAATCGTTCATTAATATGTGTCATTAAAGAACGATTTTGTTTACGTTAATGTAAGTCATGAATGCACGGTCGACGGAAAAACAAATTAATTAACAAATTAAGAGCGATTTGAAATTCGACTTGTCTTGGTAACCGTTACCAAGCGACGCGGACGATAACGAGAACTGGTGCTTTCAACGTGGTATGGCCGTTGTCGTAAATTTTTGTGACGTTCAAGTTTGAAAACCGTCAAATTCTTAATTACAAGTCTAAAAAAATAGCTTCATATTAGACACATGAGTGTTTTTATTAATGCAACAGACTTTAATGGCCGATCCACCAACACGACTTAAACTTAAGCTATGCTTAAAAACAATTGTTTCTATGGTTTTAACAATTGTATCTAAGTTTTTTTAAATCGTGTTGGTGGAATCCTCCATAAAAATCAGTTAAACAAAAAGTAAGATAGGTATTGTTATAAAAATGTATTCATTTGTTCAATTGACTTTCAAAAACTTGTGCATTTTCCAGAGAAATTAAAGGAAGGTTATATCGCTCAATTTTATAACCGCCAATAAGATTTCAAATTTTTGGTGGACATAGTTGTTTAAAATTCATATGTCTTATAAATGTAAATATCAAAGTTTTTTTCGTGTAATTTCATCTAGTTTATTATTTTAGAAAAGACTAGTTGAAGGTCCTGTCGGACGTTTGGTACACAACAAAAATTTCCACTACATGAGCCCAAGCCCCTGGTGGATCTCCTCTTTTTGGATTTTAGTATACAGGACTAGTTGAAAGCCCCGTCGATGGATCGACAGATGGTAGAAAGCTAATTACACTACTATATGAGCCCAAGCCCCCTGGCACACCCTTACTAATTGTTTAGTTTCAGCAATTATTTACAGTGCCAAAGTTTATAGCATTTAAAAGTTTCACTTTTTGCACTAGGTCAAAAAGATTTATGAGTGCAAAAAGTGAATTAAGTTTTTTATTTATTTTGTATTTTATTTTTTTATCGTTGGAAAATAATTCGAACGTAAGAAAAATGTTGCGTGCAACATGTGATAAAAGCATATTTGTTGTTTTTTGCATCCGTGCAACAAATATGCACATTTGACAAGTTACACAAATAACTATTTTGTATTATACACGTTTATTTGCATGGCTACATAAAGTCAAGTGAATATATTTTCACTCTCTTAATCCCTACCCCAATTCCTTCCTTTTTGCAATGAATGGCTGTGAAAATTTAAATTTAAATGCTTAACAGCTTTGTTTTAAATAAAAAATGAAATAAACAAAGGAAACTGTAAAATTAGTCCTACATTGAAAATAGATGGCGGTATTATAAATAAAATATAAAATATGTTCCAATTATCAAATTTTAACAATACAAGACGCAATTTTGCAAAAGTCTTTAATGCATACATATTGATAACATCCTGTTTACTCGAAATAATCATCCTGGGTTGCGTTTTTTCCTTATTGCGTCACACTTAGATATGATTGTAAACACATAAATTTAAATATAAACTGTTCTAAAGTAAGATTACAGCGGAGCGGTCAATTAAATATTACATAAAAAAAGGTTTGTACAATTTAAATTTGCATATTCAATAATTTGTGTTCTAAAAATAATTCATGAAACTCCTTCGACCTTTGCAGTTATTTATAAACGCTATAAGGAACTTGTTTACTTAGAAAAAAAAGAGCATATTATTAAGTATATTGTGGAGCGGAAAAGTTTATGCGAGTTTTCGCATCATTTTACAAAGTTCGCAGAACGCGTGACCCAAATGCAAGTTGCCAATAATTTTGAAGTATTTCAGACAGCTCGGCACCAACGCTATAATTAAACGAAGTGAGTGAATCATCGAAAAACAAATTAATCGAGTGAATGTTTTACGCGCGCTTTTCCAATCGCAAAAACGTAATGGGGTCAAATTGCACAACACTTCTTCGTTAAGAGTTTAAATTGTTGTAATCTCAATTGGAGATGAAATGTTTCGAATTAATACGTCGGGAAAGTGTAACGTTCTCTCATTATAGTCTAGAAACATTGATTATAAATGCTAGAAGTCTACACCTAAAAAAATTAAATGATTTGCAAATTTATTAAAATAGTACGATTAACACACAAACATGTTTACAGTAATATACTTTTCACAATCATAATAAACTAACGATAAGTTATCGTGAAAAGTTACAAACATCAAAATATTTGTTGACGTACATGTCGGCAGATTAACGCTTTTAATTAGATAGACATGTATATATTTAGTCTTCAAATTTATCGTTTGTTTTATACCATTGATTATAAAATTCGTATTTATACTTTCACTATTGCTTCCGTTTTTAACTTAGTTTAATTGAAATTGTATTTAAATCAAACTTTTCTTGCATTTATGGGTTTAATCAAGGACAATCAAGTTGTTACCCATAACAACCAAACCTGTATTGGATTTGGAGATGATAGATTTTCATGTTGTGATCATTGATTTACGGTTGACAATTAGAATGTTGTGTTTACATTAAACATTTAAAATATGTTTAGAAAGTAAAAACAAGTAACAACATCATATATGCTTAACTTAGTAGATTTATATACAGAAAGTCAAGGAAACATAGATTAAGTATGAAGTTTGACGTTGTAACAAATGGCGATTGGTTGCATAAGAAGATAAGGCCACGTGTCAGCTCATCGAGAGGGCTTCTACAAAACATTAATTAAATTTTCTTCTATCGTAAAATCATGTTTAATAATATGGTTACAAAAAACTTATACTTCCGCGGTTTACACCTCAAATTTCATTCCGGAATATAAACACGAGTTGGTCGAATTAATTGAACGCAGGGCACAATCGGCGTAGCCCCCAAAATTAATGAT
The DNA here is from genome assembly GCA_030710515.1 of Abscondita cerata. Taxonomy (NCBI): domain Eukaryota; kingdom Metazoa; phylum Arthropoda; class Insecta; order Coleoptera; family Lampyridae; genus Abscondita; species Abscondita cerata. Next base: position 471,749 of record JALBCR010004353.1, read on the forward strand.
AATAAATAATAGTATGATATCAAAATAACAATATGAGTTATAATCATCGTCAGCAGTATTAAAATCATATTAAGGTGTTTAGGGTAATCTCGAGTCCTTTGATGTTTTGTCTTACTTGATCCATGTACCCTACCTCGTTTTTTGATCATCTTTTGACATTTTTTTCTTTCCTCACTGCCTTCTTTATGACTTATCCATCGGGTTCTATAAACCCGTGCGGCTGCCAAGTTGTTTGAATGCGGTGACTGTATTTGAAAAATGAGGTAGCAATACGTAACTGAACGAAGTGA